>JAXIVH010000017.1:7206396-7211396 GCA_036785325.1 Urophycis tenuis | reverse complement strand
CTGCAGGAACTGTGGGCTCACCCGATGATGAACATGTCTACGGTTCCGTCAAAGACGTGCGGGTCGAACAGAGAGGTGATGTCATCGGGAGGTACGGCGGAACCTACGTTCCACGTGACGATGTACACCCTACAGGCGGATGGGCGGGGTTAAGACTACTGGTCTACTGTTGGCTCATATTGATTCTAATGCATAATGATGACAAAGCACACATGATAATCCTAAACAGTAACAATACCTGAAGTCACTGGTCTCCGCTGTTGTTTTGCCCCCCTGGTCTGGGGTGGTTCCTCCAGGGGTCTTGTTCTCGGGTCGGGGACCGGAACCTGGACCCGTTCTGGAGTGAGGCAGGGGGGGGAGGCCGGGCTTGTGGTCAGCCGAGCAGTTCTGGGGGCTCCGAGGACTGTGGGGGCTGTGGTGGGACCAGGAGGGCTCGCTGCTGGGGAAGAGTCCCCTGGCGTCCTGGGGCACCGCGATGCAGAGGGGGCTGCAGGGGTCCGGCTCCTGGCTGCGCTCCGCGGGGCCCCGGCCCCCCCTCCCCTTGGCCCCCAGGGTGGTGGGCCGCGGCCGGCTGATGCTCGCCAGCGGGGGCGCGGCGGCGGCGGCGGCGGGCGCGGGCGGCTCGAGGAGCAGGTCCGGGTGTCGACCCGGCGACCCAGCCCCCTGAGCGGGACACGCCCCCTGAGCGGGACACGCCCCCTGGGCCTCCTGGGGCGCTCCGGGACCGCCCGCTGACTGGTACCGGAGAGGTCCAGAGTCCAGCGGTCTGGCGGGCTCTGGACTTCGCTGCATGTCTTGTGTCTGCCTGCAGTGCACAGAGAGCTCCATCACAGAGAGCTCCGTCACAGAGAGCTCCATCACAGAGAGCTCTGTCACAGAGAGCTCCGTCACAGAGAGCTCCATCACAGAGAGCTCCGTCACAGAGAGCTCCGTCACAGAGAGCTCCATCACAGAGAGCTCTGTCACAGAGAGCTCCATCACAGAGAGCTCCATCACAGAGAGCTCTGTCACAGAGAGCTCCGTCACAGAGAGCTCCATCACAGAGAGCTCCATCACAGAGAGCTCCGTCACAGAGAGCTCCATCACAGAGAGCTCCATCACAGAGAGCTCCATCACAGAGAGCTCCATCACAGAGAGCTCCATCACAGAGAGCTCCATCACAGAGAGCTCCATCACCAGCAGCACGGTGCCATCACCATCATAAGGGCCACCAATAGTGAACGTGAGTGATGAATATACTGATGACATACAATATCACGTGGCTCTTCAGCTATTCTGTGTGTAGCTTTCAAAGACGTTCCACCATTATGAATTACGATGAAGAGGATGAGGATGAGGATGATAGCAGGTGTACACCGGGTCCATCTTCTGTTGAGATCAAGAGCGTTCCCACCCCCCCCCCCCCCCCCCCCCATCAGTGAGTGAGGTGGAGCGAGGTGGAGTGAGGTGGAGCGCGGTGGAGTGAGGTGGAGTGAGGTGGAGTGAGGTGGAGCGAGGTGGAGTGAGGTAGAGTGAGGTGGAGTGAGGTGGAGCGCGGTGGAGCGAGGTGGAGCGAGGTGGAGCGAGGTGGAGTGAGGTGGAGTGAAGTGGAGCAAGGTGGAGTGAGGTGGAGTGAGGTGGAGTGAGGTGGAGTGAGGTGGAGCGAGGTGGAGTGAGGTGGAGTGAGGGGCATGTGCACCCAGAGGTCTCCCTGATGTCATCCAGAGCCCTCACTCTTTCACCCACCTCTGTTTGTCTGTCTGTCACTCTTTCTCCCTCTGATAATAACACCCCCCAACACACACACACACACACACACAAACACACACACACACACACACACACACACACACACACCAGTAAGACCAGTATAAGTGTGCGTGACGCGGCCCACACTCAGCTGCACAGCCCATAATGGTTCACAGCTCGCGGGGAGATAAGGGCTGGGGGGGGGGGGTGTTCACGGCAGCATCAAAGAGTATAATATCACAGACAAACACACACACACACACACACACACACACACACACACACACACACACACACACACACACACACACACAGACAAACAGACAAACACACACATAGACACACACACACAAACACACACATAGACACACACACACACACACACACACACACACACACACACACAGATCACCCGTGGACCCCCCCCCCCCCCCCCCCCCCCCCCCCCACACACACACACACACACACACACACATCACCCGTGACCCCCCCCCCACACACACACACACACACACACACACACACACACGTACATAATACACCTGCTTTACTTATTCATGGCGTGCAGTTGAGTAGCAATCGCTCGCACCACGTGACCGCATAGTAGCAACCAGTGACAGGTTTCGTGCTCATGAGAAATGATCAATTAATGAGGTTGTTATTAGCTTTGATAAGTGCGCGCTGTCTCCGGGTGACCCGGCTCCATTACTAACGCATGATTCAGCCTGGGAACGCATCCCTTGCAGGCTCAATTAAAAGGTTTCGCCCAGCCTGCCGTTGAGAAAAGCGATGGGTGTCCTTCCTGCTCTCCGCACGCAGAGGGTTGTGGAAACACACACACATCATGTCACTTACCTTCCCGCTTCCCAAGGTGAACCGCAAAGTGATGCCGACGGAAATTCACGTGTAGCGTAGCATCACTTTCCTCGCTGTGTTTTCCTGCGTCTCGAAAAGACAATCCGCTGCTGTGGAGGCGAGAGGACAAGGTCGACGAGACAGACCGAGGTTTCCACCCAGGTCAATCAGCTCGAAGGACGGATGCAGACCGGCACCATGGACAGCGGCTTTCTGTCGCGTCCCGATAAATCACATCCCGTGTAGAGTAAGTGTCACAGGAGGAGGAGGAGGAGGAGGAAGAGGAGGGGGATGATGATGAGGAGGAGGTAACATTTGACTTGCCTGGGTCCATGGAGTAGATTTTGATCTCGCTAGCTATGAATATGAAACGGCTGCTCCGCTCGTGTGTCCAATTAAAGAGCGGTTACGCGAAGCTTAAGGGGTGAACGGTGCGATGGAGCCGCTCCTCCGTGCCGCTCCGACCGTTCTGCCGTCCGACTACACCTCTACCCCCTCCTCACGTTAGAGGTGTGACCGGGAGACAGGAGACCCAAGCGTGAGGGTACTTCTGTTGTTCTTTTTGTTTTTTTTTGGAACATCTACAAAGAAGTGTCGAATCGATGACGTAATAAACCTCGACGCGCGTCAACAATTAAAGTGTCAATCTGGCACACAGTACGTGTCCTGTGCTAATGCGCTCTCATTTCATTGCAGGAAACAACCGCGACAGACGCTGTGGGCCTACGCTGGGGACGCACTGAGGTTGCGTTTTAGCAGGCTTACAGTAGCCTACAGAACACGGAGTTTAAAAACAGAAACATAATAAGGGAAAAATGATTTAAAAGAATATCGTAGATGAGAGGTTATTCTATACGTCTAAAGAGCGGTATATTATTATAATCTATTATTTATAATATCATCAGTAGTATACAGCAGCAACATACTATGGATCATTTCGAGACATTAATGATTTGCCTACAGCTTTGCCCCAGTAACCAAGAAGTTTTCATGACATGATTTCAGATATGGTTTATTATATCTCTAAATGCAGACCAATATCCCACATGATGCAAAATGACAGTCTCTAAATCACAGGCTTTAGAAATATGTAGGCATGCCATGAAAATCCATCGCATCCTGAGATTAATGCAGACGTGAATAATCTCAGGAGAACATGCTGTTGCAAAAGTGCCAGCTGTCTGTACACTCACACAGATTCAGCGGGCAGAGCACTCCGCAAGGAAGTGCAATTCTACCAACAAAACACTTTTATATTTCAAGGTGAAAGCACTCCAGGATACGAAAGCTGCTCGGTCGTCCAGGTGAGTTCTGTACAATACGTGCGGTGTCGTTTTACGTTTCATGTTACAGAAATCCTGCATTAATAAAAAAGTGTAAAGGAAAAACACAACAATGTCGACGTCTAAGCCCTCTTTTTGGTTTTGACAAGGCCTTTCTCCACCAGACAGCGGTAGAACTCCTGGATGTACGTGTAGACGCACTTCCAGTCGGGCTCGGCCATGCGCAGTAAGTCTTCCACGTCCAGCAGGGGGGGACAGTCTGCCAACCGCCTGCAAACAGAGAAAGATGAGGGAGGGAGGGAGGGAGGGAGGGGGGGGAGAGGGAGAGGGAGAGAGAGAGAGAGAGAGAGAGAGAGAGAGAGAGAGAGACAGAGAGAGAGAGAGAGAGAGGTTAGTGAGAGTAGAGAGAGAAGTAAAAAAGAGAGGTAGAGAGTTCAGTAGATTCAAAGACATCACAGTGTAATTGGGGCGGCAGTAGCTCAATAGGTAGAGCGGGTGGACAGAGCGGGTCGTCCACTAACTGTAGGGTCAGCGGTTCGATCCCTTTGATCCCCACTTCTAAACTGTCTGCATGTCGAACCCCACACATGTAGTGATTGTAAGTCGCTTTGGACAAAAGAGTCTGCTAAATGGCCCTTTACCCTTTAATTACACACATATTTAGGACTGTAACAGCAGGTGATGCTCCAGAACATTACTGAGTCACCCCACACCTAACCTTGACCCCTTGTTATCACACACAGCGTGCTGTGACACTCAACGCTAGCTGGGGGTCCCAGCGGGGCCCACCCACTCTGCGGTGGTGAAGGCCAGCTCAAAGTTGTCCCTCCGCTGGGTGGGGTTGAGGGTGGAGTACTCGAAGGCCTCGGGGAAGAAGCGGTGCACCAGGGCGCAGAAGGCGATGCCGTCACTCCAGCTGGAGGAGAAGTTCTTGATGTTGACCCCCTGCGGGTCGACAGGACGGTCAGCCACACAGAGCTCTGCATCGCAGTTATTCAGAAGGTCAAAGGTCACCCCCCATTAAATACACCTGCTATCCCAGAGGCCTCTGAAGGGGAAACCCCCCAGACCCAGAAGGTCGGGGAGACCCTGCAGGGGTCGCAGTAGGGGTCACACGGGGTCGGGGGTCACACA
>JAXIVH010000017.1:7183896-7203896 GCA_036785325.1 Urophycis tenuis | reverse complement strand
TGTGTATAGGTGTGTGTGTGTGTGTGTACTGACTTGGCTGGTTCATGGACCCCCTGCCGACACCAGGAGACAGGCCAGGGGGTCCTCTCTGGCTCAGGCCCTGCTGCTTCAAGTCCTCCTGTCTGGACCCCCGGTCCTTCTCTCGCTTGTCTGAGGGCGTGGAGCGAGATGTTAGCATCACTGAGACGCAGCATAGACAAATATATATATATAGATATAGATTTATTTTTTTTACACAATAAGCATAGTAAAAATGCAAACAGAATGCAGACAGAATGTGATGTAATTGACAGAGGAGGTCAACTCTATCTGTCTCATTTGGATTGTTGAGGATTAGAAGATAAACAGCGATCAACAGACACATATACACATGTGTTTATGTTGGCGGGGGACAATCAAGTCTTCACCTCTCTTGGTCTTCAGCAGTTCCCTGAGTGCCGCTCGCAACATTCTCCTCTCCTCAAAGTCCACGGCGTTATCCAGCTGGGAGACAGAGTCCACTTTAGACAGACGGCTGACATCACATACTGATTGAGCACAGCGTCTATGAAACATTGAATCACTTCTGGGCAATACTTCTCCCTTTGGAATATACTAAACTCTTAATCAAGAGCCGATTCCACTGTCCCTAATGACTTGTTTACATGGTGACATCACATTGTCACAGTGTAGTGAGGACGTGGGCGAGGACTCTCATGACTCTCATGACTCCGAACCGAACATGCTTTCATAAACTAATGAAATGAGACATTTCTTGCGGTGAGTGAGTCTGTGTGTCTCGGGGAACAGGCGTGTGAACGTCTCACCATCTTATTGAGGACCTCCTCGTCTTGGATGGCAGCGAGGTCCTGCTTGCTGGAGGAACATGAGGAAACGGCCGCGTCTCCCTCCATGTTCCACTCGGTCAGACAGCTGGACGAATAAAGTTCTCACGATTCAGCGTTTACTTGGGGGAAAAAGGAAAAACACCTAGTGACATTCTTGCTAGATTACAAATCTCTCAATCAGTTGGCAGGAATGGACGGAACAAAACAAATAAGGGACAGGGAAGAAAAAAGAGGCAGAAGAAGAGATGCATCTGTTCACCAATGTGAACGTAAACTGTTGGAGTGGTCTTGGCTCATGTAAACCGTGCAGTGGAGGGAAGCTGCTATGTTAGTGTTTATTAAAGAGCCCTCGTTGTTTCTCAGCAACAGGCCAGCGCTGCAGAGCAGCAGAGGCACAGATCTGTCTGGAACAAGTACATATATAGTAATGGAGAACTGACTGCATGCACAAGTATGCAATAACTCCATCAAGCACTGAGGACCCAGAAAACTAAAGTTGGTAAAACCCTTTTCCCCCCAACACCATCAGAAACACAAACGTATCAGGACTATCAGAATAGATTTTTTTGTGTGTGCGGAGATATTGTTTACCTGAAAAAGTGTGTATGTGTGCAAAATGGTCGTTTACCTCTAATGCCAGTCATCGAGTGGAACGCTGGTGTGGAGTCTTCAGTGTCCTGCAGGTCTGTGGTCTCTGGATGGTTGTGGTCTCTGGGTGTGTGTGGTCTCTGGATGGGATGGCTGTGGTCTCTGGGTGTGTGTGGTCTCTGGGTGGTTCCTCAGCAGCTGTCTTGACCTCGGCGGTGTCCTGCCTTCCTTTATACCGCAGCACCGCAGAGTGTCTTCTGTGGCCCGACCCTCTCCCCCTACTCCCCCCCACCAACACTGCTCCATAATAAGGACACTTGTTTAATCGGCCTTTTCTCTCTCTCGCCCTGACTTGGGAGTAGAGCAAGCTAAAGTGGCCGATGAAGGACTCAATCATAACGTTATGAATTGAGTTGTGTTTTTATGGAGTCTCATGGTTCTCTTGGCTATTGATGAAAATGAGAACCATGAGATTTAATGTATTTTATAAAAGCAGACTTCATTTATTAATAACAGAGTGGGGAGAGCAGGAATTGCTGACAGAAGCTTCAATTTAGCAATAACTTAACACTGAGTATAATTCAATTAAATAATAACTTGCAGCCTATAGTGCTTGTACATCGCACTGCAATGACCACCTACATTTTGGAAGTTTAAGAGCATAGGAATTGTTTCTGACGTTGTTTAGTAATTTATCGGGAAATGATTTGTCATTATGGGGGCATTGGTGTGTTTGAAACGGCCAGTGTTTCTCCTGCAAGACGTGGCCAAACAGTGTTTAGATGAGCCTAACGCTATATATACATTTACTTAGGTTGTTACTGTACTGGAACTCTCGAGTCATCACAAAATGGCGGCGTATTACCAACCAAAAAAAATCCCATGATGCATTGTGATGTACATAAGAGAGCTACATCAGAGAGCGTGAAGCGATGTCACGCCAGGCGCCACCTTGTGAGACAGCCAAGACCGCCAAGGCCTGGACGTCCTAACCTCCTAACGCAACGCGTTACCATGGCGATCAACGCGTATGACGTCTTACATCCCCTATTGTAGCACTCGGGTGCTCACTTAAATATCTCCATTAACGTCGCCCTGCAATAACATTTTTGACATTCCTTTGAGGCGGTTCTGATTTATCTCGGGCTCTGGGGTTCTACCAAGCAGGACCCTCACCAGCGCGGTCCGGGCTTTCCCAGGGGAGCCAACGGGTTAAACATACCGGAGCGAATGGGAGCAAACAGCACTGCCTTATTCAGGCAAAACCTGCCGCGCGATGTTCACGGAGAGTCAAGACGTCTTTGTGTGAACAGATCAGTGTCCCTCCTACGCCTTCTGCTTCGGCCAAGTCAGCACTCACACTCTCAGAGATGAGGGTGTAAAATACAGTCTCCTAAACTCTTGATAAGGTCTAGTTATGATCCAGCTATGTGGAACAGCTCGCCGTGCGTGTCATGGGTGCAGGGAGCCTCCCAGACTGCGCCACCAAGTGGTGACTTTAGGGATAAACAGTTTCAGCTATGAGGCTGCATTGCATGGCTTCTCTGGCCTTTAGTTTGTTCCTGTTGTGCTCTCCAAATCTTTTAAACATCTTGTGTTTTGGTAAGGATTGGCCAACTGTCATGTTAATCAGACCTGATTCAATATGACTTCAAAACATAAGAGTAGTTCCATTGTTTCATACTGCACAGATATTTAACTGTCATATTTAGGTCATTTATCTCACAGTGCAATACATTAAATGAAAGAACTGTGCAAATTACACACAAAAAACCCACTGAATTATGTATAATACACAATGGAAACAAAGCTCAGATTCTCCCAGTGAGGAGAAGTGTTGAGGCCACCTCACTACTGGAGGCAGCTGGGGCCCGTCAGAGTGTCAAGCAGACACGCATTTTGAAATCAATTGCAAAGGGCGACGGTGGGAGACATTCACTCGCCAATGAGGCACAGATGTGAGCAACATCTGCAGCTTTTGAAAAAGAGTAGGATGGCGTTACACGCTGGTGAAGAGTGGGAAGGCCCACAACGTGTCCTAAGATAGTCCTGGTACAAGGAGCCTCCTAAGATAGTCCTGGTACAAGGAGCCTCCTAAGATAGTCCTGGTACAAGGAGCCTCCTAAGATAGTCCTGGTACAAGGAGCCTCCTAAGATAGTCCTGGTACAGGGAGCCTCCTAAGATAGTCCTGGTACAAGGAGCCTCCTAAGATAGTCCTGGTACAAGGAGCCTCCTAAGATAGTCCTGGTTCAAGGAGCCTCCTAAGATAGTCCTGGTACAAGGAGCCTCCTAAGATAGTCCTGGTACAAGGAGCCTCCTAAGATAGTCCTGGTACAAGGAGCCTCCTAAGATAGTCCTGGTACAAGGAGCCTCCTAAGATAGTCCTGGTACAGGGAGCCTCCTAAGATAGTCCTGGTACAAGGAGCCTCCTAAGATAGTCCTGGTACAAGGAGCCTCCTAAGATAGTCCTGGTACAAGGAGCCTCCTAAGATAGTCCTGGTACAAGGAGCCTCCTAAGATAGTCCTGGTACAAGGAGCCTCCTAAGATAGTCCTGGTACAAGGAGCCTCCTAAGATAGTCCTGGTACAAGGAGCCTCCTAAGATAGTCCTGGTACAAGGAGCCTCCTAAGATAGTCCTGGTACAAGGAGCCTCCTAAGATAGTCCTGGTACAAGGAGCCTCCTAAGATAGTCCTGGTTCAAGGAGCCTCCTAAGATAGTCCTGGTACAGGGAGCCTCCTAAGATAGTCCTGGTACAGGGAGCCTCCTAAGATAGTCCTGGTACAAGGAGCCTCCTAAGATAGTCCTGGTACAAGGAGCCTCCTAAGATAGTCCTGGTACAAGGAGCCTCCTAAGATAGTCCTGGTACAAGGAGCCTCCTAAGATAGTCCTGGTACAGGGAGCCTCCTAAGATAGTCCTGGTACAAGGAGCCTCCTAAGATAGTCCTGGTACAAGGAGCCTCCTAAGATAGTCCTGGTACAAGGAGCCTCCTAAGATAGTCCTGGTACAAGGAGCCAGGACATCAAGTGAAGCCGCATCACATGTAAAGTGAACCCGAGACCTGAAAAGAGACACGATACACAATTGGGGTTGTTTGAACCTTTGTATATTTGCACCAGCCATATTGTAAAATACATAAATATAATAAAATAACTATATACACCCAGGTGGAAAACAACATGAACAACAGAGAGCACAGGTAACATGCGTGGAAGGACCCCTGCCCAGCACAATCACCATGGAAACAGAAACACAGGCGGCCACAAAATCAACCAATCAAGACGGGCCGAGGCAGGGAAGTCCCGGCTGCAGCCTGGCCTCTAACGAGGGCCTCGCACCGGGAGTCATGGTAACGAGGAGTCCTTCTTAAAAGAGTCAGAGTGCTGTGCGTCTCTCAGTTAAGCGTTCAAATGTATGTTTACTTGACTAAAAGGAAGGGTTTGGCAAGCCTGACATCTGAGGGAATCAATAGTCATTGGAATACGTACAGGGTGGGTACATCGATTGATCAAGTCCTAATGGATTATTGCATTGGCCACAGACTGAACAGCTGTGTCATTATTCCAGTTTTCAGTGTGTGACTAACAGCCCCTCTCTGGTGTTCAAACCGTTTGTTGTTACTGTTGTTGTTAATGTCCGCGTCTGCCAGCATGTGCTACAAGTCTCCTATCCCTCACCAAGAGGTTCCTTTGTCCTTCCGAGCCACCGCTAAAAATATCCATTGGTGACATCACTAGTGGGATGCACTACCAGCCAGCCTAGCCAGCTGTACCAACCGGTCCGACCGGATCTTACCCATCATGCATCTGTCGACTTGTGATGTCATAGACTTGGCTTGTAATGACTTACTCACACCCCGAAGCGTGACGGTGGTGTGTAAAACATCGCCGCTGAATAGCGGGATGTTTAACGGTATTTAACGTTAAAAAACTCACTAGCCTGTTGGTTCTCTAGCAGCTGAAGGTAGACGCGGCCTTCAGCTTATATATGGCACCCCCTACTGGAAGAGGCAAACATAAAGATTGTCCGGTTACAACGAACACAGTGGGATTATTTAAAATCCTTATGGAAGCATTAGCATCCAATGTGGTACAATAGTTACACCAGCCCTGTGTGGAACAGACCTGTGATCCAACCTGCAGTTAAACAAGCACAACAGAGAGATCTTTTGTCATTAAAGTAAAAGTATAAGCTTTAATATACTTCATCTTAAAACCATTTTTTTAAGTTAGGATGCAGTTTGATTAGCCTCTATATTCTGTGATTGTTATGTGATTGTTATGGCCAGGCCAACGCAAAGAAGATTATGGATTCTTTTTTTTTTCTTCCCCCACTTAAAACCAACTAAAATGCATTAAAAGTAAGCAAATCATCGAGTTAAGCAGCAAACGTCTGGTCTCCACAGACGGTACAGACTACCCTAGGCTACAGACTACTGTAGACTATAGAAGCCTGCGGTTTCAACACCACAACGCTGGGCTCTCATTGGTTAAGATTCTCTAATTCATTCGGACCTGTCGGGCTTCCTGTCCTCCCCACGGGGGAGAGGGCTCAGAGCTGAGCCTCCTTAGAGTGCTGTGGTCTAATAATAAGAAGAGATAATAAGCCACTGCTGGAAAAAGGTCAACGTAATTGGAGTGATATTTGAAAAAGGATTTAAAGCCGGGAGGCTAAACTCGTCTGCATTAAAGAGGGGACCAGTAGACCAGTGGACCAGTGGACCAGTAGACCAGTAGACCAGTGGACCAGTGGACCAGTAGACCAGTAGACCAGTGGCCCAGTAGACCAGTGGACCAGTAGCCCAGTGGACCAGTAGACCAGTGGCCCAGTAGACCAGTAGACCAGTGGCCCAGTAGACCAGTGGACCAGTAGCCAAGTGGACCAGTGGACCAGTGGACCAGTAGACCAGTGGCCCAGTAGACCAGTGGACCAGTGGCCCAGTAGACCAGTGGCCCAGTAGACCAGTAGACCAGTGGCCCAGTGGACCAGTAGCCCAGTAGCCCAGTGGACCAGTAGACCAGTAGTGAGGTGAATGTGAGAGCTTCAGCAGATCAAGTCACATGCCCCCCCCCCCCCCCCCCCCCGTCAGACGAGACGCCATGGCAACACATCAAATATGACTCGTCAACGTGTAAACGTTAAGCAACTGATGCATTCATCTGGAGTTCCTGACCTGCTTCTCTTGAGCACACACACACACACACACACACACACACACACACACACACACACACACACACACACACACACACACACACACACACACACACACACACACACACACACACACACACACACACACACACACACACACACACACACACACACACACACACACACACACACACACAGCTGCCTTAGCACCCAGTCCGCTCTATTTATGGGACCAGGGTCTGAAAAAAATAACGAACAGTACTTTTGACTACAGTACTTATAAATAGAAGTGCCCATTTCGTAATTCAGGTGGAGCTCCATCTCTCCCCCTCGTTAAGTCTGTCTGTCCCTGACGTGAAGCTCTGTCCCCAAAGGCCAGAGCAGGCCCTGTTCACAGTGGTGCAGCATAAGTGAGCTCATGGTGAGGTACCGACTTCATGTGCTGTCAGAGCATCTGAGGATCCTGGACCTCCCTCTCCTTCTTTGTGGAATCTCGCGCTTTGCCACCGTCGCAGAAAATAAATACATGGCACAGTGTCAAAGTAAACCAAACTAAACAAAAGTCAGATCCTAAAAAACAAAATAACAAAAATGTACAAAATGAAAACAGAACTTGGTTTTGTCCTCATCAGCGTGAAAGGCCACCTGAGGGCGCGGCCCTTCTCCCATTCCTCCAGCGAACCAGGGAGCCTTTAGTCAGCATTAAACCATTCTTCTCTCCCTCCGTCGCCTGGTCCTCCAGAACCCACCGCGGTCCAACCCAGAGCGAGCTTGAAGCAGCCGTGTTCTCTCCTGCAGTCCGTCACCTAGTCCTCCCACAGCAGACCCACTGAGGTAGCAACCAGGAGTGACCCCCGACCGACCCCCGACCCCCGACCCCCACCTCTCAGTCCATTCTGTCCCGCTCCCTCCTCCTGGTTAACCCCTCTGGGTGGAGGTCCCACACGGGCTCTCCAGACGGGCCAGAAGCGCCATCTTCCTCCTCCTCCTCCACCTCCGCCTCCTCCTCACTTCCCCGGCGGTCCATCTCCCCCTCCTCCCCCGTGTCCTCACACCGGCTCTCCTCCTTCGCCGCCGCCCTGGCGGCGCCGCGGGCGTCCAGGTAGGCGCCCAGCAGCTCAGAGTTCTGGTAGATGAGCATGCCGGACAGCGTGAGCGCCACGCCGGCGCAGCTGAGCGCCGACAGCTGGCTGCCGAACAGCAGCTGGGAGAGCAGCAGGTTGCCCACTACGCTCAGGTTGCCCAGGATGTGCAGCGTGACGGCCGAGGTGAGCGTGATGACGCTGCTGCTGGCCAGGTTGTAGAGCACCGAGCCCAGGCAGCTCAGCGCGATGAACAGCCACAGGTGGCCGTCGTAGTGCCGCGGCCACTCCAGCAGCGCCCAGTTCTCCAGCGCCAGGGCCGCCACCGCCAGGATGCAGAAGCTGGGGACGGCCATCAGGTAGAGCAGGAACACCGAGTTGATCTTCTCCTCCTGCAGCAGGATGCCTGCAGCACAGCAGAGAACCACAGGCTGACAGGGTGCTCTGGAGAGCTGCTCTGGAGAGCTGCTCTGGAGAGCCGCGCTGCATCGCCCCATTCCAGGGGTGACAACTATGTGTTTCCCTGGGGCGTGTTGACCATTAAAGTCTGTCTGTCTGTCTGTCTGTCTGTCTGTCTCTTTGTCCGTCTGTCTGACCCAGTCCCTGCGGCCCACGTGAACAAGCTGCACAGGGTACGGCACCACGGCCGCTCTCTCTACCTCGGTTCTGCACCGAGCCCGCTAAACACTGCAGGGCATGCCTGGGTCTGGCCCTGGTGTGTGTGTGTGTGTGTGTGTGTGTGTGTGTGTGTGTGTGTGTGTGTGTGACTCAGTGGGGCTCAGCCTGCACTGGAAGGTAAACATCACAGTGGGACTCAATTATGACAACCAGAGTTCAGCACAGATGGAAATAGAAATTGAAACCAGACTCGCCCCAACACACACACACACACACACAGGATCTTGTTGGGTTTGACTTTACAGGATAAACATAAACATTGACATGAATCAAGATGTATTGCTGCAACAGCAGCAGGGTTTGATTTTACCTGGGGATTCATGGACTTCATATAGCCTGGGTGAAGTTCCTCAGACATTATGGAGCACATCTTTTAATGGACAATTGCCTGAGCAGATTTTCATCACAAACTACTCTTGTCTGCACACAGTAGCCAAACCAAATGATCGCAGAGGGGCCATTGCGTAACTAACCCACATGACAGCAACTCAACATAGAGAACATCTGTCTACAACTAACAGCACATGGCTTTAAAGTGTGGGAGGGAGGTTGTGGGAAAACTATTGGTTGGGGAGCCACTGACAGGATTCCTGAGACATGACGCCCTGAGGGTGTGTACAAGTCTGGAGGAAAACTGTCAACTTCTCCAGACCTGCACGCTGGCAGCTTGAGCCACCACTATTATTAGCGTTCGGTGGTTACTCAGAACGTATTTCCATTTCCACGACACATCAAATCTATGTTCTGCTGACGAACGCGGTTTATACAGATTCAACTCCATAATGGAGCCAAATCAAACAAAGAACATGTTATTGACCAAGTGACCAACAAACAACAACAACAACAACAATCTGCAGTAGGAAGTACTCACTTTGCTGAATAGACTTGACGCCCCGCAACATAGTGGCCGCAAACACGAAGAAGCAGCCGGTCTGATCGAACTGCACCTCGCCCATGATGCTGAAGGAAGCCCCGAGGCAGATGGGCATCATGGCGGTGTACTTGAGAATGTGGTGCTGCTTTCCCAAGATCAGCGTGGAGATGGCGAGGGTGAAGAGCGGCGTGGTGGTGTAGATCATCTGGGCGAAGGACAGCTGCACGTAGTTCAGACCCATGTTCCCAAAGGCGATGCTAGCGCAGAACGTCAAGCTGAGGAGGAACACCTTGCAGCGGGCGCTGTGAGACAGGTCCAGCTCGCCTTCGGAACCTTTGCGGCGGAATGTCCGCAGCTTGATCAGCCCGTAGTCCACTACGATAGCGGTCAGCATGTGCAAGGCGGACAGCAGGAGCGGGTACCTGAAGTTGTAAACCGCGAATATCCATTTGTTGAGGCTGGAGATGGTGGTTCCCGTGACGAGCCAGACAACGACGGCCGACAGCAGATGGAGCATCTCGGCCAGGGGTCTCCGCCCTCCGGGTCCCCGCACGGTGACCTCGCTTCTGGAGAAGCCATCGTCACTAATCATGTTCGTATCATTGTCGTCTCTGTAAAAGACGAATAAGTGTTCACATTGCAGGAAAAAAGAACACCAAGCAGGGCGAGTCGGTTTGTTTCCTCACTGACGTGACAGAGCGCTGGTGTCTCGGGTGAGGCGGGATGCGCGTCGCCCGGGTGTCGTGTTTGCTTTTAGCGGACAAGTAACCCTGATTACTTTCATACCTCATAAAACCACGCGCTTGTGTTTTGTATCTGATCCTGGTTGTGTAAGAGCTAGCCCACCCATAAGCCACCTATACCAATCGCAAGCCCGGATGATGCACCAGGAAGCCAGGCGACAGCGTGCTGTCTCCTCATTGGCTACCGGGAGACGAGGGACCCGCCTCCTCTCCACATCGAGAAGCGATGATTGGTCGCTCTCTTGAAAGCCCGACTTTTAACAACAATACATAAATACAGAGAAATATCCTTGTGATTATGATGATGATGGTGATGATGATTGAGGCCAGACTAGCAGCACATCGATGTCAGAGATGGATAGGACAGACACTCTTCTCCAGACACTGCGTTTAGCGTCCGTGCGTCAGTGGTCGCGTGCTCGTGAGCATGCGTGTTTAAATAGCAGATGACTTCATGCAGTCCTCGCGCGCTGCCTCTGAGCCACAACCCAGCTCCAAACACGTAGAAACAACCAGGCCCGCAACACTGCCGCATACATCACCTACCATTTCTTAATAAATAAATAAATACTAATATATATATAGAGAGAGTGGTAAAAAACACGTCATATGGTTTTGTTCATACAGTTTGTGGCTTATTAACCTTGACATCACGCTTAACGTCAGAGTGGTTCCGTAGCCAGCCTGGTGAGCGGTGGCTGTGCCTGTCACTTGACACCGGCAGCTGGAATATGTGGCCTTGGCTTGTGTTGTTGTGCTAGAATCACCTTAGCCTCCCAGCGAAGCCCTGGCGTTACAATCCAGCTCCCCCCACTCACCTCGTCCCGGGCGTTCTGTTCTCACGACCGGACGCCGGGGCCGGATGCCTCGCACCAGCGTTACTCGAGAGAGAGCGGGACTTCGGTTACATGGGTCCAGCGGCAAACGAGAGGGAAGGACTTCCGGTGGAAGGATATCCGTTTCCCTTACATGTTTCGAATATTACCTCATCAAATCCCCCGATTCGGATTCGTCCAAACTCGTCAACAAAACATATCTATTCTTCTTTTCGTTGTTAATCGTGTCCTGTTATTATTCATCTAGCTCCATGGTCTGTTAACTGGCTAACACAGCTCATAGGGCGTAACACAGCGGAAGTTACGTTGTGGTAGACCGGGATAACTGTCATATCCAGGATCCTCTCCCCGCTGAGCTACCGTCGCTAGCTACCGAGCCATGAGAACCATACCAGGTGAACGGCACAACCGGCAACAACAAAGTGATTTCCTTGTAACAGTAACGATCGAGTCAGTCGGCCTGTAACTACCTTCAAGCAAAATGTTGTGGATTTTTTTTGGTCGTTGATTACTTTACCTTTGAGTAACTTGGTGTTGACAGCATCCCCGCAGCAGTTTCCTCCCGTCGGTTGGGTGGTTCGTGTGTGTGTGTGTGTGTGTGTGTGTCAGTGTGTGTGTATGTGTTTTTGCCTGTCTGTGCATAATGACTCGTTTTACGCTGCAGTGCACACTAAACCTGCTTTGGATTGACGACATAATACTAATAATAATAATAATAATGAGCAAATATATGTTCATTTTATGAGTCTTACTAAAGACTCCTTTATGCAATTTCTTCAAATAAATCACACATCTAAAGCGTTAGGCTGTATGTGAATGAATGTGCATTTTGTCTTTGCACACATAACACAGAAAATACACTTGGTACACTTTAGTCGTAGTTTATGGGGCAGACCAACGGTTATCTCTTTATTTCTCCTCAACCGTAAATCCCAAAACTCACAATGGCATATGTAGTATAGTAAAGAACTTTAGGTTTTGTGTTTTTAGTAGAGTTCAAAAACAGAAATGTTCAAGGTCAAAGGGCACAAAAGGTGAATTCACATCATGTTCATTGAATAAATAGAAACTATTTCCCTAATGAGATACAGCGGCTGAGAGAGACAGGCTAATGAGAAACAGCGGCTGTGAAGAGCTAAGCGTGTCTCACTCTAGATCCATGCAGCTGCTCTATCTTACCCACAGACCATTAAGTGGCATTTGACTGGCTCCAGGCAGCCATGGAGATGTGCACAGTATACAGCACACTTTCTAAAAGCTACCATTCTTTGTGACACACTTGAATGACAAATTAGTTATGGAGTACAGAGTCATTTGCCAAAAATGTATAACCTGATAATCAGTCGTTGTTTAATTGAGGATATGTTTACACACACAAACAGACCTATATTTTTACAGAAGTGCCTGAAATATACAAGAAACATTTCCAGCCATTTTACACGTAGTACCGTTGTGTTTTTTCCACATTTGGCACACGAGATGAAAGGAGAATTCAAAGTGCTGCTTTAGAACCTGACTGTTACATGTGCTTATTTCCCCTGCAAACACACTGCAGATTGAGTTTCTCCCAGTCCCTTGTCTCAATGCATGAGGGCGCGTCTCACCACTTCAAGACACAATGGTTCAATGCCTGCTGCCATTAAAGTGTAGATTTGCTGCAAAGCGCTTTTTTTTTGCTGAGGACTAACATATCCTAGACAGAGCTGTGTGAATCCGCAGTTTAAATGCGATTAAACCATTCACACTTTAAACTTGATCTTGTTGTATGAAGCACCTTGAAGTAACATCTCCCCTTGTCCTTTGATCATCATTAAGACAGCAACTCTATACTGCTGGTCCTGTATTTTTGAAATATTGCTGACAAACATCAGAAAAGGGTTCCATGGAGAACAATGGTTCCTTTGGGTTGGTTCCTTATAGGGAACAGAGTTGGATAACACAAGGGAACTTCTGCTGGGTGAGAAGAGAGTGGTTAGTGGTTAGGAGGCTTGTTGTGACAGGACCACACCTTATGGGTTCATACCTGCAGGGTGTTCTACTGCTGGATTGTGCCCAAGGGAAGCAGAGGTGTGAAACGCTTCAATTATGAGGTCATTGCAATGTTCTCATTCAAATAGCCAAAAAAAGGAGGTTAATTTCAGTGTAATTTTGTGTTGAAAGATGGTGTATGGGGGCACAAGGGCTCAGTCTTCATCAGATGTGATTCAAGGCATATGTAGATAATCACCGCGAGAGAAAGAAACTGCATAATGGTGCATGAAGAGGGCAGCCAAGGCAATGACACGTTCTCTGCATCTTTATGCATATCTTTTGGTGCCATTTTACTATATCTACATTGCATTGTGTGTTTTCTTAGTGGGCAAATTAAAAAAAAAACATTTCTAAAAGAGTCTGTTTGAGTTGTGTTTGCTAGTTAACATTTCTTTGTGCAAGCTATTTTACAGATATTTCTTTAAACAAACCTTAAACAATCCTTTACAAAGTGACAGGAGACAACATCGGCCATTTTAAAAAGTGTAGGGGACGTTTCCCCACGGAGGGCCTGAGCTCTCAGGTACTAGTGACACACGGAGGGCCTGAGCTCTCAGGTACTAGTGACACACGGAGGGCCCGAGCTCTCAGGTACTAGTGACACACGGTGCTCTCAGGTACTAGTGACACACGGAGGGCCTGAGCTCTCAGGTACTAGTGACACACGGAGGGCCTGAGCTCTCAGGTACTAGTGACACACGGAGGGCCTGAGCTCTCAGGTACTAGTGACACACGGAGGGCCTGAGCTCTCAGGTACTAGTGACACACGGAGGGCCTGAGCTCTCAGGTACTAGTGACACACGGAGGGCCTGAGCTCTCAGGTACTAGTGACACACGGAGGGCCTGAGCTCTCAGGTACTCCTAGTGACACACGGAGGGCCCGAGCTCTCAGGTACTAGTGACACACGGTGCTCTCAGGTACTAGTGACACACGGAGGGCCTGAGCTCTCAGGTACTAGTGACACACGGAGGGCCTGAGCTCTCAGGTACTAGTGACACACGGTGTTCTCAGGTACTAGTGACACACGGAGGGCCTGAGCTCTCAGGTACTAGTGACACACGGAGGGCCTGAGCTCTCAGGTACTAGTGACACACGGTGCTCTCAGGTACTAGTGACACACGGAGGGCCTGAGCTCTCAGGTACTAGTGACACACGGAGGGCCTGAGCTCTCAGGTACTAGTGACACACGGAGCTCTCAGGTACTAGTGACACACGGAGGGCCTGAGCTCTCAGGTACTAGTGACACACGGAGGGCCTGAGCTCTCAGGTACTAGTGACACACGGAGGGCCTGAGCTCTCAGGTACTAGTGACACACGGAGGGCCTGAGCTCTCAGGTACTAGTGACACACGGAGGGCCTGAGCTCTCAGGTACTAGTGACACACGGTGCTCTCAGGTACTAGTGACACACGGAGGGCCTGAGCTCTCAGGTACTAGTGACACACGGTGCTCTCAGGTACTAGTGACACACGGAGGGCCTGAGCTCTCAGGTACTAGTGACACACGGTGGGCCTGAGCTCTCAGGTACTAGTGACACACGGAGGGCCTGAGCTCTCAGGTACTAGTGACACACGGAGGGCCTGAGCTCTCAGGTACTAGTGACACACGGAGGGCCTGAGCTCTCAGGTACTAGTGACACACGGAGGGCCTGAGCTCTCAGGTACTAGTGACACACGGTGGGCCTGAGCTCTCAGGTACTAGTGACACACGGTGCTCTCAGGTACTAGTGACACACGGAGGGCCTGAGCTCTCAGGTACTAGTGACACACGGAGGGCCTGAGCTCTCAGGTACTAGTGACACACGGAGGGCCTGAGCTCTCAGGTACTAGTGACACACGGAGGGCCTGAGCTCTCAGGTACTAGTGACACACGGAGGGCCTGAGCTCTCAGGTACTAGTGACACACAGAGGGCCTGAGCTCTCAGGTACTAGTGACACACGGAGGGCCTGAGCTCTCAGGTACTAGTGACACACGGTGCTCTCAGGTACTAGTGACACACGGTGCTCTCAGGTACTAGTGACACACGGAGGGCCTGAGCTCTCAGGTACTAGTGACACACGGTGCTCTCAGGTACTAGTGACACACGGTGCTCTCAGTACTCCCCTAGTGACACACGGTGTCCGCTGTGGCCACCTACCCCTGGACAGCTGTGTACATTTGTTTTAATTATTAACATATTGTTTTTACAGCGGTAAAGCAATGAAACTGCTTAAATATGCAGTTTTTGTAATTAGAAAAATTAATATGTTCCCAAAACCATGGAGTGGGACCAGTAAACGATGCTGCTGCATGGATGAACATGGAAGATTTGTCCTTCATCAAGGTCAAACTCCAGAAAGAGCAGAACGTTGCTCCAGAGGTTTAAAAACGACATCTCTCTCCACTCCCAACCTGTGTAACACACCCAGTGAATGAAGTGCCCTTTTGAATGCATAATGACCTCTCTTTGAACCATGAATAACCCATTCTTCTCCCTAGTATTCACACACACACACACACACACACACACACACACACACACACACACACACACACACACACACACACACACACACACACACACACACACACACACACACACACACACACACACACACGGCCTACAACCAATGGACATAAACAGAATGTGCTCACATGATCTGAGACCATGCAAACACAGATGCTGTTCTATATTAAGCAGCATGTAGTTGATGGGGATAATATTATCAGTGTGTAAAGTAAGATTTACTACACTAAGTATTTAGGTAAGTTATTAAATGAGTCTATTCTAAGCAGAATTTAGGTTACCACACACACACACACACACACACACACACACACTCACACACTCACACACACACACACACACACACACACACACACACACACACACACACACACACACACACACACACACACACACACACACACACACACACACACACACCAGTAGCCAATAGTATCCCATGGTCTCTTGACCCTGGTTCCTCTACAGTCCAAGTCCAGGCCTAGAGGCCCTCAGAAGATCTCGGGACACTGGGTCCAGTCCTGCCTCTCCTTGGCCTCCCAGTAGCCTCCTCGGTAGACGAAGGTCCTCTCCCCGGTGGCCTCGTTGGTGGTCCTCTCGAACCACAGGGGGTGATGGCCCTCCACGTCTTTACCTGAGGAGACCAGGAGCCCCGAGGCCGTGAGAAGAGCTCCAAACACACAACAGCAGCCAGCATTCACATGCACTGTTCCAGTATATAGATCTATATGGTATAGAGCCGTACTATATATTGGTTTGCCATACAGGTCTCATAGTCTGTGTGGGGTCTGTGGCCACGTACAGTATGTGCAGCTTTTCACTGCACATACTGTATACGTATGAACATAAAGTCTTTGTATCTCAAAGCTGTTGGGTTTCCGTTGTCGGTGTAACCTTGTTACACTGCTATACTGCTAAATGACCTTTGAGCGGTTCTCCGTGTACCAAAGGTGCTGTAATAAGGTTCTAAAGAAAGCGGTGAGCATTCACCCAGCCACTCACCTTCCTCCAGAGCCTCGTTGGCCTGAGCCTCCCTCTTCTTCCTCTCCAGCCTCTGTCTCTCCTCCAGACGGGTCTTCTGGATGTTGGCCTCGTCCCACAGGCCCGCCTCCATCAGCTGCTGGTCCGGCCTCAGCCGGCTGTCGGTCGGCGCCACGCCGTCCTCGGGCTCGTTCAGGGTCAGCGCCAGCGAGGAGAAGAAGTGCATGTTCTCAGCGTTGTCACTACGGGGGGGGGGGGGGGGGAACCAGGAAGAGATGAGGAACAGGACTAGGAAGAGATGAGGAACAGGACCAGGAAGACATGAGGAACAGGACCAGAAAGAGATGAGGAACAGGACTAGGAAGAGATGAGGAACAGGACCAGGAAGACATGAGGAACAGGACCAGGAAGAGGTGAGGAACAGGACCAGGAAGAGGTGAGGAACAGGACCAGGAAGACATGAGGAACAGGACCAGGAAGAGGTGAGGAACAGGACCAGGAAGAGGTAAGGAACAAGGCCAGAGAGAGGTGAGGAAGGACAAGGAAGAGGTGAGGAACAGGACCAGGAAGAGGTGAGGAAGGACCAGGAAGAGGTGAGGAACAGGACCAGGAAGAGATGAGGAACAGGACCAGGAAGAGATGAGGAACAGGACCAGGAAGAGATGAGGAACAGGACCAGGAAGACATGAGGAACAGGACCAGGAAGAGATGAGGAACAGGACCAGGAAGAGGTGAGGAACAGGACCAGGAAGAGATGAGGAACAGGACCAGGAAGAGATGAGGAACAGGACCAGGAAGAGATGAGGAACAGGACCAGGAAGACATGAGGAACAGGACCAGGAAGAGATGAGGAACAGGACCAGGAAGAGATGAGGAACAGGACCAGGAAGAGATGAGGAACAGGACTAGGAAGAGATGAGGAACAGGACCAGGAAGACATGAGGAACAGGACCAGAAAGACATGAGGAACAGGACCAGGAAGAGATGAGGAACAGGACTAGGAAGAGATGAGGAACAGGACCAGGAAGACATGAGGAACAGGGCCAGGAAGAGATGAGGAACAGGACCAGGAAGAGGTGAGGAACAGGACCAGGAAGAGATGAGGAACAGGACCAGGAAGAGATGAGGAACAGGACCAGGAAGAGGTGAGGAGCAGGACTAGGAAGAGATGAGGAACAGGACCAGGAAGAGATGAGGAGCAGGACTAGGAAGAGATGAGGAACAGGACCAGGACGAGATGAGGAACAGGACCAGGAAGAGATGAGGAACAGGACCAGGAAGAGGTGAGGAGCAGGACTAGGAGGAGGTGAGGAACAGGACCAGAAGGATATGAGGAACAGGACCAGGAAGAGGTGAGGAACAGGACCAGGAAGAGGTGAGGAACAGGACCAGGAAGAGATGAGGAACAGGACCAGGAGGATATGAGGAACAGGACCAGGAGGATATGAGGAGAGTGAGGGCATCGTTAGAGGGGGGCAGGAGGACTCACGGCAGGGGGTACTTCTTCCAGAGCAGTTTGGCCGGGAGGGTCTGATAGACGGTCTTCTGTTTGCCCTCGGAGCCCCCGGGGCTGCTGTCCACAATCTTGGCGCTCTCCATCTTGTCGTCCCAGGTCCCGGACAGGATGTAGTGGGCCGTGCCCTGTCGGTCCTGCACCACCCCGGTGACCTGGAGCCACGGGGCCCGGGAGGAGGAGGGGGGGGGGGGGGGGGGGGGGGGAGGAGGAGGAGGAGGAGGAGGAGGAGGAGGAGGGGGGGGGAGAATCATCAGAAGACTAACAATGCCAGACCTCAGCTCATGAAGAACTGGAAAGGTAACAGTGGGTTTGTCAGGACAAGAAATTGCTGATTGAGTTGATTGCAGATAACGATCGACATGAATGATGAGCTGTCATGCATTTCATGTTCCTACAAAAAGATTTTTTTTAGTTTGTTTATGTTTATCATTGAACAGCCAATCAACGCCAGCCAGAGACTTTTCATCCAATGGGATGTAGACACACACACACACACACACACACACACAGACACACAGACACACACACACACACACAGTCACTCACTCTCCTTTGTCGCCAGAGGCTGAGATTGTGTTCCTGTGGTTTAAAGTTTAATGTGTTACTTTAGTGTGTGATTACTCTTGAGGTTAACAGGTTGAAAGCAATAATCAGGTACAGCAAACATCTATACTCATTGCGGTGTTTGTGCAACGTCACAACCACCGCAAGCTCACGGAAGGCTTGGTTCTACAGCTTCCAAAGACCAGGGAGGACGGCGGGCCTACCTTACGGGGCGCGTCTCTGGAGAAGTAGCTGTAGGGGGAGAACTTCAGGCGGCACAAGTCCTTGGTGGTGGTGTTCACGATCTCGATGTCCCCGGACTGGAGACACCCAGCAGGAGAGGACAGACAACACACGTTAATGACTCTGTCTCTGGACTGGAGACGGAGGAGAGGCAGGGGACAGACAACACGTTAATGACTCTGTGTCTCTGGACTGGAGACGGAGGAGAGGCAGGGGACAGACAACACGTTAATGACTCTGTCTCTGGACTGGAGACGGAGGAGAGGCAGGGGACAGACAACACGTTAATGACTCTGTCTCTGGACTGGAGACGGAGGAGAGGCAGGGGACAGACAACACACGTTAATGACTCTGTCTCTGGACTGGAGACGGAGGAGAGCCAGGGGACAGACAACACGTTAATGACTCTGTCTCTGGACTGGAGACGGAGGAGAGGCAGGGGACAGACAACACGTTAATGACTCTGTCTCTGGACTGGAGACGGAGGAGAGGCAGGGGACAGACAACACGTTAATGACTCTGTCTCTGGACTGGAGACACCCAGCAGGAGAGGCAGACGTGCGTTAATGAACAGTGTTAGGAAAAATATTATCTAGCAATGGTACGGTTCGGTTGATCTGACATTCTGAAGAAGGACATAGTGAAGATTGTATTCCTCTTGGCGACTTTAAGTCTGACTCTCTGGAACTTGGAGACATAACATAAAGTGATCGAAGGATACACCTACGTCATGTCAAATCTGCATAGTAACATGTAATGTTTATACATTATAAGCCAATCAGAATGGGACACTCCTGTCATGCTGTTCCGGTGTGAGACTTGTATATAATACACTGTGTTTCCGGGAGCAGGCAGAAGCAACTGAGGAAGATTCATGCACAAATCTCTTGCTCGATGAAATCCTCTGCTTCTCCTCGTACGAGACCAATAAACAACTTCAGCTTAAACTATCTAGAGTTCCTGGCACTTCTTGTTCTTCGGCATCAACAACAATCTCCTCACTATCAAACAGCAGTTGCTTAGACGTGACCCCGTTATCGCACACAATCTTTAATCAGCTGTAAGACAGCAAGCAGAACAATAATCACCCATAGCTACATGGAGATGCTAGACTTGCTGAGGCGGCAAGTATTATATGAGAGCATTACTCAACGTGAAATATTGATCAGAATAGTTATTCAATAGAACGAGAAGTGTTAGAAGAAGGCAGAATATGGAAACAGGAGCTGAAATGCTCTCTGCTTGTAGAAGCCAAGCCTGAGCTGGCTGGTCTGTGGGTCAGCCAGGGGTCCCCATTCAAACACACTGAAGACCCAACAGGAAGGCATGGGGATGTAAGTACGTCATTCATGCAGCAGGTTGGTGATGTGTGATCTCGTTTTATAGATGATGAAGAAG
>JAXIVH010000017.1:7143896-7178896 GCA_036785325.1 Urophycis tenuis | reverse complement strand
ATAAAGGTGATGATACATGTTGATACAGTGTTATCTCATGAGACACAGACACTGTCAGGGCTCAAGCAGAACAAACAGTGTTTCAGGGAGCCCGTCCCAAGGCTCTTATGCGCATCAACAGCTTTCAGTAAAAACAAACCCATCATCCACAAGATTAAACGACTCCCACATTCCTCTCAACACGAGGCGTGAGTCAGACACGAGGCGTGAGTCAGACACGAGGCGTGAGTCAGACACGAGGCGCGAGTCAGACACGAGGCGTGAGTCAGACACGAGGCGCGAGTCAGACACGAGGCGCGAGTCAGACACGAGGCGTGAGTCAGACAGTCAGACACGAGGCGTGAGTCAGACAGGAGGCGTGAGTCAGACACGAGGCGTGAGTCAGACACGAGGCGTGAGTCAGACAGGAGGCGTGAGTCAGACACGAGGCGTGAGTCAGACACGAGGCGCGAGTCAGACACGAGGCGCGAGTCAGACACGAGGCGTGAGTCAGACACGAGGCGTGAGTCAGACAGTCAGACACGAGGCGTGAGTCAGACACGAGGCGTGAGTCAGACACGAGGCGTGAGTCAGACACGAGGCGCGAGTCAGACACGAGGCGTGAGTCAGACACGAGGCGTGAGACAGACACGAGGCGTGAGTCAGACACGAGGCGTGAGTCAGAGCATCACCCTGGGAGGGACTCCACCGGGCGGACGACACCGGAGCGACTGAGAGAACGGCTCAGAGCGGCCGGCGCGAGGGAGGAAGCATGCGGGACCTGTGTGGGAGCTGGGGTTCTCTCTCCAGGCTCGCTCCAGGCTGTTGTGCTGCTTGGCCAGCTGCTCTATGGTCTCCTCCAGATGGTGGCGCTGCTCCCGCTCATGCTGCAGAGCCCTCTGCCACCGCCGGTTGTGAGTCTCCGCTACGTCCAGGAAGTCTCTGCAAGCCTGAGGACACACGGCGCTGGTGACCCTTCAGGGAGACGCTGTCACCGCTGGCCTGGGACCCCCCCGTTCACCGCTGGGTCCCAGGCAGCCCGCGGGGAGCTAGGTTAGGGTGTTTGGATCCCCGGCTGAAAGGTTGCGGGTTCGAACCCCCGATGTCCGCAGTGGCGTTCCGGAGGTGGGCAGCACCTGAGACTGACCCTGCCCTCCTGATCAGTGTCAGTAAAGATTAGTGACGTGACACCAGCGTCTCTCTCTCTCTCTCTCTCTCTCTCTCTCTCTCTCTCTCTCTCTCTCTCTCTGTCTGTCTGTCTGTCTGTCTCTCTCTCTCTCTGTGTTTTACATCGGGTGTGTGACTCACACTGACCAACGCAGTTGTTGTGACTCACAAGGCTTTGTTTACACCGGCGTTTTGAATCTCTCTTCAAATAATGAATTGAAAACGGTTGTCAGACGTGACTCACGCTGACCCCCACATCAGACGTGACTCACGCTGACCCCATCAGACGTGACTCACGCTGATCCTTACATCAGACGTGACTCACGCTGATCCTTACATCAGACGTGACTCACGCTGACCCCCACATCAGACGTGACTCACGCTGACCCCATCAGACGTGACTCACGCTGATCCTTACATCAGACGTGACTCACGCTGATCCTTACATCAGACGTGACTCACGCTGATCCTTACATCAGACGTGACTCACACTGACCCCATCAGACGTGACTCACGCTGATCCTTACATCAGACGTGACTCACGCTGATCCCCACATCAGACGTGACTCACGCTGACCCCCACGTCTGACGTGACTCACACTGACCCCATCAGACGTGACTCACGCTGATCCTTACATCAGACGTGACTCACGCTGACCCCCACATCAGACGTGACTCACACTGACCCCATCAGACGTGACTCACGCTGATCCTTACATCAGACGTGACTCACACTGACCCCATCAGACGTGACTCACGCTGATCCTTACATCAGACGTGACTCACGCTGATCCTTACATCAGACGTGACTCACGCTGATCCTTACATCAGACGTGACTCACGCTGACCCCCACGTCTGATGTGACTCACGCTGATCCTTACATCAGACGTGACTCACGCTGACCCCCACGTCTGACGTGACTCACGCTGATCCTTACATCAGACGTGACTCACGCTGACCCCCACATCAGACGTGACTCACGCTGACCCCATCAGACGTGACTCACGCTGATCCTTACATCAGACGTGACTCACGCTGACCCCCACGTCTGACGTGACTCACACTGACCCCATCAGACGTGACTCACGCTGATCCTTACATCAGACGTGACTCACGCTGATCCTTACATCAGACGTGACTCACGCTGACCCCCACGTCAGACATGACTCACGCTGACCCCATCAGACGTGACTCACGCTGATCCCCACATCAGACGTGACTCACGCTGATCCTTACATCAGACGTGACTCACGCTGACCCCCACATCAGACGTGACTCACACTGACCCCATCAGACGTGACTCACGCTGATCCTTACATCAGACGTGACTCACGCTGACCCCCACGTCTGACGTGACTCACGCTGATCCTTACATCAGACGTGACTCACGCTGACCCCCACGTCTGACGTGACTCACGCTGACCCCCACGTCTGACGTGACTCACGCTGATCCTTACATCAGATGTGACTCATGCTGACCACGTCTGACGTGACTCACGCTGACCCCCACGTCTGACGTGACTCACGCTGACCCCCACGTCTGACGTGACTCACGCTGATCCTTACATCAGACGTGACTCACGCTGACCACATCAGACGTGACTCACGCTGACCCCCACGTCTGACGTGACTCAAGCTGACCCCCACGTCTGACGTGACTCACGCTGACCCCCACATCAGACGTGACTCACGCTGACCACATCAGACGTGACTCACGCTGACCCCCACGTCTGACGTGACTCAAGCTGACCCCCACGTCTGACGTGACTCACGCTGACCCCCACATCAGACGTGACTCACGCTGATCCTTACATCAGACGTGACTCACCCTGATCCTTACATCAGACGTGACTCACGCTGACCCCATCAGACGTGACTCACGCTGATCCCCACGTCAGACGTGACTCACGCTGACCCCCACATCAGACGTGACTCACGCTGATCCTTACATCAGACGTGACTCACGCTGATCCCCACATCAGACGTGACTCACGCTGACCCCCACATCAGACGTGACTCACGCTGGCCCCCAAATCAGACGTGACTCACACTGACCCCATCAGACGTGACTCACGCTGATCCTTACATCAGACGTGACTCACGCTGATCCTTACATCAGACGTGACTCACGCTGATCCTTACATCAGACGTGACTCACAATGACCCCCACATTAGACGTGACTCACGCTGATCCTTACATCAGACGTGACTCACGCTGATCCTTACATCAGACGTGACTCACGCTGATCCTTACATCAGACGTGACTCACAATGACCCCCACATTAGACGTGACTCACCCTGATCCTTACATCAGACATGACTCACGCTGATCCTTACATCAGACGTGACTCACGCTGACCCCGCCCTGGGCCCGTGACTCACGTTGATGGCGGCGTTGGACGTGATGCGGAAGAGGGCGGCGCGCTCGTTGACGGCCTTCAGGCGCTCGGTGCCGTCGGCGGCCCCCCGCGGCTCCTCCAGCTCGCTGAGCGAGCGCTGCAGCGCTGCGCCGTGCTTCCCGATCAGCTCGTTGCACGTGTTCAGGTCGTCCAGTTTGCTCGCCAGCGTCTTCAGCACGCCGGCTGTCAGCGCTCGGCCATCAGGGACTAACGGGGCCTCATCCCCCGAGTCATCTGGAGAGAGAGAGAGAGAGAGAGAGAGAGAGAGAGAGAGAGAGAGAGACACACACACACACAGCAAGGGAGGGTGAAGGAGAGAGAGAGAGAGAGAGAGAGAGAGAGAGAGAGAGAGAGAGAGAGAGAGAGAGAGAGAGAGAGAGACACACACACACACAGCAAGGGAGGGTGAAGGAGAGAGAGAGAGAGAGAGAGAGAGAGAGAGACACACACACACAGCAAGGGAGGGTGAAGGAGAGAGAGAGAGAGACAGAGGAGATGTTAGAAGGAGAAACCCTAAACCTTGTTGTAGATGAAGAGGCGTAGTGTTAGCTTGGTGTTGGAGTGGTCACATGGCAGTGCTCTGGTCCACTGCTTCACCTGAAGACACAACGGTTCAGAGGACTTCTAGAGGGACCTGAAACCCCCTCCCTGGGTGATGATGAGGAAGGAGGTCTGATGAGGAAGGAGGGTGAAGGTGTAACAATCACAGTGTCTGATTGATGTCTGATTGAGTGTCTGATTCACACACACACACACACACACACACACACACACACGGTGCGGTCCCGATCAAAGATGCTGGCGGACCACTTATACTATTATTATTCATTTTTATTTTTATTTTTATTTTTTATTGATACACCAAGTGGAGCAGCGCTCCCAATTTCGTTGTATGCACCGTCATATAATGACAATAAAGGCTTTGACTTTGACTTTGACTTGACTTTGATTAGGAATTTCAATTAAATAAGTCAAATCTGAAAGTAAGATGAGACTGTGATTCATATTGATTCATGTTGATTCATATTGATTCATATTGATTCATGTTGATTGATATTGATTCATATTGATTGATGTTGATTGATGTTGATTCATGTTGATTGATATTGATTGCTATTGATCTGACATTGCTACAGTTCTAAATACAGCCTCATCAAGGACACTGGAGACAGAAGTAGTGTCCTCTGGTTCTTCTGAGACTCAACATGGTGCAGGTGCAGAGCTGCTGTAGAGAACACATCACACCCTCCCTCCCCCCTCCCTCCCTCCCTCCCCCCTCACAGCACCAGTGCTCGTGCAAATCTGTGAATGAACAGCGTTGCCGTGGAAACGTCGGTTTGTGCAATCAGGAGGCTGGGCTATTTATAGCAGCGACAGGAGGGAGAAGAAAAAAAATAACGGAGGACGATGACGCGCGTACACACACACACACACACACACACACACACACACACACACACACACACACACACACACACACACACACACACACACACACACACACACACACACACACACACACACACACACACACACACACACACACACACACACACACACACGGTGCGGTCCCGATCAAAGATGCTGGCGGACCACTTATGAGGCACAGACAGACAGTGGAGGACAGGGTCCGGACTCCCATGATGCACTGCACTGCCGATGGGGGAAACAAGAACAAAGACAACTGAGTACTTTGAGTCTGGACTGTGGACACTTTGGGACCTGTGTACAGCCCAATGTGTGTGTTACTAATCATTAGAGAAAGACTCCATCCTAAGTTATCATCACATAACACCAGTATATATATATATATATACTGTATACATTATATATATTAGCTGTAAGTAAAATGTGAGTGTGAGAGGTGAATGAACAGAGCAGGTTTTGACAGAATCTTGGCTACTGTTGCCACACCAGAACCAGAACCAAGTGGTGAGAGAGACAGAGAGAGAGAGAGAGAGAGAGAGAGAGAGAGAGAGAGAGAGAGAGAGAGAGAGAGAGAGAGAGAGAGAGAGAGAGAGAGAGAGAGAGAGAGAGAGAGAGAGAGAGAGAGAGAGAGAGAGAGAGAGAGAGAGAGAGAGAGAGAGAGAGAGAGAGAGATCAATCCTCACATTAGAGAGCCATGTAAACAATGGGGGCGACCTGGATTAGTAAACTCTCTGGAGGAGAAGATTAAAGGGTGTGAAGGCTGCAGGCATGTGGAAGCGTTCTCATGACCCACATGCAGTGGGAAGGTTCTCCTGCGTTCTCACGACTCACATGCAGTGGGAAGGTTCTCCTGCGTTCTCATGACCCACATGCAGTGGGAAGGTTCTCCTGCGTTCTCATGACTCACAGACAGTGGGAAGGTTCTCCTGCGTTCTCATGACTCACAGACAGTTTAGAATGATGGCCATCGCGGCTGCAGAGAGCAACTTATTGTTGACAGTGGACGATGCTGAAATGTGATTAAACTGAGAGGAATCAAACACAAGGGACAAGGACAGAGGAGAGGAGAGGAGAGGGGAAGGAATCACTTCACTGAGTGAACTAGAGCATTCATAAATAGATTCTTGTCTAATTCAGCACAAAGAAATGTACATACATACACACATGCATACAAATAGTTGAACAAGCTTACACATGCAAGTAAGAGAACACACACACACACACACAGTGTGTAGGTTATAATTAAGATATCCCTAGCCATGTTGAATTTCACTTTCATTAATTTCCTAAACTTGGCTAAACAGTACAGAAAAGCAGCCCGCCTCCCTCCAGCTGTTACCACAGCCCAGCCTCAATGCTACATCACAGAGGTGTACAGCTGTGTTACCACAATGCTACATCACAGAGGTGTACGGCTGTGTTACCACAATGCTACATAACAGAGGTGTACGGCTGTGTTACCACAATGCTACATCACAGAGGTGTACGGCTGTGTTACCACAATGCTACATCACAGAGGTGTACGGCTGTGTTACCACAATGCTACATCACAGAGGTGTACAGCTGTGTTACCACAATGCTACATCACAGAGGTGTACAGCTGTGTTACCACAATGCTACATCACAGAGGTGTACAGCTGTGTTACCACAATGCTACATCACAGAGGTGTACAGCTGTGTTACCACAATGCTACATCACAGAGGTGTACGGCTGTGTTACCACAATGCTACATCACAGAGGTGTACGGCTGTGTTACCACAATGCTACATCACAGAGGTGTACGGCTGTGTTACCACAATGCTACATCACAGAGGTGTACAGCTGTGTTACCACAATGCTACATCACAGAGGTGTACAGCTGTGTTACCACAATGCTACATCACAGATGTGTACAGCTGTGTTACCACAATGCTACATCACAGAGGTGTACAGCTGTGTTACCACAATGCTACATCACAGAGGTGTACAGCTGTGTTACCACAATGCTACATCACAGAGGTGTACAGCTGTGTTACCACAATGCTACATCACAGAGGTGTACAGCTGTGTTACCACAATGCTACATCACAGAGGTGTACAGCTGTGTTACCACAATGCTACATCACAGAGGTGTACAGCTGTGTTACCACAATGCTACATCACAGAGGTGTACGGCTGTGTTACCACAATGCTACATCACAGAGGTGTACAGCTGTGTTACCACAATGCTACATCACAGAGGTGTACAGCTGTGTTACCACAATGCTACATCACAGAGGTGTACAGCTGTGTTACCACAATGCTACATCACAGAGGTGTACAGCTGTGTTACCACAATGCTACATCACAGAGGTGTACAGCTGTTACCACAATGCTACATCACAGAGGTGTACAGCTGTGTTACCACAATGCTACATCACAGAGGTGTAAAGCACACCCTGCTCTGAATGAAGTGTGCAGCTGGTCCTTTAAAACACAAAGAAGAGCTGATCAAAGTAACGGCACCAGACAATAAAAGAAGTAGAGACAATAGAATCTCGCATGAGCCGTGATCACGTGTTTACTCATCAATAACTCATCAGACATGATCCTGATATCTAGAGAAAGAGGCGCTCAGCTGGCCCACTGCACCTCCGACCAACACAACAAAGTCAAACCAGAAGCTCAGCTCAGGCGTGACCACACAGCACATCACAGACAAGATCAAAATGACTCACACTCTGACACTGGGAAGGCAGAATGCACTCATCTCTGGCTGTCCTCGCACAGTGAGCAGGTCTGTGGCTGGTTTGGTGTGAAGAACAGGATCCTTCTTCAGGGTCCTGCTGCTTGGTTCTCTACTCTACTCTCCAGGATGGCAGAATGGGAGGAGCCGCAAGAGGAAGGTCATTTCATTCAGCTCGGCCTGGCGTCATACCGGAACACTCCGGGAGGGAGGGGGAGCGTGTGTGTGTGTGTGTGTAGACACAGTGTGTGTGTGTGTGTGTTTGTGTGTAGACACAGTGTGTGTGTGTGTGTGTGTGTGGGGGGGGGGGGGGAGGGGGGGGTTGTATACCAGAGCCAGAGGAGGCGGAAGGCGAGACAGAGATACGAGACCAGCTAATTGCCTCCCCTTGGCAGGGATGTTTTTAAATCCTTGGTAGGAGAGCCTTACAGACCATATTGATCGCTGTCCTCCATAAGAACACACGTCACCAGGGCAAGGCCACCGCCCACGTGACGATGACGATGATGAAAGAAATACACGACTGAGATAACCGAGGAAGATGTGAGCCTTCGATGTGCATTTGTTCAGTGGAATAACGGCACACCAGCTCCCAGAACTGTTGTCACGGTGTTGTGTTGCACTGCCCTCTAGTGGTCACTCGATGGGATACATCCACAGTCACCTTGCAGTAAAACGGGTTTCCATGCATCGTATTGGGACATGTTTCTTTACGACCTTGGACAAGGCAAAATAAACTAGCGACTCATGCGTCTGCTTGAACAACTGATTGGAATCAAGAATGCAAGAGAAATGAATGGAGTCACGTGTCTGGTTAATCGCTGCGTGATTGGATGAAGTCAAAGTATGAGATGAGTTTCCCGCCCCACGCTGTCCTGTGACTGCATTATTAAACGTTGAAGGATGACGACGAAAGACGTCATGACGTAGCAGGATACTGCTTAATGACGTAGCACTTGAGACCTCTCCTTGAGTCATTTGAAACAATACCATGTATTTTTTTCTTCCATTATTTTTCTCCAATTATTTTTCCTATTATAGGCGGCATCATACTTGCAATTGCTGACTACATGTTCTGGTTATTTATCCGGTTAATAATAATTAATAATAATAATAATATTTATTCAGGTTACATTACTAAATTCAATCCATACTCATGTCAACCAATGCATGAATAAGTAATACACACTTTCTTTTAAATCCACAATCTCACAAACAAAAGTAAATCTTTTTAACAGCCTGATAGATTGTAATGGGCGATATTGTATTATTAGAGCAACGTATCACAGGCTCTATCACGAACGCTAGTGGTCTCGTGAAAATGGAAATAATGTCAGCATATATAATGTATGTCTCTCATGGTCCTTCGGCATCGAATTCACATGTTCACTGTGAACCCGACACCCTGGCCGCTGCAGACAGAGAGAAGGGTGCTTATGATTCGTTGACATGAGGTCAACCACTGTGTTGGGGTCCGGCAGAGATGGATGAATAATTGACAAGCGATCACTCCACTCACCTGAGTGCTGCATCAACTGAGTGGCGTTGGCCTTCGCCTGTTGCAGGGCAGAAACCCACCGCTGGCACTCCGCGTCCGAGGTGGACTTCAGGTGGTAGCTCCGCCCCCCGCTCGTCAACACCAGGTGACACGTGTCGCCCACCTCGATGTGGGCTGTCGCCAGCGGGATGGTCCCGCGACAGGTGTGCCCCATCTCGGCTTGGGTCCTACGACACACGACACACACACACACACACACACACACACACACACACACACACACACACACACACACACACACACACACACACACACTACTCAACAAGCGCAAAGGGGCTTGGGATCTGCGGCGCGTCCATCCAAGTGGACGTTACATTTCACGTCATTATAGTCATGATGAACGCACACGTGTGTTTGCCAAGCTGGTGGCGAAGGAATGGACACAGGCTGGCTTTAAAAGTGCTGTGCACTGAACCACACACATGTACACAACACTGCCCGCTGTCCCGGTGAGGTCAGCGGGACCTACGGTATGATACAGCGCATTGTCCGTCACACCCATCCTCACCGGGTCTGTGTGGGATACAGTGGGAGTGAGGTGCTGATGTGTACTGTATACATATATACTGTCATCCTAGTGCGGGGGACGCATTCGAGTGTACGTACGTCCACGCTGCCCTAAAACCAGCTGTGAATAGTACGGGCAAACACGTTTCGTCACATCAATCCAACCAACACATTCCCCCCCCCCCCCCAGTTGGGCTAATAATCCGCGACGCGCTCCCATATCGCAGCCGTGGGGGTCCTACCTGTAGTACGAGAGGAGGCCGTTGCTCAGGACGAACCAGCGCCGCTGGTAGCCCTTCAGGTAGTTGGTCCATTTGAAGAGCCATCCGCGGTACGCGTCCAGCCCGGGCAGCTGGAGCCCCGAGAGGGTCGGGGAGGGCAAACTCTTCATCAGCTCGTTCATTTTCTTGTCCGCCGTGTCACTCCAAACTCAATGGAGACGGTGGCTGGTCGGTGTCCACTGGAGCTAGCCGACTGACGCGTGGTAACGGTAACGCTACTTTGGGATGCTTCAAAAACACGACCGTCGGGGAGGGGGTGGTCAGCGCCAGGATAACCTCGTCCCAGGCGTTTCTCGTCTCACGCATTGGAAACGCATGGAGCGCGATGCTCCGAATGAGCGTTATTGGCTGGGGAGAGGGCGGGACTTTGGTGACATGAATGTAGCAGCAAGAAGCAAAAGGCGCAGCAAACTTCTGACCGAGCGATATACATTCCTGTTACTTGTTTCGGATAGACTTTTTCAAATTATTCGTCAAATCTATTACCTTATTCTCCTTGTTGTTCATTGTCATTTTATGTTTCTCGCTCTGGGGACTTTAAATTGGCGTACACAGCCCATAAGGAAGTAAAAGACCGGAAATTGCCTCCCAGTAGACCGGGATAACGGTACGATTCCAGAGTAATCCTCTCACAGCTTGGTATAGGATGGTCGTGGCAGCTAGCTTGCAGTATTTAGTGGGCTGTGAAATAGCAGGTCCCCTAGTGGTATTTATAATGTGACAAGCACTTCTCACAAACTAGAGTTTCAGAACAGAACAGTTGCAGACTAAAAAGACAAAATTAGATGAAACTATAAATTTATAAATATGGAAAGGAGTAGAAAAAAAAAAAATCCAATGACGTACATGTTAGTGCATATGGGTCATCACTGTCTATATACAGCAGTAAACCTATAGATAACGGGAATTTACATCTTCACGATAGGCTTTTAATCAGAGGTGTATGATGTCACATCCCTGATTAAAAGCACTGAAAAAAACGAATTACAATTTTCGAGCCGAAACAAACGACCACGGATTATTCTAACCTACTTGTATTCTTCAAGCATAATTTCAACAGAACATATAAGAATCCCTAACCCTACATACACAATATGCAGTGTCTTGCAAACATTTGGTTATAAATGAAATGTTGAAAAGCTTGTTTGACACGGGAAAGCACAGCATGCCTACCTGGTGAGATGTGGACGACGTGTCGGGTGGCAGAGCCGCTCTTTGAGGTTCTGAAACGGACGCGTCAACATGCATGGCTTTTCAAACTCGGAAGAAACGTACTTTTTGCAAATAAATGCGTGTTTAATTATTTGATTTCATGGTCCTTGTCTCGGCCGATTGTATTGTGCTGTGCATGCACTAAAGTTTAGGTGGTACTGTAATCCATTCTCACTGCTGAAAACAGCACATCTTCGCAATACAAAATACCTCATTATTTCATTTTGCGCTAATGCTTTATTTGCTGGCATATATCTCAAAAGTAACACATTAAAATAGTTAAAATATGATTATTCTCATACAAGAAACACGACAAATAAATAGAACAGATGAGTAGCGTCGCGGCCAGAGAACGACCCTTTGTGCCGCTTCTTTTGATAGCGTTACCGGATTCTTACACAAGGGGCTTTAAAATATACTTAATCCTACAAATAAGTAATCAGTAGTAAGTAATCGTAATCAGCTAACAGTTGAAAGTATTTTCATTTGGCATCATCACGGTCAGTGAAGACTCTTTTTCTTGTGTACAATCATCTCTGCGTTGTTTAAAAAGTGCTCGACGGCAATACGCGTCCCAACACGTCACGTGGTGTATGAGTTGGTATTGACGGTGGAGTTGACGGCCCAGACCGGGTTCTCTGTGAATAAGACCAATCCGTTTGGCACTAAAAATGCTTGGTGTAATCTTCTGTGCATTTTGTGGTTACATTCTTTTCTTCTTCTTCTTCGTTTTTTTTCTTCTTTTTTTTCACTTCACATTGCAATGGATTATTATTCACCTTAACGACATACGTCATAAATCAAACAAACGGCACGATGAGAACAGAATGTCGCAACTCGCAAAAACAGGCGGAAAATGTGTGTCCCCTCTAGTGATGTCCCGTTTCCAAAAACTAAAATAGAAAAACCAGCGTCACCGACGGAGAGTTTCGAGGCCCCCCGGCCCGCTCACAGCAGCGGGGGGCCGGCGGCGTTAACGTAAGCCGGGCGCTGCGGCCGGGTGATGGTGGCGTTGTCATGGTAATAAAAAGCTGCTACGACAGTGGGCTCCAGTCCGTAGTAAATGTTGTCATTATCACAGTGGGAATTGTTCCAGCTCTCAGTGTGGCTGAGACACTCCCCCCCCCCCCCGGGGGAGGAGCACAGGGGGAGGAGGAGGAGGAGGAGGAGGAGGAGGACAGGGGGAGGAGGAGGACAGGAGGAGGTGGAGGACAGGAGGAGGTGGACAGGAGGAGGAGGAGGACAGGAGGAGGAGGAGGACAAGGGGAGGAGGAGGAGGACAGGAGGAGGACAGGGGGAGGAGGAGGACAGGAGGAGGAGGAGGACAGGGGGAGGAGGAGGAGGACAGGGGGAGGAGGAGGAGGACAGGAGGAGGAGGAGGAAAGGAGGACAGGGGGAGGAGGAGGAGGACAGGGGGAGGAGGAGGAGGAGGAGGAGAGGAGGAGGTGGACAGGATGAGGATGAGGAGGAGGAGGAGGAGGACAGGAACAGGAGGACAGGAGGAGGAGGACAGGAGGAGGAGGAGGACAGGAACAGGAGGACAGGAGGAGGAGGACAGGAGGAGGAGGAGGACAGGAACAGGAGGACAGGAGGAGGAGGCCCGTTCTCCTACAGCAGGCCGTCTTGTTCCAAAATGGAGGGCATGAGGGAGAAGTCAAAGGGGAGGAACTTGACGCCCGTCCCGTGGTAGAACTTGTTCTGGAACTCGACCCTGGAGACGGAGAGCCAGCGTGAGATGATGTTCACAAACATCTGGGAATCTTTTTCACTGGATTGTCTATTTGGTGTGTCTTGAGCAGATCAATTCTAACAGGGGGGGGAATAAGTAAAACAGTCAATTAGAGTGAATGAGTGATTTAGTGAGTGAGTGCCTGAGTTACTGAGTGTCTGAGTGAGTGACTAACTGAGTGTTTGACTGGGTGAGTGAGTGAGTGTGTGGTACTGAGGGACAGATTGAGTGAGTGACTGAGTGAGTGAGTGACTGAGTGAGTGTTTGACTGAGTGAGTGAGTGGCTGAGTGTTTGACTGAGTGAGTGAGTGAGTGGCTGAGTGTTTGACTGAGTGAGTGATTGAGTGTGTGAATGAGGGAGTGTTTGACTGAGTGTTTAACTGAGTGAGTGAGTGAGTGAGTGTTTGACTGAGTGAGTGAGTGAGTGAGTGAGTGAGTGAGTGTGTGACCTGAGACCTACCAATGGAGTCGCAGGGCGTGCAGGAAGGCAGAGAGGCCCTCCATCACCAGCAGGATGGACACGGTGAGCGTGGCGAAGAGCCCAAACACCGGCACCAGCGCCACCACGCCCAGCTTGGAGCTGAACCTCAGGCCCAGCCGCATCACCATGGCCCACAGCACCTCGGACAGCTCTGAAACATGGCACAACGTCTGACCAGGAGCTGTAGACTCCACGGCTGTCCGCACTCACTCCAGCAGCTGAGTGTACTTACGAGCGTGGGCCAGGCTCAGAGCCCAGAGGCGCAGGTAGGAGGCGGTGTTGGAGATGCAGCCCAGGCAGTACTCGATGGTGTGGATGGACTGGTGCAGAATCACGTCGGCAAAGTCAAACTGGAAGGCAAAGGCCAACATCAAAGTCAATGAAGAAATCAAAACTCCAAGGCTAACTCTCAGACACCAGAGCTCTGCACGCGCTTCACCTGTCTGTGGGTGGCGGCAGCCGCTCTGCTCCTTATCTCCTCAATTCCCTCCTCTTCGTCTTCGTCATAATGGGGCACGGTGGCGCCGTCTTCCTCGCTGGCGCGTCTCACCCTCTCATAACCCTGGGGGGGGGGGGGGATGTCATCAGCACTCACACACGCGGGCTAAAGCCAGTGAGAGGTGAGGGGGTGGAGCCTAGTCTCCTCACCCTGTGTCTCCTCAGGCCTTTCCCCCCGCGGTGCAGCCAGCAGAAGAAGAGCGGTTTCCCTAGCAACAGCACGGGAACTGACAGCACGGCCACACACAGCAGGAAGACCTGTAGTCCTTTCTGCAGGAGACACACATACACACACACGCACACGCACACGCATGCATACACACACACGCGCACACACACACGTATGTATACACACACACGTGCATACACACACACACACACACACACACACACACGTTTACACACACACACACGCACGCACACACACAAATGTACACACGCACACACATGCATGCATACACACACACATATAAATAATTGAAACTGTGATTGACAGGAAAGATGGATTCTTTGAACCAATCAGGGACGAGAGGTATCGATTGGTCTGACATCTAAAGGTTTCATGCAGTCATAATGGATACTCTCACAGCGCCATTTTCAGAGCTGAACCTTCCCTACAGAAACTGTTCCCACACCCCACCGCCCGGCCTGCTGCCTACCTGTCCCGGGTACAGAGGGCTGGCGTCGGCGTCCTGCATGAGGAACATGTTGATGAAGTGGATGAGGATGCTGGGAGCCAGGCGGGAGTCGGGCGCCCCGAAGGCCAGCCACTTGTAGAGGATCATGAACACCAGGTAGCCGAAGAGACACAGCAGGAAGAGAAGCTCGGGGAGGAACACCAGGTACACGTTGTAGCGCTGCCGGAAGTGTCTACAGGACACAAGATGGAGGAGATAAGTGTCTACAGGACACAAGATGGAGGAGATAAGTGTCTACAGGACACAAGATGGAGGAGATAAGTGTCTACAGGACACAAGATGGAGGAAATAAGTGTCTACAGGACACAAGATGGAGGAGATAAGTGTTTACAGGAAACAAAATGGAGGAGATAAGTGTCTACAGGACAGACAGAAGAGAGGGGTGGGGATGTAACTTAATAAGGTAACAAAGATGATAATAACAATTGTTATCATAATTATTTGTCGTACAAGTCGTTTTGGATGGAAGCGTATTCTAGTGATGATGCAATATGAAATGAGGCTGCAGTGAACTTCACACTCACAAGTGGTTGAAGACACTGAGCACCACGCCGAAGGTCATGTGCACCACGCCGATGATGACGGACATCTTCATCTTGTAGGAGTTCAGGAAGGACAAGCGATTCACCGCCAGGTTCCAAATCTGGTGGCACATGGTGAGGAGATCCCACAGCAGAGAGCGGACGTTAGCTAGTGTCCAGCACAACGCCACAGAACGGGAGGTGGCCAACTTACGGGGTCGATGCCAAACGGGTAGGGTCCGTTAAACACGCCGCTGACGTTGGGGTCCAGTGTGAGCAGGCCGTTGGTCTGCAGGCTCTCGTTCCTGCAACAGGTGGGTTAACATTCAGAGCCAGCATCAGCATCAGCATCAGTATCAGTATCAGCATCAGCATCAGCATCAGCATCAGCATCAGGCCGCCACTCACGTCCACTGGCGGCTGGCGAACATGGCCCTGACGCTCCACCCCGAGCCGAAGATGTTGAGGGACTTGGAGAAGCAGTCGTTGTAGATCAGGCCGGTGTACACGGAGAACAGCCCCATCAGGAGGATGATGTAGCGGCCCGCGAAGAAGGTATTCCAGATCTGTCAGGGGTGTTGGACCACGGAGGTATGAAACACATCACACTGCGGGGGAACATGTGTGTGACTGGGAGTGGTGGGGCCTCCTACTTCATTACTGGAGCGTTTCTTCTTGTGTTTCCTCTCCGACAGCACCATCCACAGGGCGAAGAGGGTCATGACCAGGCCGTGGCCCAGGTCACCAAACATCACGGCAAACAGGAAGGGGAAGGTAATGATGGTGTACGGGGCTGCACACACACACAGACACACACACACACGTTGTTCTCTGCTGGTCTGAAAACAGACTTGTAGGAGGTGCAGGGGGCTGTTGACAGATCAGATGATCAGAACCCCCCCTCCAGCCGGTTCTACCACCTTGCGTTCCGCGATGGATCTGTCATCACGTGACGCGCGATGGAAGACGACGAGAGAGAGAGAGATAACGAGGCAGAACCTGTTCAGCGCGACACAAAGTGTTAACATCTGGAGTGTAGCTGCTTGGCCATCACTGGGCACATGGACCGCGTCATGGAGTCACACATGACCTAGCAGGCAACGCCACTGTAATGTATTGATACATTACAACTAGAGCTAAGGTCTGCACACAGTGACACCACCACAGTCTAAGGCTACAGTCTAACAGTCTGATGAGAGTGTGTACCAGGGCTGGCCTCTCTGTAGTCCCCCACCCCGTAGGCCTCCACGATGCTCTGGAACCCACAGGTGAACTTGTTGCTTCGCAGCATGGTGGGGGGGGGGTCACTGCTCGGGATGCGGTTGACAAACGACGGCACTGTGGCCTCGCCCTTCCTCTGGAAGACAGACACACACACACACACACACACGCACGCACGCAGACACAGACACAGACACACACACACACACACACACACATGCACACACACGCACGTCATCATCACGTCATCCGGCCGAATTGGGGGAGTGACTGAGTGAGCGAGTGACTGACTGCCTGAGTGACTGATGAGTGACTGACTGACTGACGGACTGACTAGTGAGTGAGTGAGTGAGTGAGTGAGTGAGTGAGTGAGTGAGTGAGTGTCAGCGAGCGCGGCCCCACCCACCGAGCCCTCCTCCAACGCCCTCCTCAGGTGTGCCAGGTCTCCTACGGGACACCACACCTCGGCGATCAGACACTTGTTGGTGACGTCGAAGCTGCACAGGTTGAGGATGTGGTAGATGGCCTTCATCTTCTTCACCTGCGCCACCCAGGAGAAGGCGGACTCCGAGGACTTCTGCAGAACCTGCCTCAGGTAGTCGTCGGTGCGGTGCAGCACCTGGACACCAGGGTTGGACCTGCTCACTATCACAGTATCTGGACCTGCTCACTATCACAGTATCTGGACCTGCTCACTATCACAGTATCTGGACCTGCTCACTATCACAGTATCTGGACCTGCTCACTATCACAATATCTGGACCTGCTCACTATCACAGTATCTGGACCTGCTCACTATCGCAGTATCTGGACCTGCTCACTATCACAGTATCTACTAGTGTTTCACATGTTATTAGGAATCTACACTATTTACTATTACATTGTATTTACTAGTACTGCCTATTCACAGCAGGGTATACGCGGTATACTGTGCATTTGATTAATAAAAACACTAGACTTTATCCTGACGCCTTCATGTTTAGACACGCGTCACTACGTAGCAGGGAGGGCTCGGGGGCACACAGGTACATTGGGGATCGAACCCTGAACCCCTCTAAGTCCCCCCCCCCACCAGGGAGCCCCTCCTCCCGGTGTGTGGTGGTCCTACGTTGTTGAGGTCCTGGATGCGGGTGCGCAGGCTGTCCATGACGTCGGCCCGCTCCTCGTGGTTCTCAGGGTGGGGGTACAGGTGGCAGTGGTAGCTGGGGGGCAGGAGGACCAAGAGACATGTGATACATAGACCATGTATTACATCTACTACGTCACGTGGTGACATGTGATACATACACCATGCATTACATCTACTACGTCACGTGGTGACATGTGATACATACAGAATGTATTACATCTACTACGTCACGTGGTTACATGTGATACATACAGAATGTATTACATCTACTACGTCACCTTGGGACATGTGATACACACACCATGCATTACATCTACTACGTCGACTTGGGACATGTGATACATACACCATGTATTACATCTACTACGTCACATTGGGACATGTAATACATACAGAATGTATTACATCTACTACGTCACGTGGTGACATGTGATACATACACCATGTATTACATCTACTACGTCACGTGGTTACATGTGATACATACAGAATGTATTACATCTACTACGTCACGTGGTTACATGTGATACATACAGAATGTATTACATCTACTACGTCACCTTGGGACATGTGATACACACACCATGCATTACATCTACTACGTCACGTGGTGACATGTGATACACACACCATGCATTACATCTACTACGTCGACTTGGGACATGTGATACATACACCATGTATTACATCTACTACGTCACATTGGGACATGTAATACATACAGAATGTATTACATCTACTACGTCACGTGGTGACATGTGATACATACACCATGTATTACATCTACTACGTCACGTGGTTACATGTGATACATACAGAATGTATTACATCTACTACGTCACCTTGGGACATGTGATACATACAGAATGTATTACATCTACTACGTCACCTCGGGACATGTGATACATACACCATGTATTACATCTACTACGTCACCTCGGGACATGTGATACATACACCATGTATTACATCTACTACGTCACCTTGGGACATGTGATACATACAGAATGTATTACATCTACTACGTCACGTGGTGACATGTGATACATACAGAATGTATTACATCTACTACGTCACATGGTGACATGTGATACATACAGAATGTATTACATCTACTACATCACGTGGTCGCATGTGATACATACAGAATGTATTACATCTACTACGTCACATTGGGACATGTGATACATACAGAATGTATGACATCTACTACGTCACGTTGGGACATGTGATAAATACAGAATGTTTTCCACGTACTACGTCATGTATTTACATGTGATACATACGTCATGTATTACATGTACTACACCATGTTTTTACATGTGATAAATGCAGAATGTTTTCCATGTACTACGCCATGTTTTTACATGTAATAAATGCATGTTTTACATGTACTGCGTCATATTTTTACGTTATATAAAGATGTTTTACATGCACTACATCATGTTTTTACAAGTCATAATTTCTTTTACATGCTTTTATGTCTTTACATGCACTACATCATGTTTTTACAATTCATAATTTCTTTTACATATTTACACTTTTTTACATGTACTACATCATGCCTCAAAGCAGAACCTGTTCATCTCCATAGAAAGCCTCACCAGTCGCAGATCTTCTGAACCTTCTGTCCGATCTGGTCGCCCCAGAAGGAGATGAGAAACACCACGCTTTTGTTGATCTCACCCTGAAATACAAAAAAAGTGTTTGAAGTGTGGTAGCTCCTCCAGACCCACTTCTCCACCAGGAGGGTCTGACCATGTGACCAATGTAGGCCAGCGTGTTCCACTTCAGCGGCGGTAGGAGGAGCTGCAGGGACTGTCGGCTGTTCGGTCGCACAAGGGCAACATAGACTCCCTACGGTGGGACGAAGCACCTTAAACACATGCAGAGGATGACATGTTGAAGGTGGTTGTGGCTGAGCGGTCTGGAGACCCCTGAACTCACGGTGTCCATGTCAGCCAGGCTCTCCTCCATCTCCGCGTAGCTCAGGATGGTGTAGCCTTTACACACCCGCCACAGCATCCGCTCAAACGCCTCCACCTTCCCTCGGTGGATCAGGCCCGACACAAACCTGCAGCCGGAGGGTCGCGTTTCAGATGGGAGTCACACCTCCGCAGCGGGGGTGCAGGCCTCTGTGATGATGAAAGGTGTGTGTGTGTGTGTGTGTGTGTGTGTCTGTGTGTGAGTGTGTGTGATTGTGTGTGATTGTGTGTGTGTGTGAGTGTGTGAGTGTGTGAGTGTGTGTGTGTGTGTGTCTGTGTGTGTGTGTGTGTGTGCGTGTGCGCGCGTGTGTTTGTGTGTGTGTGTGAGTGTGTGTGAGTGTGCGTGTGTGTGTGCGTGTGTGTGTGCGTGTGTGTGTGAGAGTGTGTGTGTTTGTGTGTGTGTCTGTGTGTGTCTGTGTGTGTGTGTGCGTGCGTGTGTGCGTGTGAGTGTGCGTGAGAGTGTGTGTGTGTGTGTGTGCGTGTGTGTGTGTGTGCGTGTGTGTGTGTGAGTGTGTGTGTGAGTGTGTGTGAGAGTGTGTGTGTGTGTGTGTGTCTGTGTGTGTCTGTGTGTGTGTGTATGTGTGTGTGTGTGTGTGTGTGTGTGTGTGTGTGTGTGTGTATGTGTGTGTGTGTGTGTGTGTGCGCGTGTGCGTGTGTGTGTGTGTGAGCTCACCCCAGCTTGGCCCCCAGTCTCTGCATGCCAGTACAGCCAGTCCCCGCCGGGTCTGTTTCCAGCGTGGGGAACTCCTCATACTGGGGCCCCAGGGCCTCGTGCTGAACGCAAAGGGAATGACGCTTTTATTTTGAAATGAAAAACCTTTGTACAAATGCATGCATGCATGCATTTTTTAACACCACATGTGTTATGAAGTGCTTAACATTGGGTGACATTTTGTGATTTGCGATACATTTTTGTTCAAACTGAAAAAAGGCAGTAGAATGAACAAAATGGTTTGAATAAAACAAAACGAGAATCTAAGGAAATACAAATTGTATGTAAATTAGTTTGGTTACGCAACAGCGACCTGGGAGAATGCAAATGAAGCCTGAAGAAAAAGATTCTGCAACTTGCAAGAAAGTGTCCTTGCCCTGGGATATTTGAGTAGGCCTTGGAATGTCAATCTTATTGTAATCATACAGCTATAATTCACAGCACTTTTTAAAAATAATGTAGAAAGACCACATTGATCCCTCTACCTGTCTGGTTTGAAAACACGTCAGCCATTGCTGAACAAAAAGTGAACAAAACAGCTTCGATGCGACATTCTGCACAAGGTCATAGAAATCCTACATCCAGAACAGTGTCAACTAAGAGCATTTCCAAGCGGGCTGAGCCCATGAACACTCACTCTAGAGTGGCTGTGGATGAAGGTGTGTGTGATCTTCAACATGTGTGTGTACTCAGTCAGCTCCAGGCGGTTCCTCTGCAGCTTCTCCTTGTTCCTCGCCACCTCGCTCAGCTCCATCTCCAGCCTCTGGAGCTGCTCCTACAGGTGACATCACACAGTGACCACTAGATGAAACATCACAATGACCACTAGATGAAACATCACAATGACCACTAGATGAAACATCACAATGACCACTAGATGAAACATCACAATGACCACTAGATGAAACATCACAGTGACCACTAGATGAAACATCACAATGACCACTAGATGAAACATCACAATGACCACTAGATGAAACACCACAATGACCACTAGATGAAACATCACAGTGACCACTAGATGATACATCACAGTGACCACTAGATGAAACATCACAATGACCACTAGATGAAACATCACAATGACCACTAGATGATACATCACAGTGACCACTAGATGAAACATCACAATGACCACTAGATGAAACATCACAGTGACCACTAGATGAAACATCACAGTGACCACTAGATGAAACATCACAGTGACCACTAGATGATACATCACAGTGACCACTAGATGAAACATCACAATGACCACTAGATGAAACATCACAGTGACCACTAGATGAAACATCACAATGACCACTAGATGAAACATCACAGTGACCACTAGATGAAACATCACAATGACCACTAGATGAAACATAACAGTGACCACTAGATGAAACATCACAATGACCACTAGATGAAACATCACAGTGACCACTAGATGAAACATCACAATGACCACTAGATGAAACATCACAGTGACCACTAGATGAAACATCACAATGACCACTAGATGAAACATTACACAGTGACCACTAGATGAAACATCACAATGACCACTAGATGAAACATCACAGTGACCACTAGATGATACATCACAGTGACCACTAGATGAAACATCACAGTGACCACTAGATGATACATCATACAGTGACTGACAAACTACAGAAATCCCCAGTATATATTTTTTAATCATGAAAAACACTCAACTTGGGTTGGGGTCGTTAAAGTAGCAACCATGAACCCGAGGGGTTGTTAAAGTAGCCTACCATGAACCCAAGGGGTCGTTAAAGTAGCAACCATGAACCCGAGGGGTTGTTAGCCTACCATGAACCCGAGGGGTTGTTAATGTAGCCTACCATGAACCCGAGGGGTTGTTAAAATAGCCTACCATGATCTCCAGCACCTGTTTTGGTGGAGGTGCGGCTGGACTGACTTCCTCTTCTGGAACAGCGATGTTAGCTTTACGGATCTCCCTCAAAAGGTATCCTGTCCAACAGAAAGATCACACGATGTGCAGACATGCATGCAAAGAGCCCTAAATGTATGTACATGCCACTAATGTCACCTCCCAACACCTGGAGCCGTCCTCTCCTCTTACCCAGGATTCTCTCCATCTCCTCGCACCTTTTAATTTCACTGACGAAGCGGCGCTGGAAGGAGCTGACGGTGGGATTCAGCTGAAACAATAAGTGGATACTGTATTACAATATAATACGATATTAATATAATACGATATTAATTTACGTAGACGTATCAGTCAGCTGGGGACGGAAAATCACAGCGGACGCTGACACCATGTCAGCCGACGTTGCATTTTAATAATCGTACGCCCATTAATCTCCCAACTTGTTCAGTTATTTCACTGCATCCCGCAGAAGAACACGTGCGCTCCGCCACGTCTCCAATGTGTACAGTTGAACCACTGGACTCACATCACGAAACTCCACCAGTCCCATTTCTCCGAGCTCACTGATGCAGTCGTATTCAGAGCCGGACTGCAGGAACAACTGCGCCAAGCACATCTCCTCGCTCCTGAACACCATCTTAATGTGCGGACGGAGCCACCACCACCTCCACTGTCTGTGGCCTCCAGAGTCGAGCTCTTCTGCTCCCGAGGACGAACGCTTTGTCACGAATGCGAGCGGCGTGCTACATAACAACTTCAAGTCTGCACACGTGAATCAATTAAACGGCCCGCGGATTAACTAAAGTCAATTAAAAATTAAACCAAAAGCCGCCTCGCACGCAGTCCGAGCCGCGCTCCATGCAGAACCCCGTCTGGGTTTGCGCTCAGTTTACTGTCTGCTGAACGGAGGAACACAAAGAGCGAATCCTCCCTGCTGCACCTTCTCCATCGACCAGGCTCCGAGGAAAGGCGTCATCATAAAGCCCACCTAGACCACCTGTCTCCGGGCGGCAGGCCTATACCGCAGGCACTGTGTATCCCAATGATGGAACAACGAATGGCAAACGCGCAATACGCCGATATGAGATAGGGTAACGCGGGACTAGAAATGGGCCGAGCGCAGTACAATAAATGGATAATTTGAAGACGGGCTGCGGCCTTCATTCGCTCTGCGCCGCCGGCGAACGGACACAGATTGCGTCTCCGGGTTGCCAGATTTGTCCATTGTCTGCAAGTATAGACCTGTAAGTGGGACTTTTTGCAGAACAGCCCCGACAGATGTTAGATTTTTTTTTACCACAGTTTTTGTTTAACAATCGCTTCTGTCGAAAACTGGAGGACATACTGTTGCCATGCAATGTCGTCAGCGCTGCCACGAAAGCAACAAATAACATCATGTCGTGTGCGAACGCTCTAGAGGGATTATCAGCAAACTGGCAACCTGCGCATCCCTTATTTGTCGTTATAACAACTGGCGATTGATCACTTATAATCTTTGCTGTATTTAAAAAAAAACATGTTTGCAATAGTGTCTAAACCATGTCTACTTTTAGTCAATGCATTGACAATAACAAAAACAATAACAAATTTGGGATTTTGTGGTAAAAATATATTATTAGGCCTACAAATACGACACAATTTCAGTTGTTAATATAATTGACATTTTAGTTAATTTAATACTGTATTAAACTACATACATTCTACACTAACTATTTAGCTTAAAGAAATATCCACACAAAATGTATGTTTAAAATGTTTAAAATTAATCACAAATTCACTTTAAATGATGATAATGATGATACATATTGTCTCACAATAGTTTAAATAATACAAAACACACATAGTGGTAGAGGTAGCTTTTTTAATTCAAGATTGAAAAAAAAAAAAAAGATCACCCCAAAAAATAATGACCAAATACATTAAAAAGAACCAATTAACCTGCAGGTACCGCCATTTTGTCTGCCGCCGTGCAGATGACCGCCCTGACCTCCGACCCCGCCGCCCTGACCTCTGACCCCGCCGCGGCCCTCCTAGTCCCTCAGTGTCTGTGCCAGTTTGTTGAGCTCCTGGGACAGCGCCGTGACCGTGTCCAGGATGGCCCGGCGGTCGGCCTCGCGCAGCCGGGCGCCGCAGCGCTGGGCGAAGCGGTCCGGGTGCCACAGCGTCTGCTGCCGCTTCACCAGCTTCCGGAAGGCGGGCCGGTCGGCGCGGTCGGCCCCGTGCAGCATCACCTCCAGCATGTCAGCCACCGTCCCGCGGGGGGCGGGCCAGGGGATGTCCCCGTAGGCCAGCGTGGCGCTGGGGGCGGGGCCGCCGCCGCCGCCGCCACTCTGGAAGGTCGCTTCGCATCGTCTTTCGTAGCGGCGCTTCTTGGCCTGCCGCGTCTCCTCCTCCTTGCGCTTGGCGCGGGCCAGGTACTCCTCGTGCTCCTTCTGCAGCTTCTCCTGCAGCTCCTTAGCGGTGCGCTCCTCCTCCTCCCTCTCCTTGGCGCTCTTCCCCCTCCGCCGGCCGGTCGCGGCTAGCCTCTGAGCCTCGGCGTGCTTCTTGTCAAAGTACTCCTTCCTTATGCGGTCGGCCCAGTCTCCAAAGTCATCCTCGTCTTCGTCAACGGGCAGGAAGTCGTCGGCTGCAAGACCAACGTTCAGTGATGAATGGATTATTCAGAGTTTACTCAGTGATGAATGGATTATACAGAGTTTACTCAGTGATGAATGGATTATTCAGTGTTTACTCAGTGATTAATTGATTATTCAGTGTTTACTCAGTGATGAATGGATTATTCAGTGTTTACTCAGTGATGAATGGATTATTCAGTGTTTACTCAGTGATGAATGGATTATTCAGTGTTTACTCAGTGATTAATTGATTATTCAGTGTTTACTCAGTGATTAATTGATTATTCAGTGTTTACTCAGTGACAAATGGATTATTCAGTGTTTACTCAGTGATGAATGGATTATTCAGTGTTTACTCAGTGATGAATGGATTATTCAGTGTTTACAGTGATTTTCTTCAGTTATAAATGTATAATTCCGTGTCCATTCAGCCATAAAATGTATGTATTATGCAGGATTCATTAAGTTATACATGGATTATTAATTTTGTGATGAATGCAATAGTAAAAAAGTACCATCATATACGCCAAAGCTTTCACAGAACTCATCGTCACATTCTCCAAAGAGCTTCTCCTGCCACTCTTTCTCCGGGTCGACCACTGGCTGCCGGGGGGCGCTGGGCCGGGGCTGATAAAGACTCAGACATGTAAAGACTCTTCGGAGGTTCTCTGCACTGCAGCTTTTCACTTGCATCTAGGTTGTCATTAGCACATAGGGCTGCGTGTCCTTGCATATTGATTTAAAGTAATTTCAATTCGATTTGAGCGGTCATATCAAACAACATACTACAGCATATCTACAAAAGACGCTGGACTTTGGTGCCATGATATGAAAACGCTTGGATAAGCCAACCTCATCCTCCTTCATCCACTGCAGCAGGTCCTCCGGTGTGACTCCAGCAGAGTTCTGTGCACGCATCGCTTCAGGACAGCTCTCCCGCAGCGGAGCAACAAGGTCCTCATACGCTGCGGGGTCAAACACAAGACGCAGGTTAGAGATGTGTGCGCTGGGTACCATCAGGATGAATGACATCACAAGGGCTTTTCACCTCTTCGCCCATGTTTAAGCGCTCTATTGGCAGCTATATGTAATGATGTGTCGCCTTTGCGGTCCTTGCGGAGGACTTCGGCCCCATGCTTCAGTAAGACCCGCAGGACCGCGTCGTCCCCCCGCGAACAAGAAACATGCAACGGCGTTCTTTCTTTTCGGCCTTGAGAGAAATTGACATCAACATCTTTATGCTTCCGTAAATAGGACTTCAACTTCAACAAACTACCAGCCTCCACGTATTTCAAAACTCGTTTTTGTTCACGGGATAACATTGTACGCTTGACACATAGCGTATTGTCTGACTAGCTATGACAACAACAGCAAATCCAAATTCATTGGCAGGTACAGGAACCATGACAGGAACCTCACTCATCTAGTCCGTTCGCATTATTCTTCCGCGTTCTCAGGGATTGAGAGACAAAGGTTCCGATGCAGCACTAAGCTAAAGACGCCAGCAGATGTCAGTATTTTCTTGTTGGAAACAACGTTGGACTAAAATGTTCTGTGTGGATCTAATAATTGTTGCAGGTCACTAGCGTAATATTATCGAATGTAAAGCTATGCATCTACCATTAAAGAGTCAGCGAGAGACCCGGCAGTCAGACGAAGTTATGAGAGTGAAATGTGATTAAATGGTTTTGAAAGGCTAATTTTGTCCAATTATTAACCAAATTGTTGTCCTAGCTAACAAAAGTAATTTGTTCCGGTCACATTCAAGATTAAAGTTGAGGTGATGATAAGTTTAGCAGTACAGTGGTTTTCCTTCACACTTTTACACTACCCAGTATTTAGACAAACACTCAGTATTCCGAATGATTCTGTGCCTCGAGGGGCTTTTCAAAATCCCACCTGTCAGGAAGAAGCGTAAGAGATTGTGTGTGTGTGTGTGTGTGTGTGTATGTGTGTGTGTGTGTGTGTGTGTGTGTGTGTGTGTGTGTGTGTGTGTGTGTGTGTGTGTGTGTGTGTGTCCAGCTAGAGAAAGTGGGCGAGCTAGCAGAGCGCTGTGTGTGTCTGCCTCCGAGGAAGCCTCCAGATCCCCTCTCTTCATCATCCTCTTCATCACGGACGTGGCTTAACAATCAGTTCCACACTAATGAGGTGCAACCTGTCGCGAGCCCTCGTCACGTTCCACCTCAGCTCAAAACTCCTAAAAACAACAAGCGGCGTTCATGGTGTCCACAGGAGCCGCGTCCTACCTGTCACGCATAATGAGAAGCAGCTGATGCTCAGGGCTGGCGTGGAGCGAGTGGGTGACAGGGGCACCCATTTAGGGCTGCGAGGGGAGGGTGGGGGGGTGTAGGGGGCCTCACAATGGAGTGGATAGAGGAGGGCATGAAGCGAGGCCTTGTGTCCTCCCAGCTCAGCCTCAGAGGGAGAAGATCCGCTTCCGCCGCTCCTCCGGAAACGTGTCTGAGCTAACGATGCACCCCTCCACCGCGACCCCGGGTCTCACCTGACACCTGTCTCACCCAACGACACCCGTCTGTCCTAGCAGCGTGGGGCATCGCTGACGACACCTGGCTGTCCCCAGTGTGCGTCTCACCTAAGGATGCCTGTCTCACCTAACGATGCCTGTCTCACCTAACGATGCCTGTCTCAAGTAACGATACCTGTCTCACCTAACAATGCACATTTCTGCTAACGGTGCCTCAACAGTGCGTCTCCACTAACGAGACACGTGTCTCCTCTTACAAAAAGGTTTCAAACCCAACTGTCTTGAATCTACCTGTTGGACCCTTGAGCAACAGAAAAAGGCTACAAACCATTATTCTGCTAGTAGAGTAATGTGCTTTTGGGCTGGCAGCATCTTAGCACACTGCTGCGTCTCCCAAGATGTCCCTCCCAAGACTTCTGAAAGACAGGATTTCCCTGGACAGGAACCAACCCCTACCCCCTCAGTGCCTTGGCTCTTCCTGCCTGGCCTGCTGACTTCTATCCTGTCCTCCACCACCGCTGTCATCATCATCCGCATCCCCCTTGGAAGGGTACAGGCTTGCAGGAATCCCAGAGGTCTGGTCCAGGGGTCCAGTCCAGGATCCAGGTCTAGGCTCCAGGTCAGATCCGGCTCCAGGTCCGGGCCGGGCTCCAGGTCCGGTCCCGGCTCCAGGTCAGATCCGGCTCCAGGTGCGGTCGTCTGCATGATGCTCATCCTCCTCGTCTCCATTGTTTGAACGAAGGAGGTGAAACACACTCACACATTTCCTGTCGGCCTTCGGGGTCATTGAGTTGTGATTCATGGCGCCCGGAGACGGGCCTGGAGACGGCCTGGAGACAGACCTGGAGACGGACCTGGAGACGGACCTGGAGACGGACCTGGAGACAGACCTGGAGACAGACCTGGAGACAGACCTGGAGACCTGGAGACAGACAGACCTGGAGACAGACCTGGAGACAGACCTGGAGACAGACCTGGAGACAGACCTGGAGACAGACCTGGAGACAGACAGACCTGGAGACGGACCTGGAGACAGACCTGGAGACGGACCTGGAGACCTGGAGACAGACCTGGAGACAGACCTGGAGACAGACCTGGAGACGGACCTGGAGACAGACCTGGAGACAGACAGACCTGGAGACAGACCTGGAGACAGACCTGGAGACAGACCTGGAGACAGACCTGGAGACGGACCTGGAGACGGACCTGGAGACAGACCTGGAGACAGACCTGGAGACAGACCTGGAGACAGACCTGGAGACAGACAGACCTGGAGACAGACCTGGAGACAGACCTGGAGACAGACCTGGAGACAGACAGACCTGGAGACAGACAGACCTGGAGACAGACCTGGAGACAGACCTGGAGACGGCCTGGAGACAGACAGACCTGGAGACAGACAGACCTGGAGACAGACCTGGAGACAGACCTGGAGACGGACCTGGAGACGGACCTGGAGACAGACCTGGAGACAGACCTGGAGACGGACCTGGAGACAGACCTGGAGACAGACCTGGAGACAGACCTGGAGACGGCCTGGAGACAGACCTGGAGACGGCCTGGAGACAGACAGACCTGGAGACAGACAGACCTGGAGACAGACCTGGAGACAGACCTGGAGACGGACCTGGAGACAGACCTGGAGACAGACCTGGAGACGGACCTGGAGACAGACCTGGAGACAGACCTGGAGACAGACCTGGAGACAGACCTGGAGACCTGGAGACAGACAGACCTGGAGACAGACCTGGAGACAGACCTGGAGACAGACCTGGAGACGGACCTGGAGACAGACCTGGAGACAGACCTGGAGACAGACAGACCTGGAGACAGACCTGGAGACAGACCTGGAGACAGACCTGGAGACAGACAGACCTGGAGACAGACCTGGAGACGGCCTGGAGACAGACAGACCTGGAGACAGACCTGGAGACAGACAGACCTGGAGACAGACCTGGAGACAGACCTGGAGACAGACCTGGAGACCTGGAGACAGACCTGGAGACAGACCTGGAGACGGACCTGGAGACAGACCTGGAGACAGACCTGGAGACGGACCTGGAGACAGACAGACCTGGAGACGGACCTGGAGACAGACCTGGAGACAGACCTGGAGACAGACAGACCTGGAGACAGACCTGGAGACGGACCTGGAGACAGACAGACCTGGAGACGGACCTGGAGACAGACCTGGAGACGGACCTGGAGACGGCCTGGAGACCCAGACACCGCTGTTAGTTGTGGTTTCTGAAACAAAGAAAAATCAGTTGTTTTAACATCTCAGTGCACTACTGTGATGCACATTTCTTAGTGCTGAAGCTCTAGCTGCTCTACAAGGCAGGGCAGTTTTATTGTATAGCGCATTTCATACACAATGGCAACTCAATGTGCTTTACATAAAACAAACATTTAACAGTGAGATTTGGGAACATAAAAACATGCAATTTGAGAAACAAAAATAAGACCCAATACATACAATTACCCCCCTCCCCCCCCACACACACACACACACACACACACACACTAATAATAAAAACAAAGTACAGAGAACGAGAGAGAAACTAGATAAAAGATTGCAGTATAAAATAATGATTTGCTTTAAAATCATTGAAAGGACATAGAGTGCAAATAAAAGATTAAAAAGTGTTTTAAAAGAGCTCAATCATAAACACAGGAGAATAGAAGTGTTTTTAACCTGGATTTAAAGATGTTGACAGTTGGGGCTGATTTCAGTTCTGCTGGTAGTTTGTTCCAGTTGTGTGCAGCATAACAGCTAAAAGCTGCTTCACCGTGTTTAGTTTGAACTCTGGTCTCAACTATCTGACCTGAGTCAGTAGATCTCAGAGCCCTACTGGGTTTATATTCTACTAACATGTCATTCATATATTCTGGACCTAAACCATTCAGTGATTTGTAGACCAGTAGCAGAACTTTAAAATCTATTCTATAGCTGACTGGGAGCCAGTGTAAAGACTTTAGAACTGGAGTAATGTGCTCTGATCTCTTTGTTCTGGTCAACACTCGAGCTGCAGCGTTCAGTCATCCTGCTTGACCCATTGTTTGCAAATGATATATCCTCATAAATATACCATGATGAAGGCCACATACGTTGACAGAGGACACATCCTACATCCGTAACAACACATTATGAAGGCCGTTTATGTTGGGTAATTATTTTTTTATGCATTTTTCTGGGTTTGAGGGTGTGATGCCACCATCCATCCAGCCAAATGAATATTTCCAATTCTACCAGCAGGCCAAATAGGTTCACATTCTGGCAAAGTCAGCTACTTCTCATTCTTTGCCTTTTCCAATGCAAATACAATGATTCATGTTTTTTGCTCTTTAACTTATATATTCCCAAACCAATATCATTAAGTTATTACATTGTCCATTACATATGTTTATCTCATGAGCAATAAAACCTCATTTAAATGTGAGGTAATCATATTTCTCTTTATTAAAGATGATTAATAAGGCATCGTTCAACCTCGATGAACTTCAAGTCTGATGATGTCGAGTAGGAGTGACCTTTCCGTCACGGAATATAAAGCCATTGTGGAGAAAGTTCTATCTCAACATGTTCGTGTCATTCTGTACTCGCTGGTTAGGCCTGCTACCAGTAGACCTGTCGTGGCTCGTGGAACTTTGAAGCGCGATCCCATTACCTCCATAAAACCTGAAAAACCACCAATTGTAATCTGTTCAGCTTATCTTTCACGATATTCGCTTTGACAGGTGGGGGATATTTAAAACGTCCCCAGGGGCTGCCCGTCTCAAACGGTCTGCAGCAGCGTTCCTGTCCGCTTAACCACCGCACGCATTGCTGCATCCAGTAATGCGTGCGCCAGTTCAGTGGTTGTTGACCAAAACCAAAACGCGCATATCAGTCTAAAAACTCACAGATGACATTTTTTACTAAAAGCGTCCATCCATGCACTCCCGGGGGTGTTTACGTCGCGACCCTTCCGTCGAGCGGGTTCAGTGTGGAGCAGCTGTCGAGCAGCTCCACATTCTGCGGCAGCTTTTAAACCGCAACTGAGTGACTCAAGACGCGCCGGTCCCAGCGCAGTGTGACGGCGCGACAATGCAGCCCTACCTGTATGGCTGACACACACACACACACACGCACGCACGCACGCACGCACACACACACACACACACACACACACACACACACACACACACACACACACACACACACACACACACACACACACACACACACACACACACACACACACACACACACACACACACTAATTACAGACAATTCAGTTAATCGTTCCACTTCACTATGAGACAGCAGTACTGTTCAGTTGATGGTCGTCGGGACAACAACAGGTCGACTTAACCTGATCACACAGTTGCCAGTGACGTACTCGATAACACGATGACACGTGTAAAACCAAGTGATCTCATAGCACTAGTTGTAAAACACGAAACAATGTGGGATGAGCGAAGTAAATACTTTGATGTAATATGACGTAAATGTGTCTACTTTACGATTTATTTTCTTCTAGATTAAGTTTGAATTTGCGGATCGCGGGTGGTCTCCGCAATTACAAAAAGTAGTGAAACTGCTGGCGGACGGATACAGAACTCCTTCCCTGCACTTCCTGTAGACAATTGCTTTGATTTTGGCCCAATGAAACACAATGGGAGCGAGAATGTCTGCCATCCCTACTGAACAAACAGGAAGAACAGACATTCACTCAGTGGGAGAAACTGTATGAGCAACAAGAGGAACAAGAACGCGCAGTAAAGGAGGACGACCAGAGAGTCACTTTTGGTTCAGGCACCTTTTTTTATTACAAAAAAATCATACATTTGAGTCGAGTACATTGCATATTCACAATATATACACATTCAAAAGAGCCTCATTTTAAGTTGTTGGCTGTTGAAATATACAAAGGCATTCTGACTTCACACACAAACACACACACACACACACACACACACACACACACACACACACACACACACACACACACACACACACACACACACACACACACTGCCTTTTGAAGCAGTCTTAATTGGCTCCTCTTCTACCCGTAGGAAAAACATTTGTCATCGTGTGCCATCTGTCTAGGACCCCCCTCCCCCCCCCCCCCCCCACCCAGCCCGTCTCTGCTTACACTACTGCTACAGTACTATCAGACTGTAACACCTTTCAGTAGCACCCCGTTACTACTCAGACACACTTTTATCTGATTGGCACCCCCGTACCACTCACACTCTCTCTCTCACACGCTCTCTCTCTCTCGCTCTCTCTCTCACACACACACACACACACACACACACACACACACGTTGCCAGGTGTGAACTGGTCAGATGGGGAGCAGCAGTCTATTTGATGTCACAGCTTAAATGCTTGCAGATGACAGGACCGGTGTGTGTGTGTGTGCGTGTTGGTGTGTGTGTGTGCGTGTCGGTGTGTGTTGGTGTGTGTGTGTCTGTGAGGAAATCCTTGAGAGGACAAAGACGTCCAGACGTTAAGTCCAAGTTCTTAACTCTTAAGTCCCAACCAAACAGAGTTCCCCCCGGCTCCAAACGTAGCTGTCGCAGCGGGAGGTGGGGGGGACGGGGGGGGGGGGGGGGGGGGTTGGGGAGGCAGGGGGGACCGTCCACGCCGGGCCAACCGGACTCGCTGGGCCGCCAGCCGTAATCCCGCCGCTGAAATGTCTCAGAGACAAACACTGCAAGTCTCTCACCACAACTCACCCCCTCTCTTTCTCTGTCAGCACGCCGGTTACCCACGATGCACCACGGGCCCCCTCACACCTTGGTGGCCAGAGACTGGGCCTCGGTCTTCTGGGAGGACAGCGAGCCGGCGGGGCTGGCGTGGAGGGCCTTCTTCAGGTGGAGCAGACACAGGCACTGCGAGCGGAAGCGCAGGTCGAAGAAGGCGTACAGGAAGGGGTTGAGGCAGCTGTTGAGGTAGGCCAGGCAGGTGGCGTAGGGGTGGGCCAGCAGCAGGAAGCGCAGGAAGGCGCAGGTGTCCGGCGCCAGGTTGAGGTAGGAGAGCGCGTCGGCGCTCTTCAGCACGTGGAAGGGCGTCCAGCAGGCGGCGAACACCACCACCAGCGTGGTGATGATCTTCAGCAGCCTCCGCCTGCGCTGGTCCTCCTTGCGCAGCGTGTTGAAGTGGCGCGTGACGGTGCAGCCGATGAAGCAGTAACACACCATCATGGCCAGGAAGGGCAGCAGGAAGCCCAGCGCCGACGACGACATGCTGAGGCCGGCCACCCAGTAGTTCTCCCGCGCCTTGTCACTCACCAGTCTGAAGTCCATGATGCAGTTGGTCCGGTTGCCGTCGTCGTCGTGCACCGTGGTGCGGAACACCAGGGTGGGCACCGCCAGCACCCCCGACAGCACCCAGATGGTGGCCAGCGAGGCCTGCATGTAGCCGCGCGTGCGCAGCTGCGTGCTGGACAGCGAGTGCACGATGGCCAGGTAGCGGTCCAGGCTCATGCAGGTGAGGCAGAAGACGCTGGCGTACATGTTGAGCATCACCACGTAGCTGCTGATCTTGCAGACCGTCTCGCCGAAGGGCCAGTGGTAGCCCAGCGCCGCGTACACGGCCCACAGGGGCAGCGTCACCACGAAGGCCAGGTCGGCCAGCGCCAGGTTCCCGATGTAGATGTCGGTGGCCCGGCGCTTGCCCTGCCCCCGCCACACGGTGAAGATGACCACGCCGTTGCCCGACAGGCCCAAGATGAAGATGAGCATGTAGAGGACGGGGATGACAGAGTAGGAGGGCTCCCACTCGGAGTAGTCACACATGCTGCTGTTCTCCGACTCGTCGTAGTCGTAGTAGTCGTAGGAGCTGGCTGTGGTGGCCTCCATCTCCTCAGAGTCCTTCAGCAGCAGCAGCAGAGAGGCGGGCGTGGAGACAGACCCCGGGGGGCGTCCGGACAGTGGCGGCGGAGGGAGAGAGCTGGCGGCGGGGCGACTGGGGAAACGCTGTGCCCTGAGCTCTGACACTCACTGGCTCGCTTGCTATCTGTGACAGCTGCCTGCCCTTTTTATAGCTCCTCCCAGCACCAGGGAACCTCCCAGGCAGGAACCTCCCCCAGCCCTCCCCACGTCTCACCCCTCCCCTCCTCCCCTTCTCCTTCTGCTCAGGCACATGTGCTGCTTACTGTCATTATCTTTACTGTCTGCTTTAGTTTGCTTATTTATGTGTGCCTTGTTGTTGTTGTTGTTGTTGTTGTTGTTGTTGTTGTATCAGGTGCTGGCATTCTTATGTTACTTTTTTTGGAGTACTAATTGGCACAAAAATGATTTGTTTTTATGAAAGATAAATACTACCCACCCATTCAACACAGAACAAACCCCCTGCGTTCTGCCATAGAGGCCGGCCCATTTCGTTGATTTTTGTTCTTAGATCCTTTCTGCCTCTTGGTGTGCGACATGTGATTGATAACAGTGCAGTAATGAAGGCAGGGCTGGCCCAGTGCGTCAGGTCCAGGCATGTCCGGCTGCCTGCTGCTCAGCAGACAATCAAACGGTTAATGTCTGCTCGTTGTGGACAGCATGGCAGCCTCTCGTCCAAACGATGGCCATTTCCATGTCAATGTGATGGTTCTGTCATGGCGGTACATGCTCCAACACGCTCCAACACGCTCCAACACGCTCCAACACGCTCCAACACACAGACCAGGAGGACACTGGGGTTCCCACAACATGTATCTGTTTATTACAGTGCTGTTTACATGTTATGATCACATTACAAATGAGTGAAAGTATTATTATATCTCTGTCCAAAGGAGATGTTATATCAC
>JAXIVH010000017.1:7133896-7136396 GCA_036785325.1 Urophycis tenuis | reverse complement strand
CAGCACCTTAAAAGGACCTTGTTGGATCGACTAGGAGCAGGAAAAGGAAGGCGTGTCCCTCCGCCAGGCAGAGAAACATGTGAGTCCTCATCCGCGTGAGAGAGAGAGAGAGAGAGAGAGAGAGAGAGAGAGAGAGAGAGAGAGAGAGAGAGAGAGAGAGAGAGAGAGAGAGAGAGAGAGAGAGAGAGAGAGAGAGAGAGAGAGAGAGAGAGAGAGAGAGAGAGAGAGAGAGAGAGAGAGGTCACACTTGACCACCACGGCCCCGGGAACCCGAGGACAGTCGTTAGAACCCGGCTGAGAGGAACCCTGGGTTCTGTCTGCGTGCATCACATCGCCTGGAATCGTGAGGAGGCATTCAAAAGTATTCTCTCAGGCCAACATGTGTTCAATGGTGCAGCATACAAACTGTGTTGTTGTTGAGTGGAACACAAATCCTGAGCTCTCGGCTGGCTCATTATTCAGCGGTCATCACAACAGCAGGACTGCTCACATCAAAAGGGGTCAGATGTTGTCTGACGTGTTGAACGTGTAAACAACGACGACTCCCCTCTCAATCAGCTCTTGAGATCGGCAGGCAAAAAGGAAGCATATTGTCCCACGGTGTTCCTCAGGGTGTTCTGCAACAAACCAAACATATGACTTGTCAAATCAATCAACTGTAACGACAGCCTTTAATATAAAACTAGAGATGACAATCTGTAGCCCTTCGCTGATCTCCTTTCTCAGTTCTGGGCTCTTCAAAAGTCAGACCTTAACTGGACCCTGAACCCGAACCCCAACCCAACATTGGGGCTGCCGGTTATGCATATTACTTCATTATGCATATCATTTATACAACTTTTATTTGATTTATGAGATGTGTCATCTACTGCTATATATCATTTGATGGTGTGCAGGACTGAATGGGACAGACAGGACTTGGACAGATATAAGATATAAGCATGAGTCAAGCACACATCATGCGTGCTTCATGCAGATGCAGATGGGATTAAGACGATGGCCAGGATATGATGCAGGCCAGGGTCACACAAAAACAACAGCAGACATTATTAATGTGGAGCGACGTGCAGGTATATACCAAGAGGGGCCTGATCCTCATTGTTTAAAATAACTCTCTCTGGCCATCCCCGCAGAGGGGGAACTGAGATAAGGAGCCAGGGGCTTGCCACCCTGCTGTCTACAACAACAGTGGATCTGTAACAATGCTCCCTCCTCTCTCACTCCCTCTCTCTTCCTCCCCCCTGTGTTTATGTAGTGGGTGGTTCTCCAGCGCCAATCAAGCATTAATAGTTCCACAGAGCGGGTTCTCTGAAGTGGAACATGTCCTACATACAGCGCCGGCTTGAGTTGCCTTCTGAGCTTTGATCATTAGTGTGAAATTCAAGACGCTGTGGTGAAAATGTGACGGCAGTCTAAACTCCAGAGTTTGGCTGAAACACAACTCTGCTTTGGGTGAAACACAACTATGGTTTTTAATGTGTGGAGACGTGCACGCACACGCACGCACACTGCGGTGCACATGGTCACACGCAAGTAAGTACATATTAGAGCATGCAGGCACTCACAGGCAAACAAGCTTATGGTCATTCATCACACACACACACACGCACGCACACATACACACACACACACACGCACGCGCGCACACACACACACGCACAAACACATGCGCACACACACACACGCACACAGACGCACGCACATGCGCACACACACACACACACACACACACACACACACACACACACACACACACACACACACACACACACACACACACACACACAGAGAAACATACAATGTAACACCCATGACTTACCGGTTGGTATACAATAAGCCATTGTAACCTCAGAGCCTGGCCTGCCATGCATCTGGTTTGGTCGTTAGTCTCAGTTATAACTGGACTGTGAGGTCAGCGTCAAGACCATCCATCCATCTGCCCTCCTGTCGCTCGCTGGCATACATTCAAGACCAAAAGCACCTACGCCTACATGAACATACTGTAGGTTGTTATAGATTCAGCTCTGAATGTAGCTATGTATATTTACATATGTCTCAATAAATAACGGACTATATGGATATACACTGTAAGATTATCCACATCATGTTTTAAAATGTGTCCGATATCGGTTTCCAGAGTGTAACTGGGCCCAGTCCGAACGGAGCCGCTTCTGCAGAACAACAACAAAGCGTCACACGCACGGAAGTAAACACGCCGTTTCACTGAGAAAGTGACGTGCATGTTGACACGGTGTGCGTTTTATCACCGGCCGAGGGTCTTTAAATAAACTGGTCGTTTTCCCCCTTTTGGTTTCTAAAGCGTTTCGATTCGTTAAAACAAATCTGTTGTTTTCATCATCCAAAATACTATCAAGTAAGATTGCTGCGTGAACGTCAGTGACTGACGCGTCCCGTCCATCTGCGGCAGAGCGTCCAGGTGGCTCACAGTTCAGCAGCGTTTCAACACAAGAGTTGGCGTCAAGATCGACGTCAAAATCAC
>JAXIVH010000017.1:7081396-7128896 GCA_036785325.1 Urophycis tenuis | reverse complement strand
GATATATCATACAAGCATGAAATACGTCAATAAGTCAGTGAGTTGGTCTGTCTAGTCTGTCTGTCTCATGTGACGGTCCTGGCCGTGTCTGTCTGTCAGTGGAAGACAGACGCATGTTCCCCGGGTCATAAAGAAGCTGTTCCCATCAGTGTGTCTGTTGGGATTACCCTGCAGGCCCTGAAAGGGCTCTGCTTTCACAACCTATGGGAGATGGGAAACCAGGGACTGCATGAAATCAGAGGGACGATTCCTCTTCCCGCATCTCTCAACAACACAAGTGCATGAACAATTCTGTTGCTTTTCAATTCACCAGTTGAGTTGTGTGTCCTATGGGTTACCTTCCTGGTTTTCTTCAAGCACAACTATTCACAATTTGAACACAAATTACATTTGTGACCAATGAAGTCCAAACCAAAAGCATTGGGAAGGTTCTGATGTGAAGACTGTAGTTGTTTTGTTCCTGAAGAGGGCCAGAGAAGAGCCCATTCACTGGCCCTCACAGGGTCTCTGAGGGTTGTGTGTTGGTGGGAACTCGTCTCTATTTGAGATGCAAATTCCTGTGTGAGCTGAAAGAGCCGGGGAAACAGGTGTGTGTGTGTGTGTGTGTGTGTGTGTGTGTGTGTAGAGGCGTGTTGAATGATAACACATCAGGACATTGGGCCAGCCTGTTAAGAGTCAGAGGCGCTGCACGGATTCTCCTATCAAACACAAGGTGAGCAGACATCTTGGATTGGTTTTCTGGAATTTGACTAATTTAATTCTTGAAAGTTGTGATTTTGGTACAAAAGAAAGTAGTTTTTCGATAGCGTAAAAGCATTGCCAGCATTTGAATTTACAAAGTAGGAGAGATTTACACGTACAAAAAATGTGCAGATATAAATAATCTCAAAGTGATTGCTCAAACTACTGTTTGTAAAAAAGACCAAAATATTGTCCTATACAGCCCTCCATCAGAACGTGTGCAGCTGCACTACGTCGCAGACACCGGCTTCATTTACAACAAGCGGTTTCAACATCTGAAGAAGACTCAAGGGCGCCATCTAAGGGCCACCATGGATGGTACAAGCTGCTACTTCTAGGAGGAAATAACAAACAGCATAACGCAGCAAACCAAAAGACGTGGCCTTATGTCAACACCATTGTACTGTAGCCAAAACAGCAGCTCGAAAGATCGCTATTGTTACTTCTGATTAGCCATTTTATCCAACAACAGTTTTCTTGCATTCAGCCAATGACTAGAAGATAAACAATCCAACATATGACATAATGCATGTGGAAAAATACAAGAACCCTCCTTATAAGAACAATATAAATATTTGGCAAACAAATACAATCATATCTCAATGGTTAACGTATTTGTACAACGTATTAAATAATAAAACAGGAAAAATGATCTGTTCCATAAAAAGTTTGAATAATTATGCTCCCAACATTAGGCCTATGTAAAATGTAGAATTCTGCGATGCCATTTCAAATCTACGTAAGGTCAATATTGCTTAAAACCAATGTCAGGACATTTTGTTGCACAGCAACATTATTTATAGTGCAAATATACATTATAATTATAACACAACCATGATGTGTTATAATATAATCATTATAAAGACATTGATTTAAAGTCTTCAGAATATGTTTAAATGAAAAGGTCTAACATAAGAGAGCAATGTGATATATAATTAAAATGATGTGATAACATCCTAAAGGAGCCGTTCAGTCTTTAAAATATGTCATATCTCATATCTCTACATAACATTTAACACATCTTCAAACATTTTAAACAATTTGATCATCACCTGTGGATGGCACTTAACTAACTACAACAGCTTTCAATAATAATATTGCCTTTTTTATGACTAACTAATTAATTTCCTTCCTTCAAAGTTTCCTTCAAACTCATCAAGTTCTCACCCTTATGTATTTTCCTCCTTTTATTTTATTTTGTTAGTGTTCTTCAATAGTGTGTATGCCACAATGTATTACACACGTGTAACCCCTAATCAAAATCTAATTAAACAGAACACAAAAATAATAAAAACTACGAAAAATGTCAATTTATATGCTTTGCTCGGATACTTAGCTGACCATCAACAGACCACTAGTTAACAAGAGACTATCAACAGACCACTAGTTAACAGGAGACCATCGACACGCCACCAAGAGAGCAGCAACAGACCACTAGTTAACAGGAGACCATCGACAGACCACCAGTTAATAGGAGACCATCAACAGACCACTAGTTAATAGGAGACCATCGACAGACCACCAAGAGACCAGCAACAGACCACTAGTTAACAAGAGACTATCGACAGACCACCAAGAGACCATCAACAGACCACTAGTTAACAGGAGACCATCGACAGACCACCAAGAGACCAGCAACAGACCACTAGTTAACAAGAGACTATCGACAGACCACCAAGAGACCATCAACAGACCACTAGTTAACAGGAGACCATCGACAGACCACCAAGAGACCATCAACAGACCACTAGTTAACAAGAGACTATCGACAGACCACCAAGAGACCAGCAACAGACCACTAGTTAACAGGAGACCATCGACAGACCACTAGTTAACAAGAGACCATCAACAGACCACCAGCAGACCATCAGCAGACAACCAAGAGACCATCAACAGACCACCAAGAGACCATCGACAGACCACAAGTTAATAGAAGACCATCAACAGACCACTAGTTAATAGGAGACCATCGACAGACCACCAGTTAACAGGAGACCATTAACAGACCACCAAGAGACCAGCAACAGACCACAAGTTAATAGACCATCAACAGACCACTAGTTAATAGGAGACCATCGACAGACCACTAGTTAACAGGAGACCATCAACCGACCACCAAGAGACCATCAACTGACCACTGAATTCTTCCTACTTTGTTAGTTCTATTTCTATCAGGCAAGAAGAGACTGGCACTATAAAGTATTGATGGTTGAGGATGATGATGGTTGAGGGCCAATTGCTGTAGAAAAATGATTATAATATTACAAATCAGAAGAAACTGTCTTAATTACCCCAAACAATCAGAGGGATGAATTACAGAATCAAATAGCTGTTATTATTGAACCATAATCTTCACTCATCATACAGCGAGATGCTACACGTTAGCCTCGCTCCCATTGGTCAAAACCTCATCATACAGCATAATGCTACCAGTTAGCATCGCTCTCGTTGATGAAAACCTCATCATATAGCATGATGCTACAAGTTAGCATCGCTCCCATTGGTGAAAACCTCATCATACAGCACGACGCTACAAGTCAGCATTGCTCCCATTGGTGAAAACCTCATCATAAAGCATGACGCTACGAGTTAGCCTCGCTCCCATTGGTCAAAACCCCATCATACAGCACAACGCTACAAATCAGCATTGCTCCCATTGGTGAAAACCTCATCATACAGCATGACACTACGAGTTAGCATCGCTCCCATTGGTGAAAACCTCAATATATAGCATGATGCTACAAGTTAGCCTCACTCCCATTGGTGAAAACCTCATCATATGGCATGATGCTACAAGTTAGCATCACTCCCATTGGTGAAAACCTCATCATACGGCATGATGCTACCAGTTAGCATCGCTCCCATTGATGAAAACCTCATCATATAGCAAGGTGCTACGAGTTAGCATTGCTCCTATTGGTGAAAACCTCATCATATGGCATGATGCTACAAGTTAGCATCACTCCCATTGGTGAAAACCTCATCATACGGCATGATGCTACCAGTTAGCATCGCTCCCATTGATGAAAACCTCATCATATAGCAAGGTGCTACGAGTTAGCATTGCTCCTATTGGTGAAAACCTCATCATATGGCATGATGCTACCAGTTAGCATCGCTCCCATTGGTCGAAACGTCATCCTACAACGAGACACTAGGAGCTAGCATGGCTCCCACAGGTCAGACACTACAAGTAGGAGTCGTGCTCTTCGCTGCTCAGGCTCTCATTGGACGGCTGGCGGGCGGTGTCCCCCAGGGAGCCAGGGGGGTCACGGGGAGCGGCCGGAAGCACCGGCTGCCTCGCGTTCTCCTTCGCCGCCTCCTCCTCCTCCTCCTTGTTGTTGTTTTTCTTCTTCTTCTTCTTCTTCCCCTTCCCCCTGCCCCTGGCGGGCTCCGCCCCCGCGGAGGCCTCCACCACGATGGTGGGGTTCTGCTGCAGGTCCTGTCGACGGGGGGGCTCGGCGACCATGATGGCATGGGCGCCGTGCACCCGGGGGGAGCGGCAGAGCAGCTCTCCCCGGCTCTCCTCCCAGCGCCGCCGCTGGGACACGTGCTCCCGCTCGATGTCTCGCTCCGACACCGAGGACTCCACCACCTGGGGGGAGGAAAGGGTTTAGTGAACCAATGATCGCAGGGCTGTGGACCCAGTACACCACCTGGGGGGAGGAAAGGGTTTAGTGAACCAATGATCACAGGCTGTGGACCCAGTACACCACCTGGGGGGAGGAAAGGGTTTAGTGAACCAATGATCACAGGCTGTGGACCCAGTACACCACCTGGGGGGAGGAAAGGGTTTAGTGAACCAATGATCACAGGCTGTGGACCCAGTACACCACCTGGGGGGAGGAAAGGGTTTAGTGAACCAATGATCGCAGGCTGTGGACCCAGTACACCACCTGGGGGGAGGAAAGGGTTTAGTGAACCAATGATCACAGGCTGTGGACCCAGTACACCACCTGGGGGGAGGAAAGGGGTTAGTGAACCAATGATCACAGGCTGTGGACCCAGTACACCACCTGGGGGGAGGAAAGGGTTTAGTGAACCAATGATCACAGGCTGTGGACCCAGTACACCACCTGGGGGGAGGAAAGGGTTTAGTGAACCAATGATCACAGGCTGTGGACCCAGTACACCACCTGGGGGGAGGAAAGGGGTTAGTGAACCAATGATCACAGGCTGTGGACCCAGTACACCACCTGGGGGGAGGAAAGGGTTTAGTGAACCAATGATCACAGGCTGTGGACCCAGTGTCCGCAACCTAAGCTTTGATCACTGTATCTTGCCACCTGTACCTCACCTGAACCTAACCTGTACCTCACCTGTACCTCACCTGTACCTACCCTGTACCTCACCTGAACCTCACCTGAACCTCACCTGAACCTAACCTGTACCTCACCTGACCTGAACCTCACCTGTACCTCACCTGTACCTACCCTGTACCTCACCTGAACTGAACCTAACCTGTACCTAACCTGTACCTAACCTGTACCTGACCTGAACCTATCCTGTACCTCAGCTGACCTGAACCTAACCTGTACCTCACCTGTACCTCTCCTGTACCCGACCTGAACCTAACCTGTACCTCTCCTGTGCTAACTGTCCCTCACCTGTACCTGACCTGAACCTCACCTGTACCTCACCTGTACCTCTCCTGTACCTCTCCTGTACCTCACCTGTCCCTCACCTGTCCCTCACCTGTACCTCTCCTGTCCCTCACCTGAACCTGACCTGAACCTCACCTGTACCTGTCCTGTCCCTCACCTGTACCTGACCTGAACCTCACCTGTACCTGTCCTGTCCCTCACCTGTACCTCTCCTGTCCCTCACCTGAACCTGACCTGAACCTCACCTGTACCTGTCCTGTCCCTCACCTGTACCTGACCTGAACCTCACCTGTACCTGTCCTGTCCCTCACCTGTCCCTCACCTGAACCTCACCTGAACCTCACCTGTACCGACCTGAACCTCACCTGTACCTGTCCTGTCCCTCACCTGTACCTCGCCTGTGCTAACTGTCCCTCACCTGTACCCGACCTGAACCTCACCTGTACCTGTCCTGTCCCTCACCTGTACCTCGCCTGTGCTAACTGTCCCTCACCTGTACCTGACCTGAACCTCACCTGTACCTGTCCTGTCCCTCACCTGTACCTGACCTGAACCTCACCTGTACCTGACCTGAACCTCACCTGTACCTGTCCTGTCCCTCACCTGTACCTCTCCTGTGCTAACTGTCCCTCACCTGTACCTGACCTGAACCTCACCTGTACCTGTCCTGTCCCTCACCTGTACGTCTCCTGTGCTAACTGTCCCTCACCTGTACCCCCTCCCACCACATAGGGTCAGGGTGTAACCTGTACTGCCGTCGTGTGTTCCAGTCATGTCTACCTACCTCCCTGACCAGGAAGCCCTCCTCCATGTAGGCCGGCTTCACGGCCTTCAGCAGCTCCATGGTCTCGTACAGACCCTGGCTCTTCTTCAGCTTCTCCTGGGATCCCAGCATGCACTTGAGCAGGACGAGGCCCACTCGGAAGATGATCTTCACCCCTGGGAGAAGGGACACAAGATGGCATTGTGACAGTGGCAGTAAGGACTTAAGGTGTTTTTATGGCATGACATGAACAAATGCATAACATAAAATACATTAAAATATACCTAAAAAGGAAGGTGTATCGATTAGTATAGAGCAGAGCAGCTAGGTAGAGTAGAAGAATAGCATAGAGCACCGTAGAATAGTATAGCCCCCGTAATTTCCCAGCTTGGGATCAAAAGTATTTCTATTTTATTTTATTCTATAGAGCAGAGTAGAGTAGAGCAGTTTAGAGCAGAGTTGAGCAGCAGAGTCGAGTAGTACAGAGCAGAGTAGCACAGAGTAGAGCAGTACAGAGCAGAGCAGCACAGAGTAGAGTAGTACAGAGCAGAGTAGAGCAGAGTAGAGCAGTACAGAGCAGAGCAGCACAGAGTAGAGTAGTACAGAGCAGAGTAGAGCAGCATCCAGTAGAGTAGTACAGAGCAGAGTAGAGCAACAGAGTAGAGTAGTACAGAGCAGAGTAGAGCAGCATCCAGTAGAGTAGTACAGAGCAGAGTAGAGCAACAGAGTAGAGTAGTACAGAGCAGAGTAGAGCAGCATCCAGTAGAGTAGTACAGAGCACAGTAGAGCAGCGGAGTAGAATAGTACAGAGCAGAGGAGAGCAGCATACAGTAGAGTAGTATAGAGCAGTAGAGTAGTACAGAGTAGAGCACTATAGCGTAAAGCAGTAGAGTTGTACAGAGTAGAGTACAGCAGCATACAGTAGAATAGTAAAGAGCAGTAGAGCAGCGCAGCGTAGTACCGAGTAGAACACTATAGCGTAGAGTAGTACAGAGCAGAGTACAGCAGCATACAGTAGAGTAGTACAGAGGAGAGTAGAGCAGAATACAGTAGAGTAGTACAGAGCAGAGTACAGCAGCATACAGTAGAGTAGTACAGAGCAGAGTAGAGCAGCATACAGTAGAGTAGTACAGAGGAGAGTAGAGCAGAATACAGTAGAGTAGTACAGAGCAGAGTAGAGCAGAATACAGTAGAGTAGTACAGAGCAGTGTACAGTGGCGCAGTGCGGAGTAGGGTAGAGCGGCAGAGCTCACCCTCACACAGGAACATGTCCCAGACGCGCAGCACTGAGGCCCAGGGCAGGGTCCGGGAGAAGGCGCACATGAACCACTCGGTCATGTAGAGGATGGGCTCCAGGCGGTGCTTCTTCAGGTGGCGGTGGGCCACGGGGGAGACCTTCTTCAGCAGGGAGAACAGGATCTCCCCGTCCAGCTGGATGGCCTCCTGGTGGGGGGAGGGGGGAGGGGTGAGGAGGAGGAGAGTGAGAGGGTGAGGGGTGGAAGATAACCAAGCTACATTCCATTGTGATTGTTTCAACCTGATTTATCTCTAGATTTATCTCCGGCTCACATCAAGTCAGGTGGAATGGTTCAAGAGGACTACAGGAGCTCAACACTAACAGTTGGAATAAAGTCTTCAAGTCTCTAAGTCTTCCTCTTCTCTACAAAGTACAGCCTGTGAGGAGAGGAGCTGGTGCCCTCTGGTGGCCACACTGTATTTTACAGTACTTTTTTTACATACTGCATTTGTTTCCTGGATCACTGTTCTATTTGTGCCTTTACATTACTTCTGTAATCACATGCACATGTGACCACACTGACATGGAGAATACATTGACAGGCCAACACAGCTGACCCTTGACAGCAAACGGCACATGTTGCCCACAAACCCATTCAGTGGCTCTGTCTATAGGCTCTCTGTGTGGAGCCAGAGCACAATGTCCACACTCCACTGTAAATGTGTAATCTCACTTTAAGAGTCGCCTGACTACCGCGGACTACGCCTGCAGGGCATTCCTCGGGTATCTGTCTGTGACTTTGAACCCGTGCCGTCTCCACGGAGACAAAAAAAATGCTTACTCCTGTGGAGTTTTTCCCCTGGCAGAGGAAGCCTTACCAGTCCTTTACTGTAGTATCCTGGTAGGTACTTCTCACAGATCTGCACCAGGCCCCAGAATGCATCCTGGAAAAAAAACAAAAAACAAACCAGGAAGCATGCTGTTATAGACCTCCTATGTCATGTCTGATTCAGGGTACAGAAAAATGTAGCGAGTTTGTAGGGAGAAAATGTGTTGCGCTTTTATAAGGGCATTTAGCAGGCACTTTTGTCCAAAGCGACTTAAGGCTGGGTTATGCTTCGTTTATACTTCCGCGTCGACGTGACGCTGGGGGAAGACGGACCCACGGCGGACCCTTTACGTCCTCGACGTGCACCTCCCACAATCCTAGACGCGTGTCGAGGCGACGCAATCCCAACGCTTTGGCTTTGGCTGTGATTGGTCCGCAAACTACATTGGCTGGAGATCGCTTTTCCGGTTTCCACTCGTAAACACCGTCACGGTGTAAACACAGCCTTGATAAATGCTTCTACTGATTGGCGACAACATACTGTATATACATATATATATGTTGTCACTAATATATATATATATATATTATATAACTTTTGCCTTCATTTCTGTAAACTTTTTTTTAACTCGCTAGTAATCCGTATGTAATGACCAGAATGGTCATTCTGGTCCCTCTATCGGTGTGGCAATGAATTGCATTTTGAGACGTAAACCCCACGCAATCCCTCCGCAGAAGTATCACGGGCTCATGACGGCGTCCGAGCAACGGCGTGGCCATTGCGTGATCACGACGCAATCCCTACGCAGAAGCATAAACCAGCCTTTACAATCAAAGTACATTTGAGGGGTTCGACATGTGGAGGTGGGGATCGAACCGACAACCCTCCGGTTCATGGACGACCTGCTCTGTCCACTGAGCTATGTCGGCCCTTATGATTACTTTGTGTGTGTGTGTGTGTGTGCTGACCTCAGCTGGTGTGTGTGTGTCTGTACTGACCTCAGCTGGTGTGTGTGTGTGTGTGTGTGTGTCTGTACTGACCTCAGCTGGTGTGTGTGTGTGTGTGTGTGTGTGAGTCTGTACTGACCTCAGCTGGTGTGTGTGTGTGTCTGTACTGACCTCAGCTGGTGTGTGTGTGTGTGTCTGTACTGACCTCAGCTGGTGTGTGTGTGTGTCTGTACTGACCTCAGCTGGTGTGTGTGTCTGTACTGACCTCAGCTGGTGTGTGTGTGTGTCTGCACTGACCTCAGCTGGTGTGTGTGTGTGTCTGTACTGACCCCAGCTGGTGTGTGTGTGTCTGTACTGACCTCAGCTGGTGTGTGTGTGTGTCTGTACTGACCTCAGCTGGTGTGTGTGTGTCTGTACTGACCTCAGCTGGTGTGTGTGTGTGTGTCTGTACTGACCTCAGCTGGTGTTTGTGTGTGTGTCTGTACTGACCTCAGCTGGTGTGTGTGTGTGTCTGTACTGACCTCAGCTGGTGTGTGTGTGTGTGTCTGTACTGACCTCAGCTGGTGTGTGTGTCTGTACTGACCTCAGCTGGTGTGTGTCTGTACTGACCTCAGCTGGTGTGTGTGTGTCTGTGCTGACCTCAGCTGGTGTGTGTGTGTCTGTGCTGACCTCAGCTGGTGTGTGCGTGTGTGTACTGACCTCAGCTGGTGTGTGTGTGTCTGTACTGACCTCAGCTGGTGTGTGTGTGTCTGTGCTGACCTCAGCTGGTGTGTGTGTGTCTGTACTGACCTCAGCTGGTGTGTGTGTGTGTGTGTCTGTACTGACCTCAGCTGGTGTGTGTGTGTGTGTGTCTGTACTGACCTCAGCTGGTGTGTGTGTGTCTGTGCTGACCTCAGCTGGTGTGTGTGTGTGTGTCTGTACTGACCTCAGCTGGTGTGTGTGTGTGTGTCTGTACTGACCTCAGCTGGTGTGTGTGTGTGTCTGTACTGACTTCAGCTGGTGTGTGTGTGTGTCTGTACTGACCTCAGCTGGTGTGTGTGTGTGTCTGTACTGACCTCAGCTGGTGTGTGTGTGTCTGTACTGACCTCAGCTGGTGTGTGTGTGTCTGTACTGACCTCAGCTGGTGTGTGTGTGTCTGTACTGACCTCAGCTGGTGTGTGTGTGTACTGACCTCAGCTGGTGTGTGTCTGTACTGACCTCAGCTGGTGTGTGTGTCTGTACTGACCTCAGCTGGTGTGTGTGTGTCTGTACTGACCTCAGCTGGTGTGTGTCTGTACTGACCTCAGCTGGTGTGTGTGTGTCTGTACTGACCTCAGCTGGTGTGTGTGTGTCTGTAGTGACCTCAGCTGGTGTGTGTGTGTACTGACCTCAGCTGGTGTGTGTGTGTCTGTACTGACCTCAGCTGGTGTGTGTGTGTCTGTACTGACCTCAGCTGGTGTGTGTGTGTGTCTGTACTGACCTCAGCTGGTGTGTGTGTGTCTGTACTGACCTCAGCTGGTGTGTGTGTGTGTCTGTACTGACCTCAGCTGGTGTGTGTGTGTCTGTACTGACCTCAGCTGGTGTGTGAGTGTGTCTGTACTGACCTCAGCTGGCAGGTGCATGAGGAGCACAGCGGCGACAGGGGCCTGAGCCTGGCAGTATCCCTCCTCAGGGCGGTAGAGAGTGTAGGCCTTCAGCACCCGGAACAGGTCCTGCTGCCTGCACACACACACACACACACACACACACACACACACACACACACACACACACACACACACACACACACACACACACACACACACACACACACACACACACACACACACACACACACACACACACACACACACACACACACACACACACACACACACACACACACACACTTCTGTTCCTGTTTTTAAAATAGAAGAAGTGTCTATATATAATACATTATTGTGCTGTACTTTCCGCATTACTGCATGTTGCAAATGAGGGGAATAAATCTCATGTTGTCTAGAACATGAGCCGTGTTGTACAGAAACACACGCGCGTGCTGCTCTGCCCTGACTCGTAACACGGCGTGATGTGCTCTCCTCGCTCGCCCAGAGAGGCAGTACTTCCCTAAAGCGGGTACTTCCCCAGCCGAGCACTCTGGAGACAATGTGTGCGGTGGGCGTTGTTCTGCTCACCCGTGACCTCCCCTGGCCACAAACATCTCATGGAAGGGGAACTGTCGGTGCAGGTCCCTCTCGATCACATCCACCCACCTGGGGTCCCCCGGCTGGCCGTCCAGGTCCTGAACACACCACGCCGTCAGCACACCCAGGAGTTGGTGGTTTAAAGCCAAACGTGCTTGATTTAGACCCGGTCGAAAACACCATGAGGGTGGCGCGGCACTGCTGCCTCACAGCAAGCAGGTCCTGGGTTCTGACCCGGTCTGTGTGGAGTGTGAAGGTTAACGTTCCTGTGGGTTTCTCCGGGGCACTCTGGTTCCCCTGCCCTGGCGATCACGCGGCCATCCAGCCGGGCCCAGGCCCCATGAGGAACCTTTGACTTGAGCTGCCTCTGAGGCGATGGACGACCTGGAGCTCCCTGTCCAAACACTTTGTGATGAGGACTCCTGGTTGCTATTGGAAACCGTCCCCCAGGTAACACGATACACCGGAGGCTTTGTGGAACAAACCATCTGGTCACCGCGTTCCCTCAGCCAACATACGCACGTTAACACACACCCGCCCTGCCCGTAGGCAAGGCACTACACCTGGTTAACGCCCTGCCCATAAGCAAGGCATAACACCTGGGTTCCAGGGCTGCCCATGAGCAAGGCACAACACCTGGGTTAACACTTCTGCCCTGCCCATGAGCAAGGCTCTACACCTGGGTTAACACTCACACCAAAGCCTCAAGAAAATGGCGCTGTATTGCAGTTTATTCTGTTTCTACTTGAATTTAATTATTTATGTTTTTTTGTTTATGTTTTTTTGGTCTAGAGCTATAGAATGTTCTTAGGGAATCTTTTGACTGAAAGCACTCAGACTGTGATGTTTTACTGACCTGGAACATGACCTCCCTACCCGACTAGATGTTTTACTGACCTGGAACATGACCACCCTACCTGACTAGATGTTTTACTGACCTGAAACACGACCTCCCTACCTGACTAGATGTTTTACTGACCTGGAACTTCCCCCTGTTCTGCTCCCTCTTCACCTTCCCTCCACAGAGGTAGAGCCACGCCCGGCCTCTTAAAGAGGGCGGGATCCCCTTCTGGCAGCGCAGCTTCACCTGCCAATCAAACAAAGCATAGCATTCACACAGTGACACACTTGGAGGTAAGAAGAAGCAGACACTAGACACAGGAGGGGAACTGTAGTGAGATGTGTGCTGGTTTCACACCAGTACATGTGAAATAGAGATAGAATTTCATTCATTGGCAATGTTGAATATGACTTCACTTATTGGTGGAATATGGTTACATATTTTTGGTACTTGACTGCTATTGGAGAACATCCTCCAAAGGCTATTCAGGATGACCTCATTACCACTCAGCTCATTGGCTGAAAAATAACATAACTAGTACTACAGAAGTGTTTACAACAGCTCTTCACTCTGCATAGGGTTATGGTTAATTAACATAAGGTTAGGGTTAGTTACCAGATAATTGGGGAGAGCGTTGGTAAACTGACCTTCTTGTGTTTCTTGGCCATCCATTTGTCCCAGTGGTTGAGCATGTCCAGCCACTTGGCTTCCCGCTGCCTCAGCACCTCTGGAGGCACGTCCTCAGTCCTGGGGGTCAGAGGTCACACAGCCGTCACGTGCTGCCACTACTGCTCCAACCGAGTGTACGCTTGTGGTCGCTTGCATGTGGCTCTGGATAAAAGCGTAGTGTGCCAGGCGATCAAATGTCAATGTCCTTTCAACTTCTTTAGAACGGAGGCTCAGAGTTCTTTGTGCTGTGACAAACAGAGAGCAGGCTGGATCCATTTGTTGGCTAATGCAGAACATTAGACAGCACAGTGAATTATGAAGCCTCTTACTGCACCAGACAAACTCTCTATTAGTGTGCCGGACACTAACTCCCAGCTTGAATTACACTGGGGTTTTGTTGGAGAGCCGACACAACCATTAGTCTGGTGTGGTCTCATGCACATTTGGAGGCTAACACCAGAAGCAAGCCTCGAGATTTGTTCTAAGAATCATAAACAAATCCATAACAAAAAGGTTGGTGCAACAGATTACTGTGCATGCATGCGTGTGTTCATGTGCGTGTGTGCAGAACAATGTATAGTGTACAATGCCAACCCTTCACCACACCCAGAGAAAGTCCAACCATGCATCTCCTCTCATGGGCACAAGGCTAGAGAACTCAGGGGAACAGGACGGGCGATTGGCTGTGAGGTGTGGTGCAGCACACGCCCTACATCACCTCCTGGTATTAACTCATTATTATTATTGTTAGAGATCCTGTCATGGCCTGGAGGATGACGTCTTCCTTCTCTGCACAGGAAACCTTGTGTGGGACAAAGCAGTGGAAACCGCCGGAGAAGAACGCCAGAGGAACAACAGGAAGCCACAAAGGGAACTTCCCCTTGTTCTGGCTCTCCATCATCATGCAGGACAATCTGAACAATACCACGCACGCGTTATAAAGGCCAAGTTCAAAAAAGACCTTTTCTACAGAGACAAAGAGACACACGCATGCACACGCGGTTGCAGAGGGGATTACGTGTGATTAGGATGTATTAGGTATGATGAGATCTCTAGGTGTTGCTGAGCAGTCGTTGTTGCAAGACAGTTTCCGTTGTTGTCTTTTGTCTGAAGTATGGAATAGGTCTATGATCATTCTGGAGTCTAAATGAGCTGAACTCCAACAAGTTGCTTCACTTGGGCTGTATGTTTGTCTCTCATTACCATGACAAACAATCAAAACATGTCACTATTTACGTTTACCACTAAGGATGACATAATAACTTATTCACTCTATGGCTGCTGAAGTGCTCTACAATGACAGACCAAACAAAGCCCACAGCTACAAAGCCATGTCTTCATGTATTGCAGTACAACACTGGGAAGGACACCTCAAATTCATTTCTTCACATTTTCACATTTTGACATTAAAGTTGCCCAAGTCCTTCCTTACTAACCCTAACCCAGCATATAGACTAAATCCTTACTAACCCTTACCTTGCACCCATGTGCTAAATCCCCACTAACCATAACCCTATACATATCTGTAAATCTTATCTTCAGCTGCAGAAGTCGTGTTGTTTTTACAATATGGTTGGGCGGCCAGTTCACTTTGTCCCTCCATGTGGCCTCCTGTAATCTGCGAGCCAGCAGACCCACTATGCAGTCTGACTTGCTGTCTTATCAGTTCGCTGTATGGTCCATTACATGCAGCACCCCGCAGCCCAAAACCCGGGTTCTGACTTCCATAGTCAGAAGCTCATTGGCCATTTGATGACATGTTATTTACATGTTCTTGGCTAGTTCTTGTCCAGGTCACAATTGAAAAGTGAGATTTGAATCTCAAAGAGCTAAATAAAGGTTAAATGCGTATTATACACATTTAGAACCTGTCATACATAAGCACGCCAGATGAAAGCGTACGCTGAAGAAAAGAGGTGGTTGATCGATCGCAATTTAAATGCTATTCGGGATGCAGAAAAGTTCGGAATGATTATACATGTGATACACATGTAGTCACGGAAGTCCATCATCTTGGAGGGGCTGAGCCGGGTCCGGTGGATGAGACGGGTCCGGTAGATGAGACAAGCAGGCGTATCGAGTTTCATTACACGTAGAAAAACAAAAGCTGAATTGGGTTGACGAAAAGACACCACTTACGATTGTCCAGAATATTGCTGTGCACCCCCCATGAAGCCATACTTGTCGGTCTGCTGCTCCTGGGGGTCAGCAGAGTCAGGTCCAGACTCTGCTGGTCCACACTCTGCCGTCCGGTCCTCCTCGGCGCCCGGTTGGAAACTTCTGCTGGACACTCCATTGCTTTGCTCGACCCTCGCCATTGACAACCATTAAGCTGAACATGAGCTAGTAGTGACGTTAGTTACGGGTTAGCGTCCTGTTTCACGGTTCAATAGAGTGACTAGCTATGGTTTGGATAACTAGTCCCTAGTCCTCCGGCTAACTAGCATTGCTCCGGCTGTCTTGACGTCATGACAACACGACAGCTAGCGCATTAGCTACCTTAAACAATAACAGTCGGCGGTGGTGAAGGACTATTGACGTCCGTGGCCGCTTCGTGTGCAATAGCTAACCTGCTAGTATCACAGCGCAGTCAGCTGACACGCACACCTTTATGCTCAACCTCCCGGGTCACAACATGGCTGTCCGTGGGTAACATACATCTTGACGTAGGTATACTTTGAGCTAATTGCTAAGCTAGTAAATAAAGCATCGCGTGCGGACACAGTGCTGCCCCTGCTGGTGGAAACAAGCGTCACCATCTGATCGCCACCGTGGCCATGTCGCCTGTCGCGACTTAATGTGTGCTACTGTAGGCCTGTCCCGTGTCATCACTGGGTAGCCATTAGCCTTGTTTCAATGATCAAATCACAATTAAAACATGTTTATTTTAATTTGAACTAGTGAAATAATTAAGATTGGTTGCTATTTATATAAAATCAATACTGAAATTCTTCAATTTCCCCCAGGGATCAATAAAGAATTTTGAATCTGAAGTTGAAAATAAAGTGGCCTCAACAACCCAAAACAAATGGTCAGGACAAAGGACAGACATCTTACATTTATGTCAATAAAAGAACCCCCAGCACAGTATGGCTACCCAGAGACTGTAAACATGTTTAGTATAAATACTAGACTCTTTATTTAAATATTGTACATCTTTTTAAAACATATTTACATACATTAGACCTGTATTGTTACACTGTATACACACGCATATCTTTTGTACACACAAACAACGCTTTCTGGAAGGAGGTCAAGCAGAAGCACCTTTTAAACGGTTCTACGGACAAGAGCTAGGTGGGATCTCAATGACATCAACCTGGGCCATAACCAACGTCTTCAGGAGAGGTCTGCACTTAAGGCTGAGCTTCCCCTCACTGGTTTAGTACAACACCCTGTGTGAAGGACTGTCTCTGCTCATGGCATATCCCATGTCTCACACACACACACACACACACACACACACACACACACACACACACACACACACACACACACACACACACACACACACACACACACACACACACACACACACACACACACACACACACACATTAAATGTACATCGTTAATCAAGGACAGTATCATAGGACAGGAATCTTACAGTGAGTCAAGCTGTAACAAAGGATGAGTTCATGTTATTAAGAAATCATGCACAACTAAAGTAAAAAAAAAAAAAAGGGTGGGGGGAAGCAAAAAGAAATAACAAAGCAAATGATTATGGATATGAGAACCATTACCCGCCACAAGTAGATCATTATAAAAATATAGGTGTTGATCTCCATGTGGTTCATGTTGGGCTGCTGCACCACAGACACAATGTGGGCTTCGGAGGTGGGCCATTTGAAATCATCGAGTCTGAACAACAGTGAGACTATTGGTCTCTACTCAACATCTACCAAAACACACTTGAAAGCAAGATGTGCAGCACAGTTTTCTAATTACATGCTTTATATGGCTTTCTTTCTTTGGTGTTTTTTTTTTTTTTTAATATAAACCGGCTTTGTGGATTAGTCAGCATTAACACGGAACAGATGCTCAAACTGGGCCATCAGGAGCAGAGGAGGCCATTAAGCTACAACTACATGGTATTCACATTCAATTAAATGTATTGCAAATATTGAGTGAGATTATGCAAATGAAGTCTGTCTTTGGTGCGGCCTTGGTATTAGACCTCTGTGACACCTGGCTGACTGTTGGAACAAACTGACTTCCCAAACAGCAGAAAGGGGGTAATGTGGGTCATCTTTGATTGGTGTCATTTCTGGTACATACTTTTAAATACACTCACGCAAATCAAGAGAATCAGGTTTCAATGTAACGGTGCACAGTGAGAAATTTAAGTTACAGAAAAAAGAAGCAGCAAGGATCAATCCTAACCAACACAACAAAACAATAAGAAACTATTCCCTTATCCCATTTGTGTTGGGATAGGACTTCTGTTTTGTCATCAAACTGGGAGACCCTAATGGCTGACACTTCCAATATTTACTCACAACTAAATAACAGAGTTAAAAAAATAAAACTTTGTTTTAATTCAGGCCTGACCTATAGTTGCAGTCGTAGCATTTCCAGATGCTAGCTTTAGCATTGTTGGACAACAAACATGAAATGTACATCACATACCCACACATTCAATGTCCCCTACAAAACCTGGGCCGCTTACCCTCCCAAACAAGTCTACCAACTCTACCACATACGCAAAATATCAATCATGCTAAATAAATTGTTCATTTCTGCCCGTGGAAGTGAGAGATTTCTGAAGCTTACTTCCAGAGTCATTCACAACAGTATGTAATGCTTTATAAAAAAAAAAAAACTAAAAGAAAAAATGGTAAGGCCAGTAGAGAAAACAGATGAAAAACAATATGTACAACCTAGGGACAGACAAGACAGTTTCCTAAACCTAGTGACAAACCAGATAAGACCTTCTATAGCAGGCGCTATTCAATATAATAATAATAATATCTTCCAATAGCAGGAGCCATCAAATATTCTGTTCAGATGAGATCTTTTGGAGCTGTCAGGAGAAACACTAACTACACAAACTAAAGGCCCGTAATCCCTCACTCTCCCAATCTTGACCCAACACCTTCATCTTGCCACCTCAAATGCCACGCATACACATTTACTTTACGAAACAGAGTTCTAACAACTTCAGCCACAGAGCCACTAGGCAAGCCTCTTCATGTTCTCTGAGAGCCTGCAGACCATCAGACACACCTCTCAGACGTGGACACATCTCCCCTCGTCTTCCAGCATTCCCCCCACAGAGAACAGGGTTCCCCCCTCAGAGAACGGGGTTCTCCAGGGTTCCCCCCTCGCCGTCGGCCCAGCGGCGTGTGCACAGGGGCCGGAGGGCGGACCGCGGGGGGTTAGAACTGGCTGCCTGACCGCCGGCTGTCTCTGCAGCCGTGTGTTGGTTACAGTACCGCTGTGTTGAGGGCCTGCACAGCCTGGAGCCCTTAAACCACGGGAGGAACCGGAGAAACTGTCCGCTGCTCCTTCATGATCCACATGAACGCGCCTTAGCTGCCCTCCACCCTCCGCCACCACCCTGGAGCCCGGTTAACCTCTGACCCACCGCAGGGGACTGTGTGTGTGTGTGTGTGTGTGTGTGTGAGTGTGTGTGTGTCTGTGTGTCTGTGTCTGTGTGTCTGTGTCTGTGTGTGTGTGTCCGTGTGTGTGTGTGTCTGTGTGTCTGTGTGTGTGTGTCCGTGTGTGTGTGTCCGTGTGTCTGTGTCTGTGTGTGTGTGTGTGTGTCTGTGTGTGTGTGTGTCCGTGTGTCTGTGTGTGTGTGTGTGTCTGTGTGTGTGTGTCCGTGTGTCTGTGTGTGTGTGTCCGTGTGTGTGTGTCTGTGTCTGTGTGTGTGTGTGTGGGGGGGGGGGGTAGACAGACTTGGCCAGAGAAGTAGAAGGAAGGACACCAGGGGTCACACATGCCCACACTCACACACACACACACATACACACACACTCAGTCTGTGTATTCCGCAACGATGGACAGCAGCACCGTGATGTCATCTGGCTTCCCACCTGCAAGACAACAGAAGGGGGAGGGGGGAGGGAGGCTGGGTTGTCATAACAACGTAATGATGTTGGTGAGTGTTTTGGCCGCTGAGACACGGCCACAGGTCCACTAACGGGCCCCTGGGGGCCACACACCTGGACCACTCACCTCGTACATTCAGTCCGTTGTCGCAGGCGAACTGAGCAAACGGGGACATGTAGTTGGGGTCGTAGGCCAGGTCGTGAGCTTGCTTGGCGATGCTCTCTGCCGTCTGCAGGACGCTGTCGTAGTTTGTGGTCTGGAACAAAGTGCAGTGGTGAGCACGCCATGCAGGGCAGACTGTCACCATGCTGGGCAGACTGTCACCATGCAGGGCAGACTGTCACCATCAGGGCAGACTGTCACCATCAGGGCAGACTGTCACCATCAGGGCAGACTGTCACCATGCTGGGCAGACTGTCACCATGCTGGGCAGACTGTCACCATCAGGGCAGACTGTCACCATGCTGGGCAGACTGTCACCATGCAGGGCAGACTGTCACCATGCTGGGCAGACTGTCACCATGCTGGGCAGACTGTCACCATGCAGGGCAGACTGTCACCATCAGGGCAGACTGTCACCATGCTGGGCAGACTGTCACCATCAGGGCAGACTGTCACCATGCAGGGCAGACTGTCACCATGCTGGGCAGACTGTCACCATGCTGGGCAGACTGTCACCATGCAGGGCAGACTGTCACCATCAGGGCAGACTGTCACCATGCTGGGCAGACTGTCACCATCAGGGCAGACTGTCACCATGCAGGGCAGACTGTCACCATCAGGGCAGACTGTCACCATGCAGGGCAGACTGTCACCATCAGGGCAGACTGTCACCATGCAGGGCAGACTGTCACCATCAGGGCAGACTGTCACCATCAGGGCAGACTGTCACCATGCTGGGCAGACTGTCACCATGCAGGGCAGACTGTCACCATCAGGGCAGACTGTCACCATGCTGGGCAGACTGTCACCATCAGGGCAGACTGTCACCATGCAGGGCAGACTGTCACCATCAGGGCAGACTGTCACCATCAGGACAGACTGTCACCATGCTGGGCAGACTGTCACCATCAGGGCAGACTGTCACCATCAGACTGTCACCCCTTTTCAGTCGTTTGTTGAAGATGGATTGACAGGACTGGTGAACGCGACTATTGATTGTAAATTGGCGATTGTAAATCATTGTTCTTCTGCATCACAATACGTACTCTTAACAGGACTATTGTGGACTACGTGACTATTGTGTCCATCCCGGAGGACACCACATACTGAATGTGTTCAGCAGGAGGGCGTCCTCATGAAGACCACGTGGCTCCCGAGCCAAATAAAGCCCCCTCACAACTCCACAGGTGAAAATGATCTTATGACAGACGCAGTCACGTGACCCCCACAGAGTCATGTGACTGTGGAGGTCACGTGACTCTGCCAGGGTCACTGCCAGTACCTTGAGCTTCTGGAGTTCCCGCAGAATCATGTAGTCGGGCATGTTGTCAAAGAGGCCGTCGGTGGCCGTCAGGATGATGTCGCCCAGCTGCACATCGAAGGACGCACTGTCAGCCGCGTCAGGGCTAGAGGGGCCGGGACAGAGGGACAGAGAGACAGAGTCAGAGGGACAGAGACAGAGGGACAGAGTCAGAGGGACAGAGTCAGAGGGACAGAGACAGAGGGACAGAAGGACAGAGACAGAGGGACAGAGTCAGAGGGACAGAGACACAGAGGGACATAGACAGAGAGGGACAGAGACAGAGAGACAGGGGGACATAGACAGAGAGGGACAGAGACAGAGAGACAGAGGGACAGGGGGACATAGACAGAGGGACAGAGAGACAGAGGGACACAGAGACAGAGGGACGGAGAGACAGAGGGACAGAAGGACAGAGACACAGGGACAGAGACACAGAGGGACAGGGACAGAGGGACACAGAGGGACAGAGACAGAAAGGGACAGAGGGACATAGACAGAGGGAGGGGGTGAGTGACGAGACGGTATGGGGCAGCAGGCCGGTGGAACTCATCCACCGGCCTGCCATGACTGGGTTTGATTGGGTCTGTCAGCTGGGGTCTGCAGCTCCGTTACAACAGGGCCGCACACTCACAGGGGACTGCACCCGATGACGCACGTCTGGGGTCGCCAGCCGCGCCCCCTCACCCCCTCACCCGACTCTCACCCGTCTCTCCAGCTTGGGGCACACGAGAAGTGTTTTAACTGGCGCCAAAAATAAATAACGGGACCTTCACTCGGCAAATGGAAGAACGGTGACCAGACTGGGTAACCTGACGCTCCACTAGGTTGGGACCACTCGCAGCAGGAGAGCGTTACTTATCCACCTGCGTCTGTAGCAGCATAGGAAGGTAAAGTCTTCAGCCACGTAGGCAGGTAAAGTCTACTATCAACCTGCTCAGTCTGCTCAGTGTGCACATTGTTCCACGAAAAAAGTTGCGCGGCGTTGTGCCATGACAGAAGAGTCTACGCTGTCCTCCAGACTGAGGGTTCATCCAGGTTAGCATCCTGCCACGAGGTGGCGGAGCAGCATGTGGAAAGGACTGACCTGGGTTTGACAATAATCTGGTCCCCCGTCTTGGCGCCACTGAGAGGCATTCTGCATCAGGACTGCAGAGATGCTGGCTAGCTGGGGGGGGGGGGGGGGGGGGCGACCACGTCTCAGAATCACATGGGCTGCTCCCGTGCTAACATCAAACATCATCCTGGCTGTTTTTCTGAAGACATCATAATGAAGCTCTTTGAACGAGTGCGTCTAAGCCAAACAGCTGCTGGGGCCCAAGTCACAGTCGAATGAGACGACAAGATGTTGATTTAGACTAAATGGCTCCAATGTTGACCACTGTGATGGTTTCTCCGGAAACGAAAAGCGGGCGCGCACACGCGCACACACACACACACACACGGGGTTCTGCAGGAGTCAACAGAAGATGAACCGTCAAGGTCTTGTGACAAGAAGCCAGCGACAGCAGCCACCGCTTCTAAGAAAGCTCATCACACACTACGCTGCATTATGTTGCACCTCTGCTTTACCCCTTAGTAAAAACAAACAGCGAGATGCAGGGTCACACCTACGTCTGGAGGGTAGTGACACTCGACACACATCTGTCCAACAGAAAAGGCCTGGTTATACTTCTACGACTGCGTAATCCGTAATCCAACTGCGTAACTACAGAGACCCCTCGAGCCCTCATAGTTCTCCACGGACACGCAATGCAATGTCCCGCTTGACCAGTAGGGGTCGCTACGCAAGACTGGCCATGACATTCACGCAAGTAAATAAGTACAAAAGGGAAAAATAGTTAAGAGGGGATCAATTATTAAATAGAAAAGGGGATACATTATAAATGAAATGCTTTTAAAAGTAAAAACCGTACACAAACTAAAAAAAAACAAACAACAACAAACTATTTACAACAATTTAGTGCAATTTGCCACCGTCTCTTTTAAGTTTCACAAGTTCAAGTAGGTCGGCTTGGCATTTTGGAGCTTTATGCGTCCATATAGTAAAGCGTATATTTGTAGCGTATATATATAGTGTATATATATAGCGTATAAAGCGTATAGATATAAATGGCGCTGCCAGTGTTTACGTTGTGATGGAAGTCGATAGCGATAGAATGTGATTCATTGTGAGTCATTCATGTGTAAATTACGTGTTTAGAGGACCAATCGCAGCCCTTGCGGTCTCCGTTGTACGTAGACGGAGTGACGGATACTTAAAAAATATTTCAGGCCGACGGAGACGACGGAGAGGCTCTCCGTCAGGCTCTCCGTCGACGTAGAGGCTCTCCGTCAGGCGCTCCGTCAACGTAGAGGGCTCTCCGTAACCGACGTACGGCACTTTACGCAGGAGTATAAACTAGGCTAAACACTCCATGAGGAGAAGGACGTACGTAACGTGTGTTTCCAGTCATCTCAGCCCGACACATTTCCAGGAGCTCACCTGTCGCTGAGCACCACGCCCTCCACCCCCGGGGGGGCGATGGACAGCTGGAAGGGCGTGTTGAAGTAGTGCTGCTGCTCGTCCGACCGGTGGACCACCTCGCCGGCCCGGACCACCAGGAAGCCCGAGTCGCCCAGGTTACAAGTGTGGAGCTGGTGGCTCCTCCGGTCCAGCACCACAATGCAGGCCGTGCTGCTGCCTGGGAGGCGGGGGGGAGAGGGACAGAGACCTGGTGTTGATACAGCAGCTTCTGGGACCATTGACATGTGAAACAAAGTGTGGTAAACGACCCGAGACCGTAAAAAACACCCTGCACAGAAATAGCAAGGAAAGCATGGAAACCGAAAGGAATTTAAAAAGACAACAAAAAGACAGGTTTTCAAAACAGGTTTTTTCTTCTCAAAGCAAGACTCCATCAATATTCAGAACCACCATCTGGGTTTCCAAGGTGGGCGGAGCTACGGTTACACCACACTAACTACATGCTGCAGGAGCTTTCAAACGCTGCGCCGCTCAGTCCAACCCCAACCGACACCACGGACCGCTGCTCATGAACCTTCACAAGCCAAAGATAATGGGTTCATCATCCATGCATTAGTGAACGATGGAAGGCTGAATCGGATATCTAGTTCAATCATTTCACATCAAACATCTCCGTAGTCTATGTGCACCAGTTCAATTAGTCCCAACAGTACACGGTCTTGAAACAGAGACATTCAATTCAGGCTACAAGTGGCGGTCCCAAGGTCCAGTACCCAGCCGAGGTCAGAACGGGTTCCGGGAAGGTCCGGAACACACTTCTGGTTATGGCTTCCGACATACAAGCGGGTCACATGACGAGCTCTGGGTCCAGAAGAGCGGGTGAGTCCACGATGTTCCAGAGACCCTGCCACATGGGGGGGACAGGCTGTATGCTGCTGCCGTTATGACCGCTTCACATACTGTTTTTAACTCGCCCGGTGTCAGTTATAGTTTGGCGTCTCCGCCATCAAGTGGTGGAGCACGAGGGGAATGGCTCTGGCTTCATGTTACCCCACTGCTGCCAGACTGTGGAAGGCGCCCGCGGCTCCGTTTCCATCCTGGTGGATTTCAAAAAGGCAGCAAGCTGCCCTGAAAGGTCCTGAAAGGTCCTGAAGGGCCTCCTGCACATTAGATCTTGGCCTTCCATTTAGCCATTACGCAGATGATGATGATGTGCTCTAATGGGACCTGCATTTGGATACCAGCAGTTAGGGGTTGCGGGGGGGGGGGGATCTTGCTCAAGGATGCCTACCCATAGAATGTTGATATTGGCCGTGGGACTGACATCTAGAACGTCCTCGGTGGCGCCATGAGATTATCCTTACCAACATCATCATCGCAACATCTACCGAAGGGCAGGTATTCACGTGAATTCAAGCCTATACCACTTCACTCTGAAGCATTCCCATTTGCAAAACAAGACAACGGGCTGTGTTGCTGCAGAAATAACCGTAGAGGGTCTGCTCTGAATGAAGACATGCAGACCACTCTGCTGCAGAAGAAACAGCAGCAGAGTCTGCTATGAACAGACACCAAAAACCCCTCAAGTCATGAAAGACAAGTAGAAGACTTGTATCTGCTGCACTGTAAACACTAAACCCTTTTGTCCCCATATTTTCGGGCCTTTTATGTAACTCTGCAGGGCCCTCTGTGACTCATGCCGTAGCTATGGTTCACTGGGGCTCAGGCAGAACAAAACATGACTCACTCTGCCACTAACTTTATTATGTCTTCCTGTCTGGAAGGGTGTGTGTGTGTGTATGTGTGTGTGGGCGTGGGAGGTTGTGTGAGGTTGTGTGTGTGTTTCATTGCATGGAATCAATAACAATAATTCCAATAGTAATTATCAGCGATATACACAAGTACAAGTTTAGGAGTTATAAGGTCCTAACTTACACAGCTCTGAATGTGAAAGACGTCCGTCCCAAGGCCTTGCTGGCCGGAGGCCTATTTCGTGGCACCAGGATATCTAAATGTTTTGATGATGAGACTGAAAACCAAAGCATTTCGGGTATCCAGACATGACCCTCCATAGCTCTAACCAATCAGTCTTTACGCAGACAGGAGCAGTGTCTAGAGATGTCTCAGCAGTATGCACTCAGACCCTCCATAGCTCTAACCAATCAGTCTGTACGCAGACAGGAGCAGTGTCTAGAGATGTCTCAGCAGTATGCACTCAGCGTAAGGAAAATGACAAAGACAGGAGAACATTTAACTAACCACACTCAAACAGGCCCTATTTAACCACCAGGCGTTATGTTGATCTGCAATTTCAGTCGATTGGTAGAGTCCACTGTGTAAGCTGACCAAGCTATCCTACCAGTTGGTACAGTCCACTGTGCAAGCTGATCTATCCGTCCGACCAGTTGGTCCAGTCCACTGGGTAGGCTTTTCCATCTATTCTACAGTCCACTGGGTAGGCCAACCTATCCATCCTACCAGGTGGTACAGTCCACTGGGTAGGCCGACCTATCCATCCTACCAGGTGGTACAGTCCACTGGGTAGGCCGACCTATCCATCCTACCAGGTGGTACAGTCCACTGGGTAGGCCGACCTATCCATCTTACCAGGTGGTACGGTCCACTGGGTAGGCCGACCTATCCATCCTACCAGGTGGTACGGTCCACTGGGTAGGCCGACCTATCCATCCTACCAGGTGGTACAGTCCACTGGGTATGCCGACCTATCCATTCAGGACAGGTGAGGGACAGGTGAGGCCCTTTACTCACCCAGCAGTGGGACTTTGTTCTGCAGCAGCTCGTAGTACCCGGAGGTGAGGATGCCCACGGGCTGGCTGGGCGTAAAGCGCCCCTCCTTCACCAGCCGCTCACACGTGCGCATCAGGGTGGCGGAGAACTGAGAGGGGTCCACGCCGTAGTCACGCCAACCGCCCACACCGTCAGCCACGCCTGGACATACAGGACACCAACAACATGTTTTAGTGGGCTGTACTGCATCAAGTCTGATTCAACAGGACATCAAGACAATATGCCTTTAGGCATTTTAACAGGGAAAGGTTTGTTTTGGTTTCAAACAAGTAGAGGAGAGAACTTGTGAAAGGAGAAATTGTGAATGTGGAGAGTAGTCTCCCATCTCAATACATCAGCATGGATTGATTACGCCATGGGTTAAATATCGAGGCTGTTTGGTGAAGCAGCAGCAGAGGGGGGGGGACGCGTGACCATCGACGGTTGTGACAACACAGCTGCGACAGAAAAGAGGGAAACTAATTCGTAGTAAAAAAGAGATGCCATTCTCCATCTATGAATTGTGCAGAAGGATGACGTCAGGGCCCCGGGCGCCGTGCCCGGTCCGACGGGGCGGCACTACTACTCCACGGTATGTGGCACGTGAGCACGAACCGACCCGCACGGACGCGGTCGTCGCCACACATGTTGGCCGTTCCTTCGGGAGGGTTTGAAGTCCCAACAAACACAGCGCTATGAAATATAAAGTGAGCGGTGACAATGAACGCCGAGCGAGTCGCCCAAACGCCTGTCGTGTTGACTCGAACCCCTCAGCGTCCGCAACAAAAGCATCGGGTCCTCAGCTCCGCTGCTACCGCCGTTAGCAACATGGCGGCCTCCACTGTCAACCATTCTGACCTTTATAAAGACATTGTAATCATTAGTCTAGGACGCGTATTTATTGCATATGTGTAGTTCACATCACATATAATTACGCGTTTTTAAAACTGCTCCCACAGTGGCCCCGTTTCTGAAGGGGCTTTCTGGGTGAAAGGTCACTGCTTTACCCACTAGTATCCGTCACAATTACACGTTTTCTCCTCGCGGATTTCACACGGATTCATTTGTTGAGGCTTCCAATGTTGTTTTTGGTATACGGTTGTTGTTATAGGATACGAGCCATTGGTTCTTCACGACGCCAACCCACTAGTTATTATGTAGCCCAGCGGGAGGGCGGGGGAGGGGGACTAGTCATGGTCATCTGAGTGGGCGATCACGTGCTGATCGCTGAAGGTCATCTCTAACCCTAACCACTGAAGGTCACCCCCTAACCCTAACCCCGAAGGCCATCTCTATTCCCTAAACCATGAAGGTCATCCCTGACCCTAAGCACGGGGTCAGACAGACACTGGGCAGGCGGACTGTCAACACAGGGTGAACACAGTACACAGTCAGGGATCATTAAAGTATGTCTGTCCGTCTGTCTGTCTGACAACCAGGGAAGACAACAGCGCTGCGTGCAGGACCGCGGAGTGCCAGAACAGCGGGGTGCTCACCCAGAACATCGGCCGCCTTGTGCCGCGCTATGAAGCAGGCGTCGTCTCCGTAGCACATCCCTTTCTTCAGAATCCCTTTACGGAAGTCCTTCCCGAACCCGTAACTGGCGGTGACCAAACTGTAATCTCGACCATCGGTTTGAGAGAGTCCTCCGAGGACCGCCCTGGCCACCAGTCTCCCATAAGACAACACGGACAACATGCCCCAAGGACCACGACCCGTCTCGTAAAAACCCAAACAACCCTTATCGTCTTCCCCACCAGCGCGTACTAAAGGATCTGGGCCTGGTTCCGTTCGCCCCAGCCCATTTCCACCGTATGATAACTAGAATGACACCGCGATGAAGACGTCGCGAAGATCTCACGGTCCCGTTTCTTTTGTCCGACGTCTATGTTTTGTGAGATAACAACAGAGTTCCTCCGGCGTGCGCCGTCCTGCCCGACATGTTTCTGAAGCCTCACGACTCGCAGCATCGACGTCACAGCGAGCTGCGCACGCAGAGCTCATGGGTGTGCTCGGTAATTCACACACGGCGCGCCGCGTGCTTCGGCTTAGCTCTTGTGTGTTGACTGAAGGCTGTTAGCTCGCTGTGACGTCACTGGAAACCGTTAGTAATAATAAACGGTTGGGCGTTATGGCGTGGATGGAATACAATTATATTATTGTGCATATACACGACGAACAACGAACATGTAATCACGGAATACAGTACAACTTCTCATAGTTTCATTTTTTTTCTTTTTTCTAAAATAATTGCACAATTGCTGCATCAGATGAGTTGATTATTGTCCGGGCTGTCTCATATCCTCAACTCGTCCAAGGGATCCGCCCTCACAACGTGACGATGATCCAGCAGCACAAAACAAGTGCGCCTCATCCCATTTAACTACAGCCTCTCCGGACAGCGGACGACGCCGCTTCAAAGGAAATCTCCTGGAATAAGAGATTGAATTCGGCATTTTGGCACGAAAGACGAGTATGTTTTCGTTTTTATTCTATCCATCTGTTCTATGCATTTGAGCTGCATTTAGGTAGCTGCAAGGTTGCTATCTGCAAGGTGTCTGTCTGTGAACGGGCCCGTTATAACGATACATGGCTGTGTTTTTAGAATTGCGTCACGATTCCATAATAATGTAACAGATCGGTCCGACCACCCGCAGAGTTATGTGTTATTTATTATTTGACTCATGTGATTGATATTATATTATATTGTTATTATATTGTATTTGACATCACTACACGTTGTCTAGGAGAACACAATAGCTGGTTAAATTGTATCCCGTTATTTGCATCCCCTTCATCACATTGTATAGCCTGTGACCGATCGGATTTATAATGTATTTATATTTAGATAATCATATGTAATTATTATTGACTACTTTAAACGTCAGAATCAGTGTTCTAATTAAAAGCGAATTAATTATAATTATTGGATATATTGTCTTGTATTTATTCCAGGATGTAGGCCTAAAACCACAGGACGTAAAGCAAATTTGTTGTCAAGTATACTAAATCGGCTTTGACGTTTTCATTTCCAGGGGATGATGAAGAGGGTGGTGCCTCTGTGTTTGTTAGCCATCGCCCTGCTGCACTCCGAGCCCGCATGGGCTAAGAAGGGCAGTAGCGGCTCAAAGTCCTCATCCTCGACTCGGAAAACAAACACGCAGTCGGGAAATCCTAGTCGACAGCCACAGACTCCCAATAGAAACCAACCCAAACCATACCCCGGTGGGGGGAGTTACCCGCACCCTCCAGCTCAGAACCCAGGAGTGGGCAGAAACAATCCCGGTAGCTACCCCAAACAGAACCCAGCACCTGGAAGTTACCCTGGTGGAGGTAGTTACCCTGGTGGAGGTAGTTACCCCAACCAGAACCCAGGCAGGAACCCAGGAGGCTACCCCAACCAGAACCCTGCAGGTGGGTACCCTGCAGGAGGTGGATACCCTGCAGGAGGTGGATACCCTGCAGGAGGTGGGTACCCCAACCAGAACCCAGGCAGGAACCCAGGAGGCTACCCCAACCAGAACCCTGCTGGTGGATACCCTGCAGGAGGTGGATACCCTGCAGGAGGTGGATACCCTGCAGGAGGTGGATACCCCAACCAGTACCCAGGCCGAGGGTACCCTGCAGGAGGTGGATACCCTGCAGGAGGTGGATACCCTGCAGGAGGTGGATACCCTGCAGGGGGTGGATACCCGGTCCGAGGGGCTGGAGGACAAGGGTGGGGTCAACCTGGTGGGTATCCTGGTGGAGGAGCAGGCGGGTATCCTGGTGGAGGAGCAGGCGGGTATCCTGGTGGAGGAGGAGGCGGGTATCCTGGTGGTTACACCAACTGGAACCCCAACAATAAGATCCTCAGCCCGCGGTACGGGGGCGGGGGAGGGTACGGGGGAGGGTACGGGGGAGGGTACGGAGGAGGTGGAATGGGAGGTGGAATGGGAGGTTCCCCGTTCTCCAGGTCCGTCCAGAACATGGGCTACGGCGCGTCGTCCCAGTCCAAGGGCTTTGCCAAGAAGGCCATGATGGCGGCGGGCGTGGGCGCGGTGGCCGGCATGGCGGTGGGCTACGGCCTGGGCCGCTTCCCCCGGCCGCACTTCAACTTCCGCAGCCCCGAGGAGGAGCGGTCCTACAACAGCCACATGTACAACCAGTACGGCGCGCGCTCCACCGACACCAACGACTACGGCCGCGACTACGCCTTCAAGCCGCCCCCGCGCGCCCAGTCCTACGAGAGCTTCATGGAGACCTGCATGAAGCGCACGGACCTCCTGCAGGACAAGACCGCCAGGGCGACTGCCAGGCCGCTCCAGACCACGCCCCCGCCCGGCCCAGGCAACGGCACCACCGCGCCGGCCAAGGAGGAGGAGGAGTCGCAGGAGGAGGAGGTGAGCATCCAGGAGATCGGCTACCCGGCGCTGATAGAGCAGGTGAAGTCCCGGCGCTGCGTGGAGAACTACATGAAGTACTCGGAGTCCTTCCTGAAGAAGGAGGAGCAACGCGCCGGCAGCACCGGCAGCAATGGCGTGCAGAGCCTGGGGGCCGGGGGGCAGCTGTACGCCTCGCTCCTCATGCTGCTAGCTAGCGTCTTCCTGCTGCACTGAGGAGAAGACCCCCGCTGCGCCCCCCCCCCCCCCCCCTCACGTCCGACACCCCCGTGTAGTTGCTGTGGTACCCGCCCCCCCCACCCCCCCCCCTGCTGTGGTCCCGCCCCCCCCCATGCTGTGGTCCCGCCCCCCCCCCCCCCCCTGCTGTGGTCCCGCCCCCCCTGCTGTGGTCCCGCCCCCCCATGCTGTGGTCCCGCCCCCCCTGCTGTGGTCCCGCCCCTCCTACACACACTCCACTGTGGACACTGTTCCCCTGTATTGCACGTGTTTCATATATACTGTGTATATATGTATGTATATATATTTATACTATATATATACATATATACTGTGTATATGAACACCGGTTAACGCGTTAATCCCATCGACTGGAAATTCATTTTGAGTGTAGGTTTTCCTTTCTTTTCTTTGTTGTTGTTGAGAATTTCTGTCAATGTTCACGTTATCCAAGCAGGCCGATGTTGGCTTAGGACAAGAACATATTCGTGGATTGCTTTGTAAATTAATAAGAAGTCAGCCATTTTAGGAAATCTGGTGTTTTAGCTTTTGATTCTGTCGCTAATTATGTCATTTCAAAGACTAAATGATTAGTCAATTAATCAAAGAGAATCAACAATAACATGACCATTAATTTCCCTTGGAAAGGGACAGAAGCTGTATGTATACGGTTTAAGACTTAGATGTTGGAAATGACAAATTGCATCAAACTACTGGAAATTAAACTGGAAGTTGACCGGTGTTGACATTGTACTGAGTTTACTGATATAATTTGCAGAGTCTAATTTGAGTATAATTGCACTTTTTAAAAGGAGTTTCTCTGCACTCGTAGAACTGGATATGAGTACGAGTCACGCTGGATGGCTAATAGCTTCCTTTGGCTGTTCCACTTCTAAACAGGATGAATTACATTGAATGTTATGTATATATGCATTTTGTTATCACTTGTCATGGATTGATATATAAATGGTCAATGTTCTGAAATATCTAAGAGAAATTACTACAGCTTTTAACGGCATGCTGTGCAGGATATTTTATAGCTCTTTTCAGTTGAAACACAACCAAACCTAAATGTTGTTCCATTGCACTGCTTAACCTTAGACAGACACTGTCAACGGCCATATAATTCTATAATTCTAATGAACAATTAGAGGTAGGGTTCATTTGGTCAATATTACTAACCAAAACAACATAGCCACATAACTGTTTTATTAACAATACGGTACGTAAGGGTTTCCAAGTACACTGATATTAGGCATTAGAAATAACACTATGGGCATCCTTAGAATTTACTTGACTTTACGAAACTTCTAACTACTCTTTTTTACTCCATCCATAAGGTCGCGATACAAATGTAGTTTGTCAATTCAGAACTGGAATTGTTTTCTATGCCCTATTATATTGTTAAACCTCTAGAAGTGCACTTATTATTCTCGATCAATGTGTGGCAGTTGGTGTTGTGGTTGGCTGTCCAGCATGTAGACATGTTAACCTTTAAATTCATGGTAACTTTTTAAGTTGAGTGGAATTGTTTTCCCTGCCTGCCTAAGACATAAAATACTAATAAACACACATAAAACATTACAATCTCGTTTGGTTATGTCTTAATATTATGTGATGTAAATAAGCAAAGACAAATACACATTTGAATGTTTGCAAAATAAAGTACAGAGTACAGTGACTCATGATGTTGTAATTCATGTTGGACACAAGCAGAGGTAGACAGATCTATCCTTGGACTATAAAAACTAAAGATCTCGGTATACAGAACGTCTGACCAGACAAACTCCAAAAGAACCAAAGTTTGTTGGTCATCAGAACTATTTAAGTCTGGCCGTTTGTCTCAACGAAGAGGGAACCCAACCTAACTAACAGCACCAGAACACGAAGCCCTCTCAAATGGACCAGAAGGTGTTTAAAACAAAGCACCGAGTGAACCTTCAGGTGGACTGAGGTGCGGACAGGACACCACCTGCTACTGACTTCTGCCATGACTTCAGTGTGTGTGTGTGTGTGTGTGTGTGTGGGGGGGGGGGGGGGGTGTATCTGTGTGTGTGTGTGTACGTCCCTTTTTAAACCAATTTTGTTACAATACAGTATTGTAGACACTTATGCGTCTGACTATTTGTTTTGAGTTGTATGTAGGACATGGAAACAGCAGAATAAATAATATAATAATAATAAGAAATAATGACCTAAACGTGGTTCAAGTCACTTTATTAGAGAGCCTGTGGGTTATTGTAAACCGGGCGGCACCAGTTAGTACACACAAGGTGTGGTGGGACGTAGCAGCTACAGACCCTGGGTCCAGGCCACAGCCAGGCTCAGCACCACAGAGCCCAGGGTCCAGAGGCGTGGCTCTCCCAGAGCGGCCGGGGCCGAGGACTTGGCCCGGACGCCGCTCCTCCCCCCCTGGCCTTCCTGCCGGTAGTCCTTCTTCCCCCTGGAGCCGTGGTGGGCGGAGCCGGGCCGCGGCCGGCCCCAGGACCCCAGGCCGTAGCCCCCCAGCGCCCCGGCCGCCGCCGCGCCCGCCAGCTTCAGGCCTTGTTTGGGGGAGAACGGGCTCTTCTTGGGCGCTGGTGCCGGAGCGTTGCCCCGCCCCTCGTCGCCATCCTTCTTGCTGGCCTTCCCCTTGAAGAAGCCGCCCAGGCCGCCCTTCTTGGCCTGCGTGACGGGGCACAGTGCGGCCAGCAGCAGCATGGTGCACAGACACAGCACCGCCTGGCCCCGGGGAGCCCGCGTGGTGCAGAGACACAGCACCGGGGGGCCCCGGGGAGCCCGCGTGGTGAGCATGCTGCCAGCACCAGCAGAGGAGAACAATAGTCAATATTACTCTTGTTTCTATGAATAACAATACTATACTAATACTAGGGATAACAGTACTTCTGTTACTATGAATAACAATGCTGCACCACTACTTCTAACATTAAAGGGCAGTACAGGCCAGCCCTTCAAACAGCCTTATAAACAAAAAACTATAATAATATAATATTACTCCTACTACTTTGAGTATTACTACAACTACTCCTAATACTATGGATGCACACACACACACACACACACATACACATACACACACACACACACACACACACACACACACACACACACACACACACACACACACACACACACACACTCACACACACACACACACACACACACACACACACACACACACAAACAGGTACAGGGTCATTAAGCCAGCTGTCATCGCTCAATGCGAATCAACGTCCCAGAGCCACATGGTCAGTAGCACCAGAACAATACGGCCTCCAGAACTCTCGGTGCATTCTGTCCACACAGGGGTTCAGGCATTGTGAGGGTGCATGTGTATACAACCTTTACACAAAGCCTCCATTACCTCCCAGGCAAATAACATTTGATCTAAATAAACACAAACTATATTGCCATACAACAAAGTACACATAGGCAATGTGTAATATCTACATTCATGTGGCACAGGGTTATAATTGAAATTAAAAATATATTACTCCCACCTTCATGTCCTCCTAAAGAATGATGTACTGTCCAGAATAAATGGTAAAAATATAGATACATAAATTATATCTAATTCAATAAGTAATATAATATGTAAACTGTACATTTCCTGAAGAAAATGTGAAGGGTTGTCTGACCACAACCAGATGGGCCTTTTCTCCAAACTGCCACTATTCTCTATGAGGAAAGCATGGCCGGATTCAAATGGCTCTATCTCAAACAGTATACACGTCACAGCTAAGATATCTACACCGGAGGAATCCAGGAAACCAGGAAACATTTTGATATATAATATGTCCGTGTAGCTTACACATTGTAGGAGTATCGACAAGATAGAAAACGGGTATGAATTTGAAATGACCAACTGGACCTAGAGTGGAGCACCCATGTGTGTGTATTGGAAGAGCGAGTGTCAAACAAACATTAATCATTCAAAAACTATAAATGGTATCGCTTAGATATTTGAATGTGAGTGACAGCATGAAAATATGAACCTTTATACTGTATGTGAAAGTACTGTGAAAATTGTGGGTGTGGCGGCAGTTTACAAAATGTGTGGATATTTTCAAATCACCGACTGCCATCAACTGAACATTCCACCATCATTTCAATGGGACAAAAACTATTAATAATAAAACTTTAATATCTTAAAAACTATACAAAATAAAAATAGAGCTGGTCGATTCCTAAAGTAGATGAATGTTTTAAAGTTTGAATGAAGTTTCTAGCACAAAGAATGACAAAGTAGTTAGGCAGCAAAGTTTTGAGAGAACATATAATAAAGAAAGAAAGAAATAGTGGGCTAGCTATAAAACTAGCCCACTATTAATTAAAAACATATTTACCTTTCTGAATAATGGCAGGGAGAGTATTCAGTCAAATCAAACACATTTCACTGCAGCACAGTGGTTTCCACGACGACCACATCCACATGTTGACAGTAGGCAACATAGCTCCGCCCACTCCCAAACCAACCTGCCTTTGCCATTGGTTGAATATCAAGGAGTAGGGTGTAGTAGGCGTGATGATTTGTGCTGATATGCTACTCTGCTCCTGTTATTCACTGTCAGTGATGTAGGATCTCTCAGTGCTTCAAAGTGCTGTCTCTGCTGATTAGCTCTGGGCTGTCACACATCTGCCAAACAGTGGCACACAGGGCAAAAGAGCTCCACCATTAGCATTCACATTCAATACTATCACTACAATAGAATAGTCTACAACACCAAACATCGATGGGAAACTCCTAGGTTATAGGTGAACATAGATGTTTATTTCGAGCAAATAACAAGTATTTTACATTTAGAAAGTGATTCAACCAACAGTATATTACAACACAAACTCATCCATTCCCCAACACTTTCTTTTCAAAGTGATCAACAACTGGAACGTGAATGAGTCCTGAACTTTGCATTGCAAAGCAGGAAGGCATTGCAGTCGGCCGTCATCAGACGACATCCTGGGTTTGTCCAAGGAGGTCCATTTCAAGTGCAATTAAGAAGTTCTTAAATTGTGTTTGAGTAAACAGTTTTCTTGTGCATAATCCTTTGCATTCAATGGCATTATTGACTAGAATGTAACAGTGTCCGTAAACAGGTTCCTAACATGAAATACATTGAAACAAGCTTTATGATGAAGACGATGGCTCCAGAACCACTGTGTCCCATGCATTGTCCTTACTTGTCACGCCCAGGTCTTTGAGAAGCAGCACGCTAAGTACCGCCAGAGCTTCAGATGATCCTAGATAACGTTCTCAAAGAGCTGCATGGACGCCATGATGCTTTCATCCTGTTGGAAAAGAACTGACTTCAGACCTTCAACCTCTGGACAAGGAGAACACAACGTGTTGCTAAAGGGAACACCAGCTTTACCTTCTGACACGTTTCTATGAACTCGTCAATGGTCACCACCCCATCTCTGTTCCGGTCCATCTTCTACATCACAGTCATAAACATCATATCATTATGAATATTAAAATGAATACATATACAATAAGATAACTCATAGTGTGTAAGACATCTCGTATCAAGACTCAAGACGCAAATGAAGGGACGGAAAAGGAGAGAGAGATCAAAGGAGGGAGAGAAAGAGACAATATGTACGTAGACAATATACTATTTTATAACATAGATCTATATATGTGATATTACTAATACTGGTAGATATTGGCCTTCGTCACAGGGGTGTATAGTCTGGGTGAATACCGGTGTGTCTCATGATGTTAATTACTTAACAAGCAACACCACACACACCTGGAAGAACCTCTCCACGTGGTCCACAGGAGCATCGTCTCGGACGCTGGGACATGTGTACCTGCCCATCATGTCATAGATGGACGTCATGATGGCCAGCATCTCCTGAACAGCACACACACACACACAAACACACACAGCAAAAAGGAGAAAGTGACAAAGAAAGAGTGAGATGACACCCATTAGAGATGGGAGACGGGAGAGATGAATGAGTTAGTTAGCTAGTACTACTAGCTACTAGCAGGTACTACTCTTGTACCTCTTTAGTAACGTATCCATCCTTGTTGATGTCGTACAGGTTGAAGGCCCAGCGGAGCTTGTCCGTCACAGAGCCTCGCAGCAACACTGACAATCCGATCACAAAATCCTACAGACGTAATGAGGATTCAAAATAAAAGTTGCGATTTTTTAGGTTTCTGAATTCATCCTAAAGCCATATATATGTGATACATAAATAATCAGGAACAGTTGAAATGTATGATTTACTTAGATATCCTTATTAAACATCCTTCATTTAGAATTTATCTCTAGGTAAACTTACTTCGAACCGAATTGAGCCATTTCTGTCCATGTCAAATGCATTGAAAAGGAAATGTGCATAGGTGGTGGCATCTAGCAAGAAAAACAAATGGAGTGAAAATGCAAGCAGGATTCATTTGACAATAGAAAGGCAAAATAAACTTTAACTCAGTGATCCCAGAAGGAGTTTGAATCATTACACATTTAACCTGGAATTAATCTGTGTCTGAACCTTGTAGTGTCACTACAGGGGTCCCTCAGGGTTCTCTTCTGGGTCCCATCCTCTTCTCTCTGTACACCATGTCACTGGGTTCTGTCATTCACTCACATGACTTTAACTACCACAGCTATGCAGATGACACACAATTCATTCAGTCTTTTCCATGTTCTGAAACCCAGGAGGCAGCGCAAACCTCTTGGTGTTTGGCTGCCGTCTCTCAGTGGATGCGCACACACCACCTGAAGCTCATTCTGGTCGGTGCTGTTCTTCCTTCCAGGGAAAGAATCTCCCATCCACGACTTCTTTATCAATATTGACAACTCTGTAGTGTCTGCAGCTTGGGATGGCAAGGAATTTAGGTTGACACTGGATGACCGGCTGTCCTTCGCTCCTAGACTGCTGCTTCAACCCACCCCTGCAGATTCATGCTCCACATCATCAGGATATGTCCGTTACTCACGCAGAAGGCGACGCAGGTTTTGGTCCAGGCTCTTGTCATCTTGCGTCTAGACTCCTGCAACTCTCTTCAATTCGTCTGCAGCTCATCCAGAATGCAGAAGCATGGCAGGTCTTCACACCACCCAAGTTCTCCCACGCTGCACCAGTCCTCCACACCCTGCACTGGCTGCTCACTGGCTGCACTAGATACTCACTGGCTGCACTGGCTGCTCACGTATTCAAGTCACTGGTACTGGTCTACCTTGGTTACTAATGTCTCTGTCCACTACGCTCGGTGACTGCCAAGCGGTTTGCTGCTGCCTCGCTACGACACGGCACAGCTGACACCCCAAAAGAAATCCACTTTTTTTGCCGTCAACCACAATGGTTGAAAAAGCTCCACACAGGCATCATGCCTCTTGTGACAAATGTAGCACTCGAAGCAGGTTGCTCATTTGATGAATTGTATGTCGTCGCTTTCTGGGTTGTGTCTTCATGGTTGAATGTACTGAATTTACTGAGCTGAAGTGTCAGCTAAATACATGTAAGGTAACAAACTTTATCACCTAAACCATCCCTGTATGGACTGAAACACAGACTGAAATGATCAAATTCTACTGCTCTATTCTATGATCTTAGGGCCATTCTAAAAGGTTATTTTTCTTGCTCAATTTGGAAAGATTGTAAATACTAATAAATGGTGGTATTATGTGTCAGCAGTTTTAAATGGCGAGGAGAAACGTTTGAGGCCAACCGATTCATTCTCCATTAGAGAGGTGTTTCTACTCACCTCCTTGAGGGAAGAACTGGGAGTAAATAATCTTAAAAGTCTCCTCATCCACCAGTCCGCTGGGACACTCCTGTAGGAAAGAAGACGTTTATCCACCCATTAAGGCTGGCAACATGCTGGAACATGCATTAGTGTTCCACTCAACAAAACATTACCGTGTCACACACACAGAAACAAGGATTTCATGTAGTTTCTCACACTGACTGTCCAAAGAACGTAAAGAATCACAATCAGAAATGTCATCAACCAACCGACCGATCGACCGACCGATCGACCGACCGACCGACCGACCGACCGACCGACCGACCGACCGACCGACCGACCAATCAATCAATCAATCAATCAATCAATCAATCAATCAATCAACCAGCCAACCAGCCAACCAGCCTACGTTCTTGAAGCCTCTGTAGAGCGACTGCAGCTCCTTCCTGGTGAACTGGGTCTGGGCCTGCAGCTGCTCCAGACCCTCAGGCTGGTGGCGCACCATGGAGAGCTCCAGCTCCATGTCGCAGCTCTCTGGTCGGGACGGGGGAGGAGAGGGAGGAGGGGGAGGGAGGGAGGGGGAGCAGGTGGAGAGGGAGGAGGGGGAGGGAGGGAGGGGGAGCAGGTGGAGCAGGTGGAGAGGGAGGAGGGAGCGGTGAGGCACATGCAAAAACAATAGTTTGGGTTTTAGTTGAAGTAGAGGAAAGGAAAGACACAGGGGAGGGAACCTTTTGAGAGCTCTTTGCTCTCAAAAGGAATTTGAGGCTGGAAGAGCTTTTCTTCAGTGAATGAAACACTGAATGAAAGCGGAGGTCAACGACTGTGAAAACTCACCATCTTTACGTACAGCCGGTCAGAACAAGGCGAGGAGAGTCACAAGCCAAGATGAATGGAACATGGGAAACGGGAAGGAGGGAACAGGAAAGAAGAGAGGATTGTTAGAAGTCACACAGACTTGTAGTGAAAAGTGAAACAGATTGACAAAACCCCCCACAAAAAAGTCACAAGATGCCCTCAAGGCATCAAGCAACGTCAACAGAGTGAAGTCACTCACCGTCTTAAGGGTTCATGAGGTTCACACGAGGGTTCCACCAAGCGGGAGGGAAGAGCACATTATTAGACATTAAATCAGCAAAATAGCTGATTCCACCTCACAGACAGTCTGCTAGGTGTCAACAACAATCCCTGCTGTATTTCACATCAAAACACTTCAAATGAGCACGCAGTAGGGAACCGTCACCACGTTACTCCAGCACGGAGCCATGCTCAAACAGAAACAGCTTCATCCAAAGATGGTGGACAGCCGTCTCCTTACCTTCCAGGGACAGTGGCTCCCAGACGCCAAACTGTTTGAGCACGACGACAAAGAGACAGATGACCACGGCGATGGCCATGACCTCCATACCCTCCAGCCCCATGGTGCTCTGACCTCACCCCCCCCCCCCCCCCCACCCCCCCCGCGACCCTCTCTGCCCCACAGTGGAAAAACACACTATTTAGAAATCCAACCTCTGTCAAGTTGTTTTTCCTCTGAAACTCACTGGTAAGTAACTGTCGAGACGCTAACTACAGCAGCTTCTTAATAAAACATGTGGCTGTGTTCATCGATTGCTCCGGTGCAGCAGACGCATGGCGTGTACCCGTTTGAACGCCACCTAAAGCCTGGTAACTCTAGCAGCCTGGCCGGGCGCAGCCCAGAAGAACTCTGGACCTGTCCACTCCGGTCCAGATGGTCCGCAGCCCCGGTCCAGTCAGCTACCTCGCGTTCACCTCACCTCACGGTCCATTGTGCTGCCAGGGCTCCCTCCAAGCCAGGACTCCACCCCCTCTCCCTCTCTATGTCTCACTCCTTCTCTCTCTCAGCTCTCTGTCTCACTCTCTCCATGTCTCTCTCTCACTCTTTCTCTACCCATGTCTCTCTCAATCTCTCTCTCTCTCTGTCACTCTCTCCATGTTACCCCTCTCTTATTCCCCCCCCCCCCCCCCCCCCCAGGTCGGGTGGGCGGGATATGTGAATGAATGTCATCTACAAGTCCTAATAGAGAGATGATTGACACCCTGAGCACTCCTCAGGCCAGTAACCGCCCCGTCATTTGGAGGATGTAAAATCGTCTTAAACCAGCCATTGATCTGCTGATGGCTTGAATATGAGCAGCACTTAAGAGTTGTGTTGTTGTTGTGTGGAGCTTCTTCTGTCTGACCGCCCCAGTCTTCGTCCGGTCCCACGGCTCAGCCAGGCCGGACACTCAGACCGTCCAATCAGACACAATGTGCTGTTTTCTCTCCTCTCAGCCAATCGAGTAGCAGTGAGGTCGTCGGCTAGAGCCCGAAAATCACAAAGAGTGTCGACGAATTTGTCTTAATTGTCTGTAAAGTAAAGTTAAAGTGTAAAGTTAAAGTATGTCTGTCTGTCTGTCTGTAACAGCGTGAAAATAAGAACAATAAAAAACATCGGCCCTGACAACACTTCAATATGTTTTTGTTTCGGTACACACACTCCATTTATCTATTTATTTATTTGTTTCCAGCGTTTGCTGAGAGACGAAGCAGAAGGCAGCGGGAAGAGAACGCTGGTGACAACTGATGATTCAGCACACCATAATGGACGAGTGGGAGCAGCAGAGTGGGGAGGGGGGAGATCAATGTGAGGAGCTGAACTACTGGGCTGATGCAAGCTGCTGGGACACAACAGCATTTCGGTGGACAGTGAAGCCGCAGGCTTCCTAATGTACCTAATTCAAAATAAGCGCTAAAAACGTGAAATCAAAATGTTTATGAATCCATCTATACATCTATCCATCTCTCTCTCCGGCTGTCTGTCCCTCTCTGTCTCTCACTCTCGACAAAGATAGAGCCATCTCTCTATCTAGCTATATATCAATATCTATATTTATATAGATGTTATATATAGATATATATCAATATCTATATATATATATATACAGTATATATCTATATATATTGATATGTAAAAATATAAATAAATATATGCATATATAATATGCATGTATCTCGCGTCATACTCGGACCTATAAGTGGTGTGAGGTTGAAGCAATAAGTTAATGTAACTTTACATTTTTAATGCACCCTAAGTGCTGATGTGTCCATGCTAATAAATACAGACCAACATCAGTGGAGTATGGAGACGCCAACGGGGCAAATATCAGCTCATTGTCAGCCTTATGACTTACTGAGAGCAGGATTAGAGTCCATATTATCAATACACACACACAAACACACACACATACACACATAAATACACACACACACACACACACATACATACAAACACACACACATACATACATGCAGACATACACACACATACAGACATACACATACATACAGACACACACACATACAGACATACACATACATACAGACACACACACATATATACAGACACACACACATACAGACATACACAAACACACACACACATACATACAGACACTCACACATACATACATACAGACACACACACACATACACACACATACACACACACACTCTGTCTCTTTTCCAATCCGGTATCTTGTTCATCGTCTTCGTCCATTCATTATATTTGATACAGTTTTACATTGTTCTTCCACAACAGAAACACAGTGAAGTTGAAGCTATATCTCCGTGGAAGTGATGCCACTCTGCTCTGCCTTCTGTCCATATTTTTCAGCACCTTTTCACTGATAAAGTGAAGGTGAAATTGTCAGAACGAGGCCTGCTAACCATGTACGTGCTGTGCCTGGTAGAGACCCAGGTTCGACTCCCACGTCCCCCTCCTCTTCAACGCCCTGCCCTGTCTCTCTTCACTGTCCATTAAGGCACAGCAGTGCAACACCAAAGCCCACACAGCATCCCTGATAATCCTGTTGTTCAATCCCTGGTTCACCACCAGGCCAGTGCTTCATCAGGCATTGCAAGACAGTCCCTGCCCTGGTGACATCACGTGGGCGTGTCCATGTTCAGGGGTAAGGATTACAGTGACCTCGCTGTTGATTACAGTGACCTCGCTGTTGACTGTGCAAACTGGTTAAGAGACTCTCTGCACACCACAAGTGGGCGGGGCATCGTGGTGGGCGGGGCCGACCTGTCCCTTACTGGTTAGACTGCAGTTGGTCTGCCACCCATTGATGCCATGAGGGATGGTTTTCTAAGCTGGATAGTGGTGACTAATTCATCTCACACCTGGTGGTGAAGTTGTGAACAAGTGATTGGATAATACACTGGGGTAGATAAAGTGATGTGGTCTGTGATAGCCAAGAAGAGAGAGTGCATGGAAGTGGACACTTACAGTTCTGCTGATGTCAACTAAAACGTTTTGTTAATGCTTTTAAAGGCAACACAATAGCCCCTCCAAGCATAACAGCTATTACATTGTTTCATACACGCACTGGCTAGGAACTGTGCAGGTTGTAGCATGAACAACAACCGTGTGGGACAAATGATTGTCACCGTTTCATCTAGTAATAATCCTCTTTTGTATTTTAGTATTTGGTGAGGAAATGCATTATAAATAAGCATTTACAAAACAAATTGGCTTTCAACCAAGTCTTTGCATTGGGTATAATTATCATGGACATTCCCGTGATTTATTTGTGCTTCCTTCTGTGAAGCTGGTTTACTCAAAGTAACCCTTGTTCCAAAGTACACTCCGCACAAGCTCACTCGTAGTGCCCTAACACACGGTGACCGCTAGGTGGGGATATGTACCACTCACTGATCCAGTCTTTTATTTATTCATGGGAACGTTGCTGGTGCTTCACTTCACCTTGGCTTTATAGAACTGGAACCAGTGACTAAACATGTGATCAAATGAAACCACAGCACACTTACTGAGACAAGAAGAGATACAATGTTTGCAGTAAACTGAGCATTTCAGACTCAGCAATCACAACATAGTAATATAACATATTAAGGGAAGACTTGCATATCACATCTCTTGGGGCTCTAAACCCTCTGTAGTTTTCATATCGGAACATCTCGTTCTGATGAAAGTGTTCCTCAACAGAGATTACATAAAGACACGCATGACACATGACACGCATGCCAGTGTAGAACGTGTAGGCCGGATGTGAGTGTACGCCGGATGTGAGTGTAGGCCAGATGTGAGTGTAGGCCAGATGTGAGTGTTGGCCAGATGTGAGTGTAGACCGGATGTGAGTGTAGGCCGGATGTAAGTGTAGACTGGAATGTGAGTGTAGGCTGGATGTGAGTGTAGGCCGGATGTGAGTGTAGACTGGATGTAAGTGTAGGCTGGATATGAGTGTAAGCTGGATGTGAGTGTAGGCCGGATGTGAGTGTAGACTGGAGGATGTGAGTGTAGGCCGGATGTGAGTGTAGACTGGATGTGAGTGTAGGCCGGAGGTGAGTGTAGACTGGATGTGAGTGTAGGCCGGATGTGAGTGTAGGCCAGATGTGAGTGTAGGCTGGATGTGAGTGTAGGCCGGATGTGATTGTAGGCTGGATGTGGGGGTGGTGCCACGGTGTGGACCACGCCCAGGGGAACAGGTCCGAACGAACATCTGTCACACGACAGATGTTGACCTCCACAGCAGCGCGCTGTGAGGGACCTGAGGCTCAGAAGGAGCTCACAGTGAGTACCGAGACGCCTGGCTTCCTCACAAACCTCCTCAGAACACGTTGGCCTGGAGCCACCAGCTGGACATCAAATGAAGGATGAGATTATAATAACTATCATCATCTCACTGTTGCAGCCACCAGTGTGAGCGCCCTGACCCTGGTGTTGAAATGTTATATCACGGCCATATAACATGACGTTTTGACCCTGACATCACTCGGAGAGCGGCCTTGTGGGGTTCTGCGTAGGGTTCTGCCTTGGCTGTGTTGAGTAGAGTGGAACCACAGAACCGGAATGTTCTCCCTCAGGGCAGCCTCAATTATTTAGATCAAGCGGGAAAATGAGGCCATGATTTCAGCACGGTGTGCGTCTTTTATTCATGTCCTGGAGGACATATCAGCCCATACAACACCACGTGTGATAAGGCCTGCACTCCCTGAATGAATGAATGAATGAATGAATGAATGAATACAACCAGGTATCTTTAACTATCTACTTTAACTATCTACCACCAGGTATCTTTAACTATCTACTTTAACTATCTACCACCAAGTATCTTTAACTATCTACTTTAACTATCTACCACCAGGTATCTTTAACTATCTACTTACCACCAAGTATCTTTAACTATCTACTTTAACTATCTACCACCAGGTATCTTTAACTATCTACTTTAACTATCTACCACCAAGTATCTTTAACTATCTACTTTAACTATCTACCACCAGGTATCTTTAACTATCTACTTTAACTATCTACCACCAGGTATCTTTAACTATCTACTTTAACTATCTACCACCAGGTATCTTTAACTATCTACTTTAACTATCTACCACCAGGTATCTTTAACTATCTACTTTAACTATCTACCACCAGGTATCTTTACCTGGGAGGCCGGGATAGTGGGGGGCTAGGAAATACAAATCCTCTAGTAACTAGATTTAGTGTGTGTGTGTGTGTGTGTGTGTGTGTGTGTGTGTGTGTGTGTGTGTGTGTGTGTGTGTGTGTGTGTGTGTGTGTGTGGTTGTGTGTGTGTGTGTGTGTGTGTGTGTGTGTGTGTGTGTGTTTGTGTGTGTGGTTGTGTGTGTGTGGGTCTGTATGTATGTGTGTGTGTGTGTATTGATAATATTTGTCAAAATACATTTTACATTAACATAAATAACGCAGTATTGATGATAGCAGACATGATTACGAATGTAAACAAGTGCTTACACGTGTGTGTGTGTGTGTGTGTAAGCATGTGTGTGTGTGTGTGTGTGTGTGTGTGTGTGTGTGTGTGTGTGTGTGTGTGTGTGTGTGTGTAAGCATGTGTGTGTGTGTGCATGAGGGTAAAGCAAATGGTGTCCCACATGGCCAATAGAAAGGTCAGTGTGGAGAATGAGGGCTGTAATGGGAGGTTATGTGCTGATAGATCGACCAGGCTGCTGAACCAACGTGGCATCTGATGGAAGCAGAGGGTTCCGCTTTTAACCGTCCAGAGGGACAGAAAGACGACAGAGCTTTAAATAAACTTCCAGAGCCGGGACATAGGCATTAAAATTCATGCCTTTTGAAGTACTTGAGAACTCCATGCTGTCCTTTCCTCTCCCCACAGTGCTCCTCCTCCAGTTCTATTTCCTCTTCCTCCCCTCTCTCCTCTCCTATCTCCTCCCCTCGCTCCTCTCCTATCTCCTCCCCTCGCTCCTGTCCTATCTCCTCTCCTATTTCCTCTCCTATCTCCTCTCCTATCTCCTCTCCTCTCCTCTCTTCTGTGCTTTCATCTCTGCTCTGCTTTCTGTTTGTACTGTTTTTTACTTTGAATACATGTCCACTGTGTGGTTTGAGAGTATGTGTGTGTGTGTGCCCTGTTGTTCTGCTGTGTCCCGCTGTGTCCCAGTGTGTCCTGCTGTGTCCCGGTGTGTCCCACTGTGTCCCGGTGTGTCCCAGTGTGTCCCAGTGTGTCCCAGTGTGTCCCGGTGTGTCCCACTGTGTCCCGGTGTGTCCCGGTGTGTCCCAGTGTGTCCCAGTGTGTCCCGGTGTGTCCCGGTGTGTCCCAGTGTGTCCCGGTGTGTCCCAGTGTGTCCCAGTGTGTCTCAGTGTGTCCCGGTGTGTCTCAGTGTGTCCCGGTGTGTCCCAGTGTGTCCCGGTGTGTCTCAGTGTGTCCCGGTGTGTCCCACTGTGTCCCAGTGTGTCCCGGTGTGTCCCAGTGTGTCCCGGTGTGTCCCACTGTGTCCCGGTGTGTCCCAGTGTGTCCCAGTGTGTCCCGGTGTGTCCCACTGTGTCCCAGTGTGTCTCAGTGTGTCCCAGTGTGTCCCGTTGTGTCCCAGTGTGTCCCAGTGTGTCCCAGTGTGTCCCGGTGTGTCCCAGTGTGTCCCAGTGTGTCCCAGTGTGTCCCAGTGTGTCCCGGTGTGTCCCAGTGTGTCCCAGTGTGTCCCAGTGTGTCCTGGTGTCTACCTGGGCCCTGGGGGGCGGTGCTCTCTATGATCCACTTGACCAGGCAGCACTTCATCAGGGAGCTGCGTGTGACCCGGGGTCTCTGCCACTTGGGCCTGGCGCCGGGCTCCGTGGGCCCTGCGGGGCCCGGGGACGGCTCCCTCCCGTTGGCCTCGGGCAGCGGGCCTCCCCCCCTCCCGTCCGCCTGGGGGGAGAGGGAGACGCGGTCTGTGAGGGAGACCACGCTGCAGGGGGCTCACCGTGATTGACAGCTCTGTGTGCTTTATGGGACAGGGACACAAGGTGGGCGGGGCTTCTGACGCTACAGCTCTGACACTTTACTGACAGATGTCAGTCAAGACAAAAGAAAGAATGAAAAGAAAAAAAAGAAAGACAAAATACACACTAAATAAAGACTACGTAAGCATTAGCTAAACACTATATATAAATATAAACCACTTCATCTTCCTTTGTCGGAAAGAAAGTCACGATAAAGAGGAACACATTAATAGTTTTGATTATGCATGTGAGATACATACAGAAATGTAAATAAGTGAGCCCACTGTGAACTGAGGGCAGTATAGGATACTACCACTACATCTCACTAAAGAGATATTTAATGTGGAAACCAGTTTAGCGTTAAGTTGATTTGCTGTCTTCATTAGCTGAGGTGTAGCAGCTACAAGAGATGGGAAGTAGTCTTCAATGTACAATCAGTCTAAACTGTGATGCATCGTTAACACCCAAATCAAATTATCATCCCGTCAGTAATTAATAATTCAGTGACCCAAAGGTCAACTTTATAGTCACAAGCGGACAAATCAATAGGTTTGATAACCCTGATAAACACTTGGTTTGAAACATGATCACGGTGCCAGCAGCCAATCGGATCATTTCCTCCAATCGGATCATTTCCGACTTCATTTCCTACATTCTATTTAGCCATTCCTTGATAAACGCAGCGCTATCCACTACCTCCAGCTGGCTGGCAACCCAATTCAATACTGAGAGCTGAGGCTATTTCAAACTTCTACTGTGACAGACTGTCTCTCTCTCTCTCTCTCTCTCTCCTTTCTCTCTCTCTCTCTCTCTCTCTCTCTCTCTCTCTCTCTCTCTCTCCCTCTCTCTCTCTCTCTCTATTTCTCTCTCTCTCTCTCTCTCTCTCTCTCTCTCTCTCTCTCTCTCTCTCTCTCTCTCTCTCTCTCTCTCTCTCTCTCTCTCTCTCTCTCTCTCTCTCTCTCTCTCTCTCTCTCTCTCTCTCTCTCTCTCTCTCTCTCTCTCTCTCTCTCTCTCTCTCTCTCTCTCTCTCTCTCCTATATATATATAAAAGCAGCTTTGTGTAATAAGTGCCGTTGCTGTCACTTTACAGTTCACTGATGTTTGCGCTATTGTTTTTTGTCCTCTCTGGTAATCAATGAATGCAGCTTTAATCAATGTTACTCCCAAAGTAGTAGCATAATAATATTAATAACATAGTCCTCCATTATTTCATGGGATCATCTGCGATGCTCTCTGCCAAGTGATTCTGGGATGGCTACTCTTAACGCCTTCCAGAATGTTCCAGAAAATGTTTATAATAATAATAATAATAATAATAATAATAATAATAATAATAATGACTATTATTATATATTTAAAACAATGATAAC
>JAXIVH010000017.1:7041396-7076396 GCA_036785325.1 Urophycis tenuis | reverse complement strand
AGGGCAGCAGCCCGGTGTGTAAACAGGTCCTGCAGTAGCAGGTGTTTGTCCACTAGAGGGAGTCTTCTACTGCAATCGATCCAACAGTGCCTCTGGTTCTCCAACGATGTGTGTTTCCTATAATGTCTTTTCCTCCATTTTCATCTGGAACTTAAAAAAGATTTTTTTAGAGCATTTTAGTTGCTGATTTTTTTAACATCTTATTCCCCTGGCCAACTTGGAAGCCCTCAACCATTCATGTAGAGGTAAAGCGGCTAAACCAGCTTTGGTTTGAGTTGGTCAGAGATTAGCTGTCATCCTCATTCTGGAAATCAGATGTATTGAATCGAGGCAAGGGCATTATGAGACCACTTGTCTCAGAATATCTGGGAAATCCAATCACAGATATTTAACACAAAGATGACCTTTAACCCCGGTATGGTAAACCAGCCCTTAAATGACACGTGAGTGATATGGTTATGAACACAATGCTCTGCATGGATTATTGTTCCTACTGTTTGATCTCTGGATATAACTTCAAAATAAAAAGGTGTAAGAGTTTGCATAACTTCAGCAGAAAATATGCGTGATGAAACGGTTCCAAGATATAATCTTTCCACGCTGGTGTTTATCCTTGAACAACAATAATTATTTTGCAGCTGCAGAGTGTATATAGAAAAGAAGAAACAGGAAATGTGCAATTACCATGTTACCGCACGCAAGCCTCCGTCTCCCTCTGTCTCCCTCTGTCTCTCTTTGTCTCCCTCTGTCTCCCTCTGTCTCCCTCTGTCTCTCTCTGTCTCCCTCTGTCTCTCTTTGTCTCTCTCTGTCTCTCTCTGTCTCTCTCTGTCTCTCTCTGTCTCCCTCTGTCTCCCTCATCTCTCTGACACGCACGCACACACACACGCACGCACGCACGCACGCACGCACGCACACACACACACACACACACACACACACACACACACACACACACACACACACACACACACACACACATACACATACACATACACACACACACAGACACACACACACACACACACACACACACACACACACACACACAGATAGCCAGGTCCATCTTGGGCTTCCCATGCTGGAATGTCCAAACAAACACGCCCTCCAACACAACCTCCAGGGCCCATGCTGACTTCCTGACACCGCCAGACGATCACGGAGGGACGGACCTCCAGCCTGGCCAGCCCTCCCCTTCCCTTCCCAGTCAACAGGAAGACTAGAGCCTGAGACGGGGGGAGAGAGGGGGAGAGACGGGGAGAGGAAGAGGGAGAGGGAGAAAAAAAAAGAACTGCTATTCTGCTGGGAAAAAGAGAAAGAGATCTAGAGAGAGAGACAGAGAGATAACTCCCATTCTGCAGGGAGACGAAGAGAGAGAGGGAACTCCTGTTGGGCTGGGAGAGGGAGGAAGAGCGAGAGTGAGAGAGAGAGAGAGAGAGAGAGAGAGAGAGAGAGAGAGAGAGAGAGAGAGAGAGAGAGAGAGAGAGAGAGAGAGAGAGAGAGAGAGAGAGAGAGCAAGAGACATAACTCCATTCTGCAGAGTCGGGGGAGAGAGCTAGGCGGTCCAGCGGCTCACAGAACAGCGAGAGGAAGCAGACCACGGCGCCGGGATGAGCAGCACTCAGAAGGACGTGAAGATCCACTTGGCTTACCTCCAGAACATCGAGAAGCTGAAGCAGGGCTTGAAGCCGGAGAAGAAAACCTGGAAACCCAAAGAGGCAGAGTTCACGAGGAAGGCGGCCATGGAGAAACCGCGCAAGCCCACCAAGACGTCCCTGCAGCCGCCCCCACAGCCGCCACCGCAGCCCCCACAACAAGGGTCCAAGGCCTCCAGGCAGAGACTCAGCCGAGACCTGACCTGCTCCATCTGTCTGGACCTGTTCAAGCTGCCCGTGTCCCTGCCGTGTGACCACACCTTCTGCCAGGGCTGCATCGCGGGCTACTGGGCCAGGCCCAGGACCGCGGGGCCGGCCGGCATGGGCTGCTGCCCCCAGTGCAGGAAGGCGTACCCCGGCCAGAGCTACAGGCCCAACCGCATCGTGGCCAACATCGTGGAGAGCTACTGCCAGGGTCTGCAGGAGGAGAACAGGATGGGGTTCCAGCTGCAGGAACAGGAGCAGGAGGAGCAGGAGGAGCAGGAGGAGGAGGAGGAGGAGGAGGAGGCGAGGAAGGAGAAAGAGGTCCGGGCAGCCGCTCCGCCCCCGGTCCCGCGCTGCCTCAGGCACCGTGAGGAGCTCAAGCTGTACTGTGAGGAGGACCAGGAGCTGGTGTGTCTGGTGTGTGGGATCTCACAGGAGCACCGCAACCACAACCTGCTGTGTGTCCAGGAGGCCGAGCAGCGCTACAAGGTGAGCTTAAGGGAGCAATGCTACAAGGTGAGCTTAAGGGAGCAATGCTACAAGGTGAGCTTAAGGGAGCAATGCTACAAGGTGAGCTTAAGGGAGCAATGCTACAAGGTGGGCTTAAGGGAGCAGCGGTACAAGGTGGGCTTAAGGGAGCAATAGTACAAGGTGAGGTTAAGGGAGCAGCAGTACAAGGTGAGGTTAAGGGAGCAATAGTACAAGGTGAGGTTAAGGGAGCAGCAGTACAAGGTGAGGTTAAGGAAGCAGCAGTACAAGGTGAGGTTAAGGGAGCAGCAGTACAAGGTGAGGTTAAGGGAGCAGCAGTACAAGGTGAGGTTAAGGGAGCAGCAGTACAAGGTGAGGTTAAGGGAGCAGCAGTACAAGGTGAGGTTAAGGGAGCAGCAGTACAAGGTGAGGTTAAGGGAGCAGCAGTACAAGGTGAGGTTAAGGGAGCAGCAGTACAAGGTGAGGTTAAGGGAGCAGCAGTACAAGGTGAGGTTAAGGGAGCAGCAGTACAAGGTGAGGTTAAGGGAGCAGCAGTACAAGGTGAGGTTAAGGGAGCAGCAGTACAAGGTGAGGTTAAGGGAGCAGCAGTACAAGGTGAGGTTAAGGGAGCAGCAGTACAAGGTGAGGTTAAGGGAGCAGCAGTACAAGGTGAGGTTAAGGGAGCAGCAGTACAAGGTGAGGTTAAGGGAGCAGCAGTACAAGGTGAGGTTAAGGGAGCAGCAGTACAAGGTGAGGTTAAGGGAGCAGCAGTACAAGGTGAGGTTAAGGGAGCAGCAGTACAAGGTGAGGTTAAGGGAGCAGCAGTACAAGGTGAGGTTAAGGGAGCAGCAGTACAAGGTGAGGTTAAGGGAGCAGCAGTACAAGGTGAGGTTAAGGGAGCAGCAGTACAATGTGAGGTTAAGGGAGCAGCAGTACAAGGTGAGGTTAAGGGAGCAGCAGTACAAGGTGAGGTTAAGGAGGGTGGAGGGAGTGTCTCAGTGACAGGAAGCGTCTCGAGTGCCCGGGAACCACCACGTTAACCACATTAACCACATTAACCACGTTAACCACGTTAACCACGTTAACCCAAGCGTTGCCAAGGCCTTGCTCTGGTTTGGACAGAAAGGGTTCAAACCTCTCAGATTGGTTCACACATTAAACCTGACGTCTAAACTGGTTTGCGGTCCATTAAAAAGTAATGTTGTCACTGTTGTGTGTGTGCGTGTGTGTGTGCATGTGTGTGTGTATAAGGCTTCTCTGAACAGCTCCATAGACTCTCTGAAGACGGAGCTCAGCACGGCCATGTGCTGCGACCGAGAGGCAGAGGAGGAGGTGAAGAAGCTGAAGGTACGAGCAGAAAGCTCTCATTGATCCTGACACGGCGTTTATTATAACCAACATCAGATATTTAATCATATTTATAACGTATAGATTGTTGTAGTAAACTACCCTCTACTGTTCATCAAAGTCACCGGATGGCTCCATATAGAACACTAGTAGTTGCTTTATTAACTGTACGTTAATCCCATACTTATAGTGGGGCGGCAGCAGCTCAGTGGGTAGAGCGGGTGGACAGAGCGGGTGGACAGAGCGGGTCGTCCACTAACCGCAGGGTTGGCCTTTACCCTTATTGGAAATTGGTGTCTGTATGTTAATCCTATACTCGTTGTACTAATAGTCTTGTAATAGTAATAGTAATAGTAGTAATAGTAGTAGTAGTAGTCGTATAGTATATAGTATCAATAGATAGTTGTGTAGTCGTAATGGACTAATAGGCTCTTTACCACACACACACGTTTGTGTAACAAAACAGAACCTCCCCTCTCCCACCATTCCCAACGGCGCGTCTCTGGCCCCCTTTGACCCCCTGTGACCCCTGACCCCAGGAGCACACGGCCGACCTGAAGCAGCGCATCGAGGCCCAGTTCAGCGACCTGCACCAGTTCCTGTACCAGGAGGAGAAGCTGCTGCAGGTGAAGCTGAAGACGGAGGAGCGCCGGGAGCTCATCCGGCTGGACGAGCACAAGGCGCTGCTCTGCGTGGAGATCTCCCGGCTGCAGGGGGCGCTGCAGGAGGTGGAGGCGCAGCTGCAGGAGCAGGACCCCTTCGCACTGCTGCGGGTAAGCGGGGACCCCGCCCAACGTTTCCCCTCGCCTGCCCGGCCGCTCCGTCGCCACGGCAACAGAACGCTGTCATCAGCGACAGCTGGAAGTCGGTCAAAAAAACGCAAAAAAAAAAAGACATGAGTGAGAATCAGCCCGTGGTTTAGAGGACCGTGTGTGTGGGCGGGGGGACGACGGCCTTCCAGTGTCGGGCGTGACTTCCTGGGGACAAAAGAGGGAGAGGAGAGGGGAGTCCCAGGGTGGAGTGCTGAGCAGACAGGATGTGGGCCAGAGCCATGACCTCACTGCAGCTCCACAGCCATAAGTAGCTGTTAGGAGCCGCGGTCCACGGTTAGCGAGGGCCCGGGCTGGCCCAGGAGTCTGGGACTTTCCCCACTCCCCCCCCCCCCCCCCCCCAAAACACACACTCTGGAGGGGTGCGATAGCCTCAGCTTCCAACCTCTGATGTCATGTGGAAAACAGCTTTGTCTCCGTGCCAGGCCATGCTAAACTAATCAAACTCTACCCGTCTGTCTGTCTGTCTGTCTGTCCTTCCTGTTTACCCGGTCGTCTGGGTCTCCTAGGGGGTGAAGAGCCTGCTCCAGAGGTGAGTGAGACAGCGTGCTGTGGGCGGGCCAGGGGGGGGGGGGGGGGGGACTTGGGTTTTCCCAGTTCTCCTCCAGCTGAGGCTCCTTTGTGAAGCTGTCTGTCTGTCTGTCTGTCTGTCTGTCTGTCTGTCTGTCTGCCTGTCTGCCTGTGTGTCTGAAGCCCTGTGTGGTTGTGTTGCCTGTCTGTCTGAAGCCCTGTGTGGTTGTGTTGCCTGTCTGTCTGAAGCCCTGTGTGGTTGTGTTGCCTGTCTGTCTGAAGCCCTGTGTGGTTGTGTTGCCTGTCTGTCTGAAGCCCTGTCTGTCTGTCTGCCTGTCTGTCTGAAGCCCTGTCTGTCTGTCTGCCTGTCTGTCTGAAGCCCTGTGTGGTTGTGTTGCAGGCCGTCAGTGAAGTTTGAGAGGCCTCTGCTCACGCCGCCCAGCCTGTGTGAGGGACGCTTCGCTGGCCCACTGCAGTACCGCGTGTGGAAGTCTCTCAAAGGAAGCCTGTACCCAGGTACTAACCCCCTGTCTGAAACACTAACCCCTCTGAAACACTAACCCTTCTGAAACACTAACACTTCTGAAACACTAACCCTTCTGAAACACTAACCCCCTGTCTGAAACACTAACCCCCTGTCTGAAACACTAACCCCCTGTCTGAAACACTAACCCCTCTGAAACACTAACCCTTCTGAAACACTAACCCCCTGTCTGAAACACTAACCCCTCTGAAACACTAACCCCTCTGAAACACTAACCCCCTGTCTGAAACACTAACCCCCTGTCTGAAACACTAACCCCTCTGAAACACTAGCCCTTCTGAAACACTAACCCCCTGTCTGAAACACTAACCCCTCTGAAACACTAACCCTTCTGAAACACTAACCCTTCTGAAAAACTAACCCCCTGTCTGAAACACTAACCCCTCTGAAACACTAACCCTTTCTGAAACACTAACCCTTCTGAAACACTAACCCCTCTGAAACACTAACCCCCTGTCTGAAACACTAACCCCTCTGAAACACTAACCCTTCTGAAACACTAACCCCCTGTCTGAAACACCAACCCTTCTGAAACACTAACCCCCTGTCTGAAACACTAACCCCTCTGAAACACTAACCCTTCTGAAACACTAACACTTCTGAAACACTAACCCTTCTGAAACACTAACCCCCTGTCTGAAAAACTAACCCTTCTGAAACACTAACCCCCTGTCTGAAACACTAACCCCTCAGAAACACCAACCCTCCTGAAACACTAACCCCCTGTATGAAACACTAACCCCTCTGAAACACTAACCCTTCTGAAACACTAACCCCTCTGAAACACTAGTCCGTCTGAAACACTAACCCTTCTGAAACACTAACCCCTCTGAAACACTAACCCTTCTGAAACACTAACCCCCTGTCTGAAACACTAACCCTTCTGAAACACTAACCCCTCAGAAACACTAACCCTTCTGAAACACTAACCCCCTGTCTGAGACACTAGTCCTTCTGAAACACTAGTCCGTCTGAAACACTAACCCTTCTGTCACTAACCCCCTCTCTGAGGCATTAACCCCCTGCTGAAACACTAACCCCCGGTTGGAGACACTAGTCCTTCTGAAACACTAACCCACCGCCTGAAACACTAACCCTTCAGAAACACTAACCCCATGTCTGAAACACTAACCCTTCAGAAACACTAACCCCCTGTCTGAAACACTAACCCCATGTCTGAGACACTAGTCCATCTGAAACACTAACCACTTCTCTGAGGCATTAACCCCCTGTCTGAAACACTAACCACCTGTCTGAGACACTAGTCCGTCTGAAACACTAACCCACTGTCTGAAACACTAACCCTTCTGAGTCACTAACCCCCAGTCTGAAACACTAGTCCTTCTGAAACACTAACCCCTGGTCTGTAATACTAACCCTTTTGAAACACCCCCCTTTCTGAGACACTAACCCCCTCTCTGAGACACTAACCCCCAGTCTGAAACACTAACCCCCAGTCTGTAACACTAACCCCCTGTCTGTAACACTAACCCCCTGTCTGAGACACTAAGCCCCTGTCTGTAACACTAACCCCCTGTCTGAGACACTAACCACCAGTCTGTAACACTAACCCCCAGTCTGAGACACTAACCCCCTGTCTGTAACACTAACCCCCAGTCTGAGACAGTAACCCCCTGTCTGAGACACTAACCCCCAGTCTGTAACACTAACCCCCTGTCTGAGACACTAACCCCCAGTCTGTAACACTAACCCCCTGTCTGAGACAATAACCCCCAGTCTGTAACACTAACCCCCTGTCTGAGACACTAACCCCCAGTCTGTAACACTAACCCCCAGTCTATAACACTAACCCCCAGTCTGAGACACTAACCCCCTGTCTGAGACACTAACCCCCAGTCTGTAACACTAACCCCCTGTCTGAGACACTGGCCCATCTTAGACCCCAGCCCCGTCAACCATCTCTTCTAATAATCCTTATCTTCTGGTGTGTCTGTCTGTCCGTCCATCCAGTCCCAGCCCCCATCACCTTCAACTCCAGCACGGCCAACCCCTGGCTCAGCCTGACGTCCTCCATGACGTGTGTCCGCTACCAGACCTTCAACCGCGCGGTGCAGGACAACCCCCACCGCTTCAACGCCGCGCTGTCCCTGCTGGGCAGTCAGGGCTTCACGCACGGCCGCCACTACTGGGAGGTGGAGGTGCACAGCAGCGCCGTGTGGACGGTGGGCGTGGCCCGCGAGTCGGTGGGCCGCAAGGGCGTGATCAAGGCCCTGCCCGCCAACGGCTTCTGGACGCTGGCGCTGTCCTACGGCGTGCAGTACACGGCCGGCACGGCACCGCCCAGCGTTCTGGCGCTGGAGGAGCCGCTGGCCCGTGTGGCTGTCTACCTGGACTACAAGCGCGGCCTGGTGTCCTTCTACAACGCCGAGAGCATGACGCACCTGTACACCTTCAAGGAGCGCTTCACCGAGACCCTGTACCCCTACTTCAACCTGGGCTTCCTGGACAAGGTGCACGAGAACGAGCCCCTCAAGGTGTTTGTGCCCAAGATCTGAGCTCTGTGACGGGGGGGGGGGGGGCTGGAGATGTGACCCCCCAGGGGGAGAGGATCTACAGAGCTGGAGTGTGTGTGTGTGTGTGTGTGTGTGTGTGTGTGTGTGTGTGTGTGTGTGTGTGTGTGTGTGTGTGTGCGCGTGCGGGCGTGCGTGCGCATGTATGTGTGTGTATACACATGACAACGTAACTTTACAGCAATGTGAATAAACACTTATAACAGGAGGCTACAAACGTGTGGCGCTGTCTACAGACCCAAAGCTAGTGAAGGACTGTCATGCTGGTCTCGACCGTTCATCTGATGCCAGGTCATGTGTGGGACATTATTCAGCCACAGACGTGTTTACTGGAACGCTGATGAACAACAGAAGTTTTATTACATTTGAATGCCATTATGATAGAATGCACTACTTTAAAATAGAAACAACAGCTTGAGTGGTGCTGAGTTTTATTCCACTGCAGTGAGAAGATAACACATGTTCTTTTTGGAATAGTGGGGTAATCAGTTCCAAGGCTGTTGGAGCTGAATGTTCTGCATGTGAGACCCAACAGAACATTCATGAGCGGTTCAAACACGCGCTGGAGACCCGGTGTTCCCATCAGGAAGGACATCGACCTGAAAGACTCTTGCTCTCCATGAGCCTTCAAGCCACTGAGATCAGCATGACTACCTAACTGACCCCCAGGCTCCATGAGGCCTTCTTCCAAATCAAATGAATCAATGTACTGTATGTATCCAAGGAAGACTAATCGTGTATAATTCAAGTTCAATTAAAAATGTGTAAATAAAAAACAACAACAAATAAAGTCAAACTATCTATCGACGTGTGTGGTCCTCCATTGTACTGGTATCATAGTATATATTAGATATTATTCACAGAGCACAAAATCAACTCAACTACAAACATGCAAGACAACGGACTCCTCCAGAGCGCAGAGCTCTACTACAAGCAAATAAATACATCCTACCACACCACTGGGCTGGGCGCATGGAAATACATCCTGCAACATCCTGACCGTACACACAATGCTGCCGCAATGCTGCCAAAGGAGAGTGTGTGTGTGCGTGCGTGTGTGTCTGTGTGCGTGTGTGTGTGTGAGTGCGTGTGTGTCTGTGTGCGTGTGTGTGTGTGAGTGCGTGTGTGTCTGTGTGCGTGTGTGTGTCCACGTGTTTGAGTTCATCAAACCAAGTCTTCCGCTGCTGATGGTTTGAAACTCTCAGGCGTCCGCTGCCCTCTGAGCACACCTGGTGTTGGGAGGGAGGGTGCTTCCCCCCCTGTGGCCCGGGGGGGAGGGGGGAGGAGGGGGGGGGAGGGCGGGAGGGGGGGGAGGGAGGGGGGGGAGGGGGGGGAGGGAGGGAGGGAGGAGGGGGAGGGAGGAGGGGAGGGGGGGAGGGGGGAGGGGGGGAGGGAGGAGGGGAGGGGAGGGGGGGGAGGGGGGGAGGCGGGGTCACTTGACGTGTGGCGTGTCCTGAAAGGTGGTTTGTGTGTAGCGGACGTGGAAGCCCTTCCTGCCGATGCTGTCGTCTGAGTGGAAGAGCAGGACCACCGCCTCCCCAGCAGAGGTCACGTCTTCTGGGGGCTGGAGGGAGACAGCACAGAGATTACAGGGCCTACAGGGACAGCACAGAGATTACAGGGACTACAGGGACAGCACAGAGATTACAGGGACTACAGGGACAGCACAGAGATTACAGGGACTACAGAGACTACAGGGACAGCACAGAGACTACAGGGACTACAGAGACTACAGGGACAGCACAGAGATTACAGGGACTACAGGGACTACAGAGACTACAGAGACTACAGGGACAGCACAGAGATTACAGGGACTACAGGGACTACAGAGACTACAGGGACAGCACAGAGATTACAGGGACTACAGAGACTACAGGGACAGCACAGAGACTACAGAGACTACAGAGACTACAGGGACTACAGAGACTACAGGGACAGCACAGAGACTACAGGGACTACAGAGACTACAGAGACTACAGGGACAGCACAGAGACTACAGGGACAGCACAGAGATTACAGAGACTACAGAGACTACAGGGACAGCACAGAGATTACAGAGACTACAGAGACTACAGAGACAGCACAGAGACTACAGAGACTACAGAGACTACAGGGACAGCACAGAGATTACAGGGACTACAGAGACTACAGAGACTACAGAGACAGCACAGAGACTACAGAGACTACAGAGACTACAGAGACAGCACAGAGACTACAGAGATTACAGGGACTACAGGGACAGCACAGAGACTACAGAGACTACAGACACGGCATCGTGCATCGGAACCTTGAGAACCTTTAGCTTCCTCTTGTTTAGAGAGGAGTGAATGACCTTGTTCAGGCTAGCCTGCAGCGTCATTGGAGTGCAGGTTTTTGTGTTTTCTGTCTGCTGTGACCCCTGGCAGCCCCTCTCCATGATGTCAGTGGGGCTCCCAGATGAATACTCTGTATTGATGCTAATGGGGGGGAGGGGGCCAGCTCTATTCTCCTTCACTTCTTGGACAGACAGAAAGAATAGCTATCCCCATTAGTCCAATAGCATGTTTGTTATGGGCTTGGCCTACATGCCAGGGACTCATCAATTGTTAAAGGCCAGAGTTGCGTATCATTACTTTTTCATGGCACAAAAAAAAAGACATGTAGCGGTCCAACAACAACAACAACAAACATTCCAAGATGGCCGCCTCACCTCGGCGCCGCAGTAGCGGCCCAGCCTCGGGGCAGCCAGGTCGGCACCGTCATACAGCTCCACATAGTCGTAGCCGCAGTCCGCCTCCTCCTCCGTGTCAAAGAGGAGGAACTCCACCTCCACGCCGTGGCCCTCCTCCGCCCGCACCACCCACTGGCAGTCGGCGCCGGCCGGGTAGTTGTCGCCGAACTGTGCGTGCGAGTACAGGTCTCCGGGCCGGGCCTGGACGCTGAGGAGCCCACCACACTCTGGGGACCCAGAGACCACGGAATGAGAAGGAGGTGGTGGACATGAAACTAAAGGAATGCGGGGTTAGTTAGGAGGAACTTCTGCCCGTCGCCTCTAAAGTTAGGTTGAGCCGCAGGGAAACACGCAGCGTGGCATTAACTCAGACACATGGTTTACACGCACACTGGAGCACTGCGTAGACTTTTACTGTGGAGACAAACACTGGAGCACAGCGTAGACTTTTACTGTGGAGACAAACACTGGAGCACAGCGTAGACTTTTACTGTGGAGACAAACACTGGAGCACTGCGTAGACTTTTACTGTGGAGACAAACACTGGAGCACTGCGTAGACTTTTACTGTGGAGACAAACACTGGAGCACAGCATAGACTTTTACTGTGGAGACAAACACTGGAGCACACAGCGTAGACTTTTACTGTGGAGACAAACACTGGAGCACAGTGTAGGGCATGGAGGAGCAGAGATCCAGTCTGGGTTTGTTTTGTTCCCGAGAGGTTTGTCGGGGTTCAGATGAACTCTTGTGGCCTCCTTTTCCTCAATGCCTACCTGTTGATGTCTCCTTCCCTTGATGCCTAACTGTTGATGTCTCCTCTCCTTGAATCCTACCTGTTGGTGTCTCCTTCCCTTGAAGCCTAACTGTTGATGTCTCCTCCCCTTGAATCCTACCTGTTGGTGTCTCCTTCCCTTGAAGCCTAACTGTTGATGTCTCCTCCCCTTGAATCCGACCTGTTGGTGTCACCTTCCCTTAAAGCCTACCTGTGCTATGGGACACCTCAAAGCCCGTCCTCTGGACCGAGCTGTCGGACCTGAAGAGCAGGAACATCTGGTTGCCGCTGGAGAGGAGTGGGGGGGGCTTCTTGGTGCCACAGAAACGCCCTAAAGAGGGCGCGTGGCCGTCCGCTCCGTCGTGGATCTGGAGGTGGTCGTAGACGCACTCCAGGTGGGCCTCCATGTCCAGCTGGTTGAAGGCCTGAGGACCACCGGAGAGATGCACAGAGCCAAACGGTCATGGGGGTTTTAGTGAGCCTTGCTTTTTTTGGCCGGTGGGCAGGGAGAGAGTAGGGAGAGGGAGTTATTTTATTTAAAAATCAGACTGGAGCTAGCTTGAAGTGGCCTTGCATATTGTTCTTCATCTCATTGTTACTTCAAGAAGAAACAGCCCCCTCTGGCGGCCCACATACTATTTTAATCCTGTGGCCCGGGAGGGTGACCAGAGACCAGCTGCAGGCCTTCTGCCGCGGGTACGAGTCCGGCCAGTTGGGGGTGCTGAAGACGCCCGTCGCCACGGTCACCACCTGGTCGCATCCCGCTGCAAAACGACGGGCCGAACGGCGTGAATCTCCATCGCACCACAAAGGGACCACAGTGAGCTTCAAGCCACGCCCGAGAGACCCAAACGTACCCAGCCCCCCGGGCCGGTACCTTCCTTGCAGTCGTGTTTGTTGTCGTGCAACACGAAGCCGGCGCGGCAGCGGCAGCGGTAGCTCCCCAAGGTGTTGACGCACTCGTGCTGACAGCCGGCGTTCTCCCGGGAGCACTCGTCTCTGTCTGAGGGCGACGGGGCGGCTGGATTAGGATCGGACGTCAATGAGCGGCCGCATGTGTCTGCCGGTTATTGGCGCCTTTTTAAAACAGACGATACAAACGGAGTTAGCCCTCGCTACTTAGCGCCGCCCGCTCACCAGAGAAGAACCGGGCCTGGAAGCCCGTCTTGGACACGGTGCCGTCGGACCTGAACTCCACCCTCAGGTGGTTGAGGTGGGAGGTGATGCTCTGCGGCCTGTCGGACCCACAGAACCTCCCGTGGAGCCTGGAGTCCCCGGGGCCCAGCCCGCTGCTCACCTCCACGTAGTCATACTTACAGACCTGCAGGGAGCCAGCACAGCGGGTCAGAACCCACCTAAACCCAGTCGTACTGACAGACCTGCAGGGAGCCAGCACAGCGGGTCAGAACCCACCTAAACCCAGTCGTACTGACAGACCTGCAGGGAGCCAGCACAGCGGGTCAGAACCCACCTAAACCCAGTCGTACTGACAGACCTGCAGGGAGCCAGCACAGCGGGTCAGAACCCACCTAAACCCAGTCATACTTACAGACCTGCAGGGAGCCAGCACAGCGGGTCAGAACCCACCTAAACCCAGTCGTACTGACAGACCTGCAGGGAGCCAGCACAGCGGGTCAGAACCCACCTAAACCCAGTCGTACTGACAGACCTGCAGGGAGCCAGCACAGCGGGTCAGAACCCACCTAAACCCAGTCATACTTACAGACCTGCAGGGAGCCAGCACAGCGGGTCAGAACCCACCTAAACCCAGTCGTACTGACAGACCTGCAGGGAGCCAGCACAGCGGGTCAGAACCCACCTAAACCCAGTCGTACTGACAGACCTGCAGGGAGCCAGCACAGCGGGTCAGAACCCACCTAAACCCAGTCATACTGACAGACCTGCAGGGAGCCAGCACAGTGGGTCAGAACCCACCTAAACCCAGTCGTACTGAAAGACCCGCAGGGAGCCAGCACAGCGGGTCAGAACCCACCTAAACCCAGTCATACTTACAGACCTGCAGGGAGCCAGCACAGCGGGTCAGAACCCACCTAAACCCAGTCGTACTGACAGACCCGCAGGGAGCCAGCACAGTGGGTCAGAACCTTGCTCATCTAAACAGAGATGTTGATGTTGGGGATCGACCCCAGAACCTTTCGTCTGAGAGTCAACCCCCCTGGGAATATCCACACCCCACTTCCCCAATCATCCATCCATCAATCATCTGTCCATCCATCACCCATCCATCAATCATCTGTCCATCCATCACGGGAGCAGTGGTGTTCCACTAGGTGGGTGGTGTCCCACTAGGTGGGTGGTGTCCCACTAGGCGGGTGGTGTCCCACTAGGCGGGTGGGGGTGCCACTAGGCGGGTGGGGTCCCACTAGGTGGGTGGTGTCCCACTAGGCGGGTGGGGTCCCACTAGGTGGGTGGTGTCCCACTAGGCGGGTGGGGTCCCACCAAGCGGGTGGTGTCCCACTAGGCGGGTGGTGTCCCACTAGGCGGGTGGGGGTCCCACTAGGCGGGTGGGGGTCCCACTAGGCGGGTGGTGTCCCACTAGGCGGGTGGTGTCCCACTAGGCGGGTGGTGTTCCACTAGGTGGGTGGTGTCCCACTAGGCGGGTGGTGCCCACTAGGCGGGTGGTGTCCCACTAGGCGGGTGGTGTCCCACTAGGTGGGTGGGGGTGCCACTAGGTGGGTGGGGGTGCCACTAGGTGGGTGGTGTCCCACTAGGCGGGTGGGGGTGCCACTAGGCGGGTGGGGTCCCACTAGGCGGGTGGTGTCCCACTAGGCGGGTGGTGTCCCACTAGGCGGGTGGAGCCCACCACCTACATGGTTTCCTTCGGTCTCGAAGGCGTCGAAGACGAGTGTGATGCAGTACTGGGCCGGCGCCACCAGCTGCCAGACACAGTTCTTGTTGGGCGGGTACTCTGAGGGCCACCCAGGGGTGCTCAGGGAGCCGTTCAGCTGGGTGATGACCCCGCCACAGCCAGCCACTGGAGGGACAGAGAGGCTACTGTCAGCGAGACTCAGGGGTCAGAGGTCCCACTGGGACCTGATACATACAGGTTCCAGGGTCTCCTTGTTGGTATCACACATGAAGTCAAACATAACTCAACCATGAGAAGAACATGAGAAACCAGACTCAGCTAAATGCTAAAGCATGGAGCAACTCAGGCTCAATCGTTGCAAAATAGATAGATTGGAATTGGACCAATTTGAAGTAATGGAACATGGCCTTGTACATGATAGGACTTGAAATAACACTTGCCATCAACAACTACCAAGTCAATTGGGTGATAGATTTGCATTCATGGAGATAACCTGGCGCTCCATCAAGAGATGAGCAACACGGATAAGTAAATGGTCCTCTTACGCCCTCTACTGGTAAGAATAAATATAGCGAGAGCTGCTGCTCCGTGCACTCACTCTCACAGCGGCGTCCGTCGGACAGCAGCTCGTACCCGGGGTCGCAGGCGCATGCGTAGCTGCCCAGCGTGTTCAGACACCGCTGCTGGCAGCCGCCTCTGTCCGCCGCAGAACACTCGTCCGTCTCTGCAGACCAGGCAGCCAATAGGAAGCAGGGGATGAAGTGACATTCAGTACCTGAGTCAAATCAGTTATATTCTTTCACAATAATAACACATAATTAATGATTGTATTAACTAATTCTTTCGATTCATGAATCAAAACTTAATTAACCTTAATGAATTAATGTTTTTCTTCTACTGCATTTGCATTTTCTTGCCGATACTTTTGCGACCTCACAGGAAAGCCAACGGCTCTGTCTGTGATCAGTCAGCAGGGGGCGCTCCAGCCCAGGGAACCCAAAGCCTCAGACCTTTGAAGAAGCTGGCGCTGAACCCGGCCTTGTTGACCGACCCGTCGGACACAAACGACACCCGGAGCCGGTGGCCGCTGCTCTGGATGTCGGCCGGCTTGTCGCGGCCACAGAAGTGTCCCAGCAGGGGGCTGCTGGAGGAGATCCCGTCCCTCACCTCCAGGTAGTCATAGGAACAGCTGTCGTGGTTCTCAATCTGGGGATGGGGGGGTTACATCATATAATATATCATATCATATATCATACAGTATATCATATCATATATCATACAGTATATCATATATCATACAGTATATCATATCATATATCATATATCATACAGTATATCATATCATATATCATATATCACATATCATATATCATACAGTATATGATATATTATATCATATCATATATCATATCAGAAAGTATAAATTCATCAAATCATTAAATCATCATTATTGCTTTGATGGGTGTTGATTATATTATAATCAATACCCATCAAAGCAATACAAACACTATTAACGTGTTGATTCGTTCTGGTTTGTCCCAGAACACACAGAGATCATTGTTTTACCTCAAACGACTGGAAGGACAGGCCCACGCGGAAGCCTTGTGCGACTGTGATGATCCACACACAGTCCTTGTTGGCCTGATAGTCATCTGGATAGTTTGGGGACTGGATCAGGCCCACGTCTTTGTTCAGCTCCCCCCCACAGACAGCTGCATCAACACACCACCACAGAGGAGAGGGTCGCTGGGCAGCCAGGTTGGGTCAACCTTTTACAATATACTTTTATAAGATCCTTTTATATCCCAGGGAAACAGACAGTAGACCACACTAGTGAAGTCTACTAGCTGTGAGCATTCCCATAACAAGTGTTCTGAGTGACATCTGAGTTTGTCCTACGGTGACCCCTCTGTTCTACTGGAGTCTACTGGACAGCCAATCACAGCAGTGGTCACTCAGGCCTGGAGGCCCCTGTTCGGCAGTGTCTCTACACACCTAATTGGTGCAGAGCAGCGGAGGTGTAGAGCATTAGGGGTCCCCCAGTGAATACATCCAGAACAAACCCACTGTAATCGACTTGGATATTTTGGTTGACTCCTCAACAATAACTGTGAGAAGGACTGAGGGTGGTGAGATCAGAGGAGTCTTGGGAGTTTACCAGCCAGATACCTTTGTAGACAGCGGAGAAGCCTTTCCCCATCCAGTCCCGACTGCTTCTGAACTCGATCCACAAGCGGCTGTCTGCAGACACGATGGTTTCTGGAAGCGTGTTGCCACAGAAACGACCTTTCACAAAAACACAGAGGTGAGTTCCCCAGTGGTGCCAGTAGATTATCTCTTTGCTTTAGGTTATACATTTAAATGAAACACATTAAGTAGATTTTTGATGAATCATTTTCAACAGTAAGCAGGAACATGTACTCTACTCTATAAAATCTATGTAGAGATCTTTACACTGAAATGTGGAGACTGTAGATAAGCTCTACTCATGCAACATCTTCTATATAGAAAAGGTCTAGTCTTAAAACGTCTTCCATATACAGTAATGGTCCATAATGTCCACCATGTAAAGGTCTACTTTTAAATGTCTTCTATGTGTAAAAGATCACAGAGGATAATAAGAGACTAGTAGATGTCTACTTCTATTGATTAGTGGTTTTCTTGTGGTGAGAGATGTCCCACTCCTAAGACGTCTTCCCTGCAGACCTTTGAGGGGGGCTTTCTTCCAGAAGCCGTCCCGGACCTCAAGGCGGTCGTCCCGACACAGGGGGCTCCTGAAGACGTCCATGGCCGTGAAGTTCAGAACTATCTGTGAGGAAGTGTTCTCAGGTCAGGGTTCTGGGTCAGGCAAGAGGAAAGGGAAGGGCCGGGGCTTCTGCTGGCTCTACCTTCTCCCCGGGCGTGACGGAGATTCTCCACACACAGTTAGCCTGGGCAGCGTAGCCGCCGGGGAACCCAGGCGATGAGAGGTTCCCGGAGCTGTCCTGCAGACTGCCTCCGCACACTGGGAACCGTGAGGAACATCAGGCGAGGAACATCAGGCGAGGATCACCAGACGAGGAACATCAGGCGAGGATCACCAGACGAGGAACATCAGGCGAGGATCACCAGACGAGGAACATCAGGCGAGGATCACCAGACGAGGAACATCAGGGGAGGATCACCAGGTAAAATAACAGATTTCAGAATCATCATTTCTATCAGCAGCACATCGCTGTATGAATGCAGTCAACTCACCATCAAAAGCTAGTGGGGAACATTTAACAGCAGTCATTTGTCAGTAGAAAAGTCATTGTGAGGAGCGACCGTGGTTGACACCCAGTGAGTGAGGGTGGTGGGTGTCACTCACAGGGGCAGCGGTACAGCTGGCGGGCCTGAGCGATGTCCCCCTGGCTCAGCCTGACCCGCTGGCCAATGGGAGGCCTCGCTCCGGCGACGTCGTACCGAGGAACGATGGTGTCCAAGAACACGCCCCTTTTATAGAGACAACCAAACACACGGTAGGACCTTGTGAGTAGAGGCTCCTCCCCCTGACATGACTCATCTCCACCAGCACAACAAAGGCTGAGGTGAGAGGCAGAGCCTGAATCCCTGAGGGGTCCACCGCATCTCGAGATGCAGTCTAAAAGCCCCTGGTAATGGAGGCCAGCAGCCATCCCAACCTGGAGAAGGTGTTCCTGGCGTAATGCATGATGCTGTCAAAGTCGTACTCCTCCCCCAGGGAGTCCACCTCGGTGGGCTCCATCCTCAGGAAGTTGTACTCCTGTCCTGTGGAGGAGGGCAGAGACTGAGCCTGAAGGAGGAGACAGGAGGGGGTACTCAGGGGGGGGATTAGTGATGGTGGAACCGGTTTGCCGACGGAGAAGAACCCACGGCGGTGACGCTGAGCGGAGGTCTGTTGGGTTCGCTCGGTTGCTGGCTATTAGAGAGAGCAATGAAGAGGTGCTGCAAGAACATGACCAGCAGCCCAGGGCCTGCCCATCGCACAACTAATGTATGAACCACTTTTATTTGGTTTTAGTGTCAATAAACCAGCAGCAGATATCAGATTTAGCAAACGCCAAACAAATAAAACAAACACACACACTAGCCTCCACACTTCATAAGCCCTGCATACCAAACTAAACACACACACACACACCCACACCCACACACACACACACACACACAAACAAGAAGCCCCCGGGCCGTCCTGCCCCCCCCCCCCCCCCATTGACACGCCTCACCTGATTGGATGTTGTCCCTGACCACGGTCACGTGGGCGTCGCGGTCGGGGCGGTTGTGCTCGTGCCAGAAGCCGATCACGTGACCCAGCTCGTGGACAACGATGCCCAGCTTGTCGCAGTTCTTCCCGATGGAGACGCCCTGCGGGCCGCCGCCTCTCTTCCCCACGTAGGAGCAGCACCTGGGGGGCGAGAACAGCTGGTGATCGGGGCTCGAGTGGCGGCGCCGGCCTGCCTGGACGACTGGGCCGCCGCTGACAGCCTTCAGGCCCGTCTGTCTACAGATGGATTAGCATTAGCTATAGATGGATTAGCATTAGCTATAGATGGATTAGCATTGGCTACAGATGGATTAGCATTGGCTATACATGGATTAGCATTGGCTATAGATGGATTAGCATTGGCTATAGATGGATTAGCATTAGCTATAGATGGATTAGCATTAGCTATAGATGGATTAGCATTAGCTATAGATGGATTAGCATTGGCTATAGATGGATTAGCATTAGCTATAGATGGATTACCATTAGCTATACATGGATTAGCATTAGCTATAGATGGATTAGCATTAGCTATAGATGGATTAGCATTGGCTATAGATGGATTAGCATTAGCTATAGATGGATTAAAATGAGATATAGATGGATTAGCATTAGCTATAGATGGATTTGCATTATCTTTAGATGGATTAAAATTAGCTATAGATGGATTAGCTGCATTGTGTTGACGGTACAACGTGATATCAAAGTTAGCACGTTTGTCGATGCATCTTTTGATGAAACCTGCACAATGTCCCCTTGCTGAATCAAACTTTATGAATCCGGGGGTACAGTGTGGAACACTAACTAGACAAGGGGAAGCAAATGCCTCTCCCCACCGTGAATCACTTTGACCAGAAAAAGAGCAGAAGATCATCAACGTTTTACAGGGTTTCTCTGAGGGCTCTGACCCTGTGAGTCCCCCTGTGAGTAACGCTGTGAGTAACGCTGTGAGTCCCCCTGTGAGTAATGCTGTGAGTAACCCTGTGAGTCCCCCTGTGAGTAACACTGTGAGTAACCCTGTGAGTCCCCCTGTGAGTAACGCTGTGAGTAACCCTGTGAGTCCCCCTGTGAGTAACCCTGTGAGTAACCCTGTGAGTCCCCCTGTGAGTAACCCTGTGAGTCCCCCTGTGAGTAACCCTGTGAGTCCCCCTGTGAGTAACCCTGTGAGTAACCCTGTGAGTCCCCCTGTGAGTAACGCTGTGAGTAACGCTGTGAGTCCCCCTGTGAGTAACACTGTGAGTAACCCTGTGAGTCACGCTGTGAGTAACCCTGTGAGTAACGCTGTGAGTAACGCTGTGAGTCCCCCTGTGAGTAACACTGTGAGTAACCCTGTGAGTAACGCTGTGAGTCCCCCTGTGAGTCCCCCTGTGAGTCCCCCTGTGAGTAACCCTGTGAGTCACGCTGTGAGTAACCCTGTGAGTAACCCTGTGAGTCCCCCTGTGAGTAACGCTGTGAGTAACCCTGTGAGTCCCCCTGTGAGTAACCCTGTGAGTAACCCTGTGAGTCAAGCTGTGAGTAACCCTGTGAGTAACGCTGTGAGTAACGCTGTGAGTAACGCTGTGAGTCCCCCTGTGAGTAACCCTGTGAGTAACCCTGTGAGTCACGCTGTGAGTCACGCTGTGAGTAACCCTGTGAGTCCCCCTGTGAGTAACCCTGTGAGTAACCCTGTGAGTCCCCCTGTGAGTAACGCTGTGAGTAACGCTGTGAGTCCCCCTGTGAGTAACCCTGTGAGTCACCCTGTGAGTAACCCTTGTGAGTAACCCTGTGAGTAACCCTGTGAGTAACGCTGTAATGCTGTGAGTCATCCTGTGAGAAAAGTTGTGAGTAACGCTGTGAGTAACGCTGTGAGTAACGCTGTGAGTCACCCTGTGAGTCACCCTGTGAGTCACCCTGTGAGTCACCCTGTGAGTAACGCTGTGAGTAATGCTGTGAGTAATGCTGTGAGTAGCCCTGTGAGTCACCCTGTGAGTAACGCTGTGAGTCATCCTGTGAGTCAACCTGTGAGTCACCCTGTGAGTAATGCTGTGAGTAATGCTGTGAGTAATGCTGTGAGTAGCCCTGTGAGTCACCCTGTGAGTAACGCTGTGAGTAACGCTGTGAGTAACCCTGTGAGTCACCCTGTGAGTAACCCTGTGAGTAGCCCTGTGAGTAACCTGTGCGTACGGAGCGTGACTCACCCACATGGCCTGCAGGTGAACACGATGTAGCTCTCCTCCGCTGACCTCTCAGTGAACGTCACACACGTGTGCCTCTCCCAGTGACGCATGGCCTGACGGAACACGGCACGCTGGCTGCCTGCAGGGAGGGGCACTCTATGGGTGGCCGCAGTAAACAGGGGCAGTAGTAGTAGTAGTAGTAGTAGGAGTAGTGGTAGTGGTAGTAGGGGTAGTGGTAGTTGGAGTAGGAGTAGTAGTAGTAGTAGCAGTAGTGGTGGTAGTAGTAGTGGGCACTAGATGTTCCTTTCCCCAAACACAGACAAAAATACAGATTGCAATAACTAAAAATATGTTGAAGAGTAAAAAAATACAGAAACAAGTTTCTGCAAAAAAAAAACATTCATCCTCAAATCAAATCAAATTTTATTTATATAGCACATATACAAACGGCTGAGCCGCAACCAAAGTGCTTCACAGAAAGTGCTTGAGTGCAAATGCAAAAATAAATAAAAAAGAAAAGAAAAGAATTTAATTTAAAATTCAAAAAGTAACAAGGGGACACTTTGCAGGTGCTTTAAAAGGAAACACTAATCGAAGGCCAGTGAAAAAAGGTGGGTCTTAACTGGGATTTAAAAACACCTAAAGACTGGGCTGCACGGATGTGTAGGGGTAGGGAGTTCCAGAGTTTGGGGGCTGTTTACAGCAAAGGCTCTGTTCCCCCTGGTTTTTAGCCTGGTCCTGGGCACTTCCAACAACAGTTGGTCAGCTGACCGAAGTGCTCTGGATGAGATGTGGTGGTGGAGAATATCAGACAGGTAGGTGGGGCCCAGACCATGGAGGAATTTGTAGACAGTCAGGAGAAGTTTGAAGTAAATGCGGTAACGGATGGGGAGCCAGTGGAGCGATGCGAGGACCGGGGTGATGTGATCTCGCTTCTTTGTACAGGTGAGGAGTCGGGCGGCTGAGTTTTGTACTAGCTGCAGGCAGCGGAGCTGTGCCGGTGTATGGGGCGTTGCAGTAGTCCAGTTGTGATGTTATGAAGGCATGAATGACTCTCTCCAGATCACCCTGGGGCAGGTAGGCTTTGGTCTTAGCAATGGTTCTCAGGTGGAAGAAGCTTTTTCGAACTACTGCGCTGACCTGCTGCTCAAACTTGAAGGCACTGTCAAAAATCACGCCCAGATTTCTGACAGAAGGCCTGATGTTAGAGGCGAGAGGGCCTAGGGCATCGGTGAAGGCTGGAGAGGATTTTCCAAAAACAATAGTCTAGGTCTTGCTCTCATTGATGTTGAGGAAGTTTGCACCCATCCACGCTTTGATGTCAGACAGACAGTCAAGCAGTGGATGGAGTGCAGCCTGCCCATCAACCCTGAGGGGGAGATACAGCTGGACATCGTCCGCATAGCAGTGATGTTGGCAGAGATGTTGTGCTTACTCATGATTTCCCCTAGGGGTAGAACGTACAACAAAATTAGAATGGGACCTAGTATGGAGCCCTGAGGGACCCCATAGATGAGGGGGGCATCTTCACTTCCTGTTCCTCACAGCCTCTTCCTCACATTCTCCTCACCTCCGCTTCCTCACATCCTCTTCCTCATGTCCTCTTCCAGACATCCTCCTCACTACCTCTTCCTCACATCCCCCTCACTACCTCATCCTCACATCCTCTTCCTCACATCTGCCTCACTACCTCTTCCTCACATCCTCTTCCTCACATCCCTCCTCCTCGCTCCCTCCTCCTTCTTCCCTGCAGAACTCACCGCTGAAGTTCCCGCTGATAACGTAGGGGATGATGGCGTCTGGCCAGATCCGGTCTGGTCTGGAGGTGGAGGCCCTCCTCAGCCGAGCCACCGGGCCCATGGCGCCCGCAGCTCTCCGGCTTCTGGACCCCGAACCAGCCACTGTGGACATCAGACAACCACATCAGTACTTCCACAGGCAAGAAGAGCATCGGCTCTTCTCTGGTATCTGCCGCACCCTTAGTAGACTCGACCACTGAGGAGTCTACTGAATCACTGAAGATGAGTCTACTAATCTTACAATATCGGACCTGTGAAGGCATATTTCCTAGTTACAAATGAAATATGAAATATATTGCGACCATGTTGGCAACGCCTTTTGGGCAGCTATTTGGTCTTAGCAAGACCAGGGCCCTATGTAAATGTATAGGAGGAGAGCTGTATCTTCATTTTCCGGGCTCTAAGGGGCATAAAAAACACATGTTTAAAATCACGATGAAAAACACACTAAAATCGCTGAAAGGGTTTGGTGGTTTTGTCTCAAATTAACGTTTTTAAAGCACTTTTTCTTACAGGCAATCATGACTGCGCATGCGCAATGCTTCACGACACTGTTTTAATCTACGGCACAACAACACCGGCACTAACAGCAAGACGTCATCGCTCACGGTCAGCTATCGCAGATCATGCCATAAAGCAAGAGATCAACAACGTAACTTTAACCTTGCCTGTATCTGATTTGGTATGGACTGCTTAAGGGCCATGTCTGTTTGGATAAATAGAGATGATTGAAAATAACTTCCAAGTGTCACAAAAAGCATGACCGCGTATGATTGGAGCAACGGCACCGGAAGAGGCGGGACCTGTGCAAACAACTGCCGACTTGGCATTCTGAAGTTTCCCCATACATTTCAATGGTAGTGATGCATCTCCTCCTTCTATAGTGTCTCTGACATCTGTTCCAAGCTCCTTTGTTCTTTGTTCAGAGTTCAGAGGTGAGTGTCGGCCATCTTAAGGCTCAAGACCTTCTCACGACTGTCAAATAAAAGGCCTTCCAAAGTAAAAGATCCTAACTAACTTAAACTGAAAATGGCTCCTACATAGCCGGCCCCTTATATCTACTGCAGGAAGCAAGCTATAATAAATAGAAAATGCCAATTTTCTAAAGGAGCCATGTACTATTTACATGATGTGTGCAAAGGATCAGTGTATGCATCTGCGTGAGTGTTGCACATGCGCAAGTTCATGCAGGCCTCAGTCAGCCTCGGGTTGAGGGCCTTCTATGAGCAAGCAGATCTTGATGATGGGTCGCTCTAACTGGCTTGTCTTTGTTTGAAGCTTACGCTGCGGACCAAGCCTTTGGAATCCAGATGGGCTTCAATGACTCTGACCAGCATCCATGACCCTCTAGGTACTGCGGCGTCAGCTACCAACACAATGTCTCCTTGACAGAAGTTACGTCTGACACATGACCATTTTTGATGTGTCTGTAGAAGAGGGAGATATTCTCTGACTTTGCCTCCAGCGACATCTTCAACAACTCAACTCAACTCAACTTCACTTTATTGTCGTTGCACAAGAAACACAGTGATTTTTGGCAGCGAAATGTCGTTGCTATGGTTTCCGGCAGACACAGAGAATGAGCAGGTATATTATGTATAAAATAAAAAAATGTACAGAAATATGAATATAAAACTATGATAAATGTAAATATATAAATATAGTGCAAATGAACTGGATATAAGTTAGATACAGTATATATACAGACAGTACTAGAAAAAGTGTCAGTGTAGGTTTGGGAATAGAAATGTGGAACATTTTAGCAGCAGGGTGGAGATTTCACATTGATAGGGAGTATTGCACTGAAAGTATTGAAAAATATTTCACTGAAATTGGTGGGGGGGTTACTTGGCATTGAGCAGTCTGATGGCAAGGGGGAAGAAACTTTTGCTGAGTCTGGCTGTTCTGCAGCGAATGCTGCGGAACGTTCTGCCAGACGCCAGCCGGGAGAACAGTCCTTGGTGGGGGTGGGTGGGGTCAGAGAGGATCCTGTGGGCTCTGGACAAGCAGCGGCTGTCTGCTATGTCTCGGATGGGGGAGAGAGGGGTCCCGATGATCTTCTCCGCTGTCCTCACCACTCTCTGCAAAGGCTTCCAGTCAGAGGCTCTGCAGCTCCCAGACCAGACGGAGATGCAGCTGGTCAGCAGGCTCTCGATGGTCCCTCTGTAGAAGGTGGTGAGGATGGGAGGGGGGAGGGAGGCTCTCCTCAGTCGCCGCAGGAAGTGCAGGCGCTGCTGTGCCTTCTTCGCCAGGGAGGAGGTGTAGAGTGACCAGCTGAGGTTGTCAGAGATGTGCACCCCCAGGAACTTGGTGCTTCTCACAACTTCCACAGCTGGGCCGTTGATGAGGAGGGGCGTGTGGCTGGGTCTGGATCTCCTGAAGTCCACGATGATCTCCTTTGTTTTATCAACGTTCAGGACCAGGTTGTTCACCTTGCACCAGTCCACCAAGTGTCGCACCTCCTTCCTGTAAGCCAGTTCGTTATTGTCCTGAATGGGGCCCACAACGGTTGTGTCGTCCGCGTACTTCAGGATGTGGTTGCTGTTGTACCTTGGACGACAGTCGTGGGTCATCAGGGTGAAAAGCAGGGGGCTCAGAACGCAGCCCTGGGGGGAGCCGGTGTTCAGGGAGATGATACTGGAGGTGTTGTTCCCCACGCAGACAGACTGGGTTCTGTCGGTAAGAAAGTCCAGCAACCAGTTACACAGGGGGGTATTGAGTCCCAGGGGCTCCAATTTGCATACCAAGTCCTGGGGGATGATCGTATTGAATGCTGAGCTGAAATCCAGGAACAGCATCCGTACGTGGGTGTTCTCCTCCAGGTGCTCCAGGCTCAGATGGAGAGCAGAGGAGATGGCATCGTCAGTGGAGCGGTTGGGCCGGTATGCAAACTGGGCCGGGTCGAATGATGGGGGGAGTAAGGAGATGATGTGGTCCTTGACAATCCTCTCGAAGCACTTCATGATGGTGGATGTGAGTGCAACGGGGCGAAAGTCATTAAGGCATGTGATGGCAGATGTCTTGGGCACTGGAATTATTGTGGCTGAATTGAAGCATGGGGGGACGACGGCCTGGTTCAGTGAGATGTTGAAGATGTCTGTGAGCACGTGGGCCAGCTGGTCTGCACATTCCTTGATCAGCCGTCCTGGAATATTGTCAGGGCCTGCAGCTTTCCATGCGTTGACCTTCCTCAGTGCTCTCCGCACATCAGTGGTTTCGAGCCGGAGTGTCTGTTCATCAGGATGGGGGGTGGCTTTTCTTGCAGGGTTATTGTTCAGTGCTTCAAACCTTCCGAAGAAGTTATTGAGCTCGTTTAGGAAGCTGATGTCATCCTGGCAGGGTGTGGGTGTGACTTTGTAGTCAGAGACAGTCTGGATGCCCTGCCACAGTTGTCTGGTGTTGTTGGGGTCCTGGAAGAAGCCTTGGATCTTCTGACTATGCGCACGCTTTGCTACCCTGATGGCACGGTTGCTACCCTGATGGCAACTCCCTCCATGCACCACTGAATGTAGTCCATCACAGATGCAGCATACTCCTCCACATTGGTGTGTTGGTTGACTGTTGCAGCCTCTCTGAACATGCTCCATTTAGTGCACTCAAAAGAGTCCTGCAGTGCAGACATAGCTCCTTCAGGCCACACTCTCACCTTCTTCACAGCAGGCTTTCCCCTGATGAGTAGGGGCTGGTATGCAGGAATTAGCATAACAGAGAGGTGGTCTGAGGAGCCCAGGTGGGGGCGGGGGGCTGCTCTGAATGCCTTCTTGATGTTTGTGTAAACCAAGTCCAGTGTGTTCTGCCCTTTGGTAGCAAAATCCACATGCTGATAAAAACTGGGAAGCACAGTCTTCATGTTGGCCTGATTAAAGTCCCCCGCAACAATAAAGATGCCCTCCGGCTGTGTGGATTGCATGTCATTGATGACACGGTAGAGAACACTCAGGGCTTGTTTTGTGTCGGCACTGGGTGGAATATAAACAGCAACAATGGTGATGCTGGTGAATTCTCGGGGCAGGTAGAAAGGTCTGCATCTCACTCCATTTTCAAATACTATTCCACTCCAATAGTGAATCAAATTCAAAAATCAAAACTCAAAAGATCCAAAAATATCCTTAACTCCAAAAGCATTTTAGGCATGCAGGTGAGTAGTAAGCAGGTGAGCAAGCAGATGCAGTTGAAACAAACAAATAGTAGTAGAGTAGTAGAGTACCAGAGTAGTAGCAGCAGTGTTCACTATGTTCAATATGTTCATTAAGTTCATTGAGGTCATCAAGTTCATTAAGGTCATTAAGTTCAGTAAAGAACTGTATGCCTTCTAACATCTGTTCCAAGCTCCTTTGTTCTAGGTTCAGAGGTCAGAGGTGAGTGTCGGCCATCTTAAAGGGATATTCCGCCATTTTTGGAAATAAGCTCATTTTCCACCTTCCCTCGAGCAAAACAATCGATCTTTACCCTTTTCCCGTTCATCCAGCCGTTCTGTGAGTCTGGGGGTACAACTTTTAGCTGTAGCTTAGCATAGATCATTGAATCGGATTAGACCATTAGCATCTCGCCCGCTTAAAAGTGACTACGATTTCCGGAATTTTTCCATTTAAAACTTGTCTCTTCTCAAGTTTGAAAGTGCAATAAGACCAACGGAAAATGAAACGTGGCTATTTTCTAGGCTGATTTTACCCGGAACTATATTCTCTTTCTGGCGTAATAATCAAGGAAAGTTGCAAAGGTACCATGGGCGTAGTGATATGACGCAGCGCCTCAATAGTCCCTGTAGGCTTCTTCCGGCAATACAACCAACGTGATTACCGGGACTATACTTTGAGGCGCGTCATATCACTGCGCCCATGGTACCTTTGCAACTTTCCTTGATTATTACGCCAGAAAGAGAATATAGTTCCGGGTAAAATCAGCCTAGAAAATCGCCACGTTTCATTTTCCGTTGGTCTTATTGCACTTTCAAACTTGAGAAGAGACAAGTTTTAAATGGAAAAATTCCGGAAATCGTAGTCACTTTTAAGCGGGCGAGATGCTAATGGTCTAATCCGATTCAATGATCTATGCTAAGCTACAGCTAAAAGTTGTACCCCCAGACTCACAGAACGGCTGGATGAACGGGAAAAGGGTAAAGATCGATTGTTTTGCTCGAGGGAAGGTGGAAAATGAGCTTATTTCCAAAAATGGCGGAATATCCCTTTAAGGCTCAAGACCTTCTCACAACTGTCAAAATAAAAGCCCTTCCAAAATAAAAGATCCTAACTAACTTAAACTTAAAATGGCTCCGACAGGACCTGATACAGAATATTGTGTAGCCGCAATACCATGAGATACATCACAATCCAGTCAACCAGTCTCACCGCAATGTGATGGTGAAGCACCACTGATGTAATGATCATAAAGCCTTTATGTGTTATTGATAAGTAAGTGATGTCGCCTTGATGTTTATTGCTATTGGTAAGAAAGCGATGTAGTGATCGTGAAGCCCTGACGTTTAGTGTTATGGATGAGCAGGCCCACCTCTGTCTGTCAGGGTGCCAGTGAGGGTCTGAGTGGGATGCAGGCCGTCAGACGCCTGGAGCATCAGCAGCTCATCCTCATCCAGGGCGATGTCCCCCAGAAAGGCCACTATGAGGTCCACAGAAAGACGGAGGTACGCAAAGAACACAAAACGTATTTTTAGATTTATTTTATGCTCAAATTGGGTTGTGCGAGAGTGACAAAAAGCATCACCTGGTTACATTTGTTTTATAGTAAACGGCAAGATGATTCACACAGACCTAAACTAGGCACATGCACACACAGACACACATGCACACAGAAACACACACACACACACACATACACACAGACACACACACACACACACACACTAACGAACACACACACACACACACACACACACACACAAACACACTTTAAACAGGCATAGTAATTCAACAACTCCATACCTCCTTCTACAGACACATCATCATTCTAACATTACCTTTGTAATCACAACAAAAGTTTTCCCACACACATAACCTGGCGGGATGTGTGTGTGTATGGTGTGGTGTGTGTGTGTGTGTCTGTGTGTGTGTGTGTGTGTGTGTGTCTGTGTGTGTGTGTAAGGATTAGGGTGAATCTGGTGGAGTGTGATCGTGATCCTGTGTTGTTCCAGTGCATACCATAGTACAGTCTGCACTACTAGACATACACAGCATATCCCATAGAGTACAGTCTGCACTACTAGACATACACAGCATATCCCATAGAGTACAGTCTGCACTACTAGACATACACAGCATATCCCATAGAGTACAGTCTGCACTACTAGACATACACAGCATATCCCATAGAGTACAGTCTGCACTACTACATGTACACAGCATATCCCATAGAGTACAGTCTGCACTACTACATGTACACAGCATATCCCATAGAGTACAGTCTGCACTACTACATGTACACAGCATATCCCATAGAGTACAGTCTGCACTACTAGACATACACAGCATATCCCATAGAGTACAGTCTGCACTACTACATGTACACAGCATATCCCATAGAGTACAGTCTGCACTACTACATGTACACAGTATATCCCATAGAGTACAGTCTGCACTACTACATGTACACAGCATATCCCATAGAGCATTGGTTCTCAGTCTCTGGTACGCGTACCACTGGTGGTATGCGAGCGCCTTCTAGTGGTACGCGGAGTATCTACGATTTTTTTTATAAAGTTGAAGCAATCGTTAAAGGTCCCATATTATGCAAAATGCACTTTAGAGCGGTTTTCTATCAATAATATCCCCGGCCTGTCTACAATCCCTCCTGATATGAAAAAAGTTCATCCTCTCCTTTTTTTGCTTTCTCAGTCTTTAGAAAATGGCATTGCCACATTTGTCCGCAAAGACATGGCCTGGTCAGCTGCCGGACAATCCCAAGAGGATGCAGAGATAGAATGGATTACCACCAAAGTACAAGACACTACCATCGTCAATATCTACAAACCACCACCCGGCAGACTGATCCCATCGTCTCTGCCGGATGTCCCAGCCCCTGCCGTGTATGCTGGTGACTTCAATAGCCACCATACAGACTGGGGTTACAGCAGCTCCAACGCCGATGGTGACGTCCTGGTAGACTGGGCCTCGATTGTAGATGCTATACTCCTCTACGACCCAAAGGAGCCACGTACATTCTTTTCTGCACGATGGAACAGCACCACCAATCCAGACCTGGCATTCACAAAATGGCACAACAATCAGCCACTCCCTGTAAGACGCATCCTGGACATGTTTCCCCGGTCACACCACCGACCGTCACTCATCACCATCCCATCTCTGGTCAAGCCTGTGCAAGGGAGGGATGTCAAGAGGTGGAACTTCAGAAAGGCAAACTGGGCAGGCTTCACTAAACAAGTGAATAAGGCAGCTGCCGGTCTACCACACCCGTGTCCCAACAACCTGAACGATGCCTACGACTCGTACTGCAAAATACTGCTGGCTTCTGCCAAAAACAACAACCCCCGAGGCGTGCGCAAAGCCTATGTTCCCTGCTGGGATGACCACTGTGAACAGCTACTTCGCTCCCATACAGAAGCGCAAACCAGCAAAGACAGGGACAAAGCAGCAGACGACCTTTTCTGCAGGTTAAACGAAAAACGAAGGCAACGTTGGACTGAGACGGTGGAGTCAATTGACTTCACACACTCCAGTCGACGGGGGTGGCAGACCCTGAACAAACTGACTGGAAGGTCAACAACCCCTGCACAGTGCCCCATAACGGCAAATTCCATCGCGTCCCTCCTGCTGAGTAATGGCCGCTTTCCCAATGCAGACAAGGACTTTAACAGAGCAACAGCAGCGAGAGTCCATGAGCTGCTCAGGGCCCCAGGATGCGATTCCAACCTATCCACCAACTTCACGATGCAGGAAACAGATCTGGCCATACAACGCCTGAAGACTGGTAAGACATCAGGAATAGACGGCATCCACCCAGAGTACTTGAAACACCAAGGCAAGAAGGCAACTGACTGGCTCCGTTCCTTTCTTTTTACATGCCTTCAGTACTCAAAGCTGCCGAAGATCTGGCGTCGTGCCAAGGTGATTGCCCTGCCGAAGCCTAACAAGCCGAGCGACAACCCAAAGGGATACCGGCCCATTTCACTGCTGTGTGTACCCTTCAAGCTCCTTGAGCGCCTCATCCTGGCACGCCTCACCCCAGTGATTGACCCCCAGCTGCCCAAAGAACAGGCTGGTTTCGAAGCGGTAGGTCAACAACAGACCAGGTGACCCTTCTGTGCCACGACATAGAGGACAGCTTCCAGGCAGGAGAGAAAGCTGGTGCCGTCTTCCTGGACCTCACGGCAGCCTACGACACTGTCTGGTTGCGTGGGCTACACATGAAGCTTCTGGAGACCATCCCAGACAAGCACATGGTGAGCTTCATTATGGAGATGTTGAGCAACCGCAGCTTTCAGCTCCACACCAGCAACGGCCAAAGCAGCAGGGTGAGAAAGCTGAAGAACGGCTTACCGCAGGGCTCAGTGTTAGCACCGATGCTTTTTAACATCTATATCCACGACCTACCCAAAACAACATCCCGGAAGTGCGCTTACGCAGATGACCTGGCCATCTTGCTCAGCAAGCCATCCTGGGAAGCAGTGGAAGAGGGCCTATCTGAGGACATGAACATTCTGTCCTCATACCTCAAGAACTGGCGCCTCAAGCTCAGTGTTGAGAAGACCGTATCCACAATGTTCCACCTTTAAAACAAGGAAGCAACCCGCAAAATTAACATCATGGTCAAAGCTTCCCGTCTGCAGTCCCAGTCCTCCCCGACATATCTTGGAGTGAAGCTTGACCGAACACTGTCCTTTAAACAACACCTGGAAAGTGCCAAGGGAAAGACCACCGCCCGTGCTGCATTGATACGGTGCCTAGCCGGTACTACGTGGGGAGCCTCCACAAAGACACTGCGCATCTCCACCGAGGCTTTGGTGTTCAACGCTGCTGAGTACTGTGCCCCAGTCTGGAGCCGTAGCCCCCATGCCAAGAAGCTGGATGCTGCCCTCAACACCGCACTACGGACCGTCTCCGGATGTCTACGTGCCACTCCAACTATCCAACTGCCTGTCCTAGCTGGAATCACTCCAGCCGAGATCAGACGAGAAGCAGCCACACTGGCCCTCGCTCGTAAGGCAGAGATGAGTGAATCCCATCTCCTCCACAAGGTTGTCACGGAGACGCCACAATGCACGCGCCTGAAGTCCCGAAGCCCCTTCGCCACGCAGGCCCAAGAACTGCTTCGCACAACACCAGTGACATGTCGTAGCTACAGACATGTCACTGTCTCCGGTGCATTTTGTTATTAAAGGACTTCAACCTCAGAACTCTCTGTGATCAGACTGTCCTGGCCTGTCCTGTGCATACAAACAAACTATGTTTTGTTGCTTTGTATTCAGTCATTATTCAATGGTATATTACAATGCATGTGAAAAAAATGTTTCTCACTGTTCTCAGATACATAGTTGGGGGGGGGGGGATGATTACATTTGTTCTGAGAAGATGCCTGATATCCCCATTTGAAGGGTAGGCCTATGTTTTGATGCAGTTCGGTTGTTAGTATTGTCACGTTGCAAGTGTTTAGTTGCTTCAGTCAAGTAAAGTTATGTGAATAATAAATCATATTCTTAGTATTAATGCCCTCTGTGTAAACTCTATGTAGTTATAGGCCTACGCTGCTATACTTTTAATTCCGTAGGTACTTCGAGGGCCAAATCATTTCTTAGGTGGTACTTGTGGCAGTATCCCCTGCCACTAGTAAGACACCACAGCAGCACATTACACCATCACTCATCTCACAGACCACATGTTAGCCAGGTAGCATACTCTTTAGTTTGGTGGGTGCACACACTGAGCTATATATATATAACATCCAAGTAAGTTTCCTGTGCTATTGCCATACATCCACACATATACATACACTGACACAGAAACATTTGTTTTAAGTTGTTTCTTTATTATGAGCAGGCCTGAATTCATGTATTGTTTTGCTTACCACAGTGCTTCCTGGTGCTGGGCAGTGGAGAAGGACCCGAGCTGTGTTTCAGGCTGACTTTTATAATGCCGGAGAAATTCGTAGGGAGCGTGCTCGGCCCCTCCCACTGAACCATACCAACTGTGGGGCTGAAATTAATAGGGAGATTAATTTCCAGACCAAGTTTGTGTTTGAATATTTTGATGACCACCTTTAGGTACGTTAAAATAAGTGTAAATAGAGTTGGCAAGGTAAAGACATGGGAAATGATCATGGGGTTTAAATTATTATATGTTGGAGTCCAATTAAAGGTGGTATGGTCCAGAGGGAGGGGCCTAGCCTTTAAATGGAGGGATTCTACCCTGCCTAGACAGTCAGTGAAGGGCTGTGGTGCTGTGCAGATGGGGTTTGTAGAGAGGTGGTTCCCTATTCTATATGTCTTTTTTTCTTTATTGTTTTCACCCACTTTATTGGATTAAAAGAAAATCACTTGAACTTAAAGAGTAAATGGACTTTGTTTTGCGAGTTTTGGACATTTGAGACATCTTTTTCAGTTAGCCTGCGGCTACACTACCCTCACTCTAGGTCAGAGTGTGACAGTACTCATGGTAAAAAGTTTGAGAACCACTGCCATAGAGTACAGTCTGCACTACTAGACATACACAGCATATCCCATAGTGTACAGTCTCCACTACTACACTGTAGTTAACACACCATAGAGTACAGTCTGCACTACTACATTGTAGTTAACACACCATAGAGTACAGTCTGCAGCACTACTAGACTGTACAGCTAAGAGACCATAGAGTACAGTCTGCACTACTACACTGTACAGCTAACACACCATAGAGTACAGTCTGCACTACTACACTGTAGTTAACACACCATAGAGTACAGTCTGCACTACTACACTGTACAGTTAACACCATAGAGTACAGTCTGCACTCCCACACTGTACAGTTAACACACCAAAGAGTACAGGCTGCACTACTACACTGTAGTTAACACACCATAGAGTATAGTCTGCACTACTACACTGTAGTTAACACACCATAGAGTACAGTCTGCACTACTAGACTGTACAGTTAACACCATAGAGTACAGTCTGTACTCCCACACTGTACAGTTAACACACCAAAGAGTACAGGCTGCACTACTACACTGTAGTTTACACACCATAGAGTACAGTCTGCACTACTACACTGTACAGTTAACACACAATAGAGTACAGTCTGCACTTCTACACTGTATTTAACACACAATAAAATACAGTCTGCACTACTACACTATACAGTTAACAAACCATAGAGTACAGTCTGCACTACTAAACTGTACAGTTACCACACCGTGGAGTACAGTCTGCACTACTACACTGTACAGTTAACACACCATAGAGTACAGTCTGCACTACTACACTGTACAGTTAACACACCATAGTGTACAGTCTGCACTCCCAAACTGTACAGTTAACACACAAAAGAGCACAGTCTGCAATACTACACTATAGTTAACACACCATGGAGTACAGTCTGCATTACTACGCTGTACAGTTAACACCATAGAGTACAGTCTGCACTCCCACACTGTGCGGTTAACACACCAAAGAGTACAGTCTGCACTACTACACTGTAGTTAACACACCAGAGAGCACAGTCTGCACTACTACACTGTAGAGTTAACACACCATAGAGTACAGTCTGCACAACTACACTGTACATTTAACACACCATAGAATACAGTCTGCATTACTACACTGTACATTTAACACACCATAGAATAAAGTCTGCATCACTACACTGTACAGTTGACACACCATAGAGTACAGAATGCACTACTACACTGTATTTAACACACCATAGAATACAGTCTGCATTATTACACTGTATAGTTAACACACCATAGAGGACAGACTGCATTACTACACTGTACAGTAACAGACCATAGAATACAGTCTGCATTACTACACTTTACAGATAAAGACCATAGAATACAGACTGCATTACTACACTGTACAGTCAACACACCATAGAGTACAGTCTGCACTACTACACTGTAGTTAACAGACCATATAATACAGTCTGCATTACTACACTGTGCAGTTAACACACCATAGAGCACAGTCTGCGCTACTACACTGTACAGTTAACACACCATAGAGTACAGTCTGCCCTACTGCACTGTAGTTAACAGACCATATAATACAGTCTGCATTACTACACTGTACAGTTAACACACCATAGAGTGCAGTCTGCACTACTACACTGTACAGTTAACAGACCATAGAATACAGTCTGCATTACTACACTGTACAGTTAACACACCATAGAGTACAGTCAGCACTACTACACTGTAGTTAACAGACCATAG
>JAXIVH010000017.1:7026396-7038896 GCA_036785325.1 Urophycis tenuis | reverse complement strand
CAGTTGTAGGAGTATAATTCTTTGGTGTTAATAGTGTTAATAAAAGTTAATATCCCTGTGGACTAAGCCCCACCTACTTGGTTGAGTCCTGAGTGAGTTTTGTGGTTTGGGGGATTAAATGTTTATGTAGATATGTTCAGTAGATGTTGAGTTCAACACTAGAACAACAACGTGGGTAAGCAGGTAGAGAACACGGGCTAGCATGCTGTGTTTTTGAGTTCTCTTTGTGCAATCAAGAGTCTCCTCTAAATGTTCAATCAGACACATCCATAGAGCATGTCTCATTGTGTGTCATTGCACCTGTGGTTCTTTACAATATTTCCCCCCAAACTTCCTGACCGCAGAAGATGGGCCCCTATGGCCAAAGCGTACTGAACCATTGGAACATTTGAAAACCAATCCGTAATAATAATACAAATCCTTACAATTACAAACGGCATCCAGGGATACCTTACAGAAATATATGCAGTGAAAGCACAACTATAAAAAGCTGTTTCATACAGTTTGTCTCCTTCACTCTGCGGATCTTCCTGTGAGTAGGAGCATCAGAGTATTGTCTTAGTCCCGCTAGGAGGAAGCCAGACTTGTGCATTCAGGATTTCATATTTGGGCAGCTTTCAGAAAAGAGATCAAACGGCTGCCAGCTAGTAGTGTCGTCTCTGCCCCCTTTGTGGCTCTACTTTTATCTGTAATGATGGTACATCTACCTCTGTGATATTCATCATTCTCTTTTCAAGACACTTTTCATTGCTTCAAGTATTGTTTAGAATATTGAAGTATTTTGCCAACTCAGCACATATGGTCTTTTACAGAAAGATACTCTGTGTGTGTGTGTGTGAATTTTTGTGACAATTATTTTGTAAAAGCCGTTCGACAATACTTTTAATACATTTTTTTAATAAAAAGAATTCTATTTATTTACGCAAATTGTGGACGCATTTTTTCCCCGTCTTAATGAAAATGTACATTTATCAATTTGCATAAAACATCAAACATACATCAAAATAGACACGTCATCCTCCGGCGCCCAGGAGGCTCCGGGCGCCGCCAACGCTAAACCCGCCCCCCCCCCCCCCCCCCCCCCCCGTCTACGCCAACGACCTCGTCGTTTTCTTTGTACAATTCGACGACAACCGAATTCCTGGAAACGGTTGGCCAGAGTCCGCCCGGATATTTAGTGTATTCTACAAACGCTAGGAGATGAGACTGTAGCAGTGGTTACAGTGGTGAGGTGAGATGAGACGTAGCAGTGGTTACAGTGGTGAGATGAGACTGTAGCAGTGGTTACAGTGGTGAGGTGAGACTGTAGCAGTGGTTACAGTGGTGAGGTGAGATGAGACTGTAGCAGTGGTTATAGTGGTGAGGTGAGATTTGATGTAGCAGTGGTTACAGTGGTTAGGTGAGACGAGACTGTAGCAGTGGTTACAGTGGTGAGGTGAGATGAGACTGTAGCAGTGGTTACAGTGGTTAGGTGAGATGAGACGTAGCAGTGGTTACAGTGGTGAGGTGAGATTTGATGTAGCAGTGGTTACAGTGGTGAGGTGAGACTGTAGCAGTGGTTACAGTGGTGAGGTGAGATGAGACTGTAGCAGTGGTTACAGTGGTGAGGTGAGATGAGACTGTAGCAGTGGTTACAGTGGTGAGGTGAGACTGTAGCAGTGGTTACAGTGGTTAGGTGAGATGAGACTGTAGCAGTGGTTATAGTGGTGAGGTGAGATGAGACTGTAGCAGTGGTTACAGTGGTGAGGTGAGATGAGACGTAGCAGTGGTGAGGTGAGATGAGACGTAGCAGTGGTTACAGTGGTGAGGTGAGATGAGACGTAGCAGTGGTTACAGTGGTGAGGTGAGATGAGACGTAGCAGTGGTTACAGTGGTGAGGTGAGATGAGACGTAGCAGTGGTTACAGTGGTTAGGTGAGATGAGATGTAGCAGTGGTTACAGTGGTGAGGTGAGATGAGACGTAGCAGTGGCTACAGTGGTGAGGTGAGATGAGACGTAGCAGTGGCTACAGTGGTTAGGTGAGATGAGATGTAGCAGTGGTTACAGTGGTGAGGTGAGATGAGACACAGCAGTGGTTACAGTGGTGAGGTGAGATGAGACGTAGCAGTGGCTACAGTGGTGAGGTGAGATGAGACGTAGCAGTGGTGATGTGAGATGAGACGTAGCAGTGGTTAGGTGGTGCTAAGTGGTGACGATGCAGACAAACCGTGCTTGCTACAAACGGGGTTGTTTCGCCCTACGAAGCCCCCGGAAATGACCTGTCCACCGCTAAAAGACGAGAGGCGGTCTACCTGGTGCCTGTTACCCCCACCCCCCGTGGTGTCAATGTGTGATGTGGGCCTGTGGCTGGTGAAATAGTGTTTCTTAAAAAAATAAAAAGTGCCCCTCCCTCCCCCCGCCCTGCCCCCTCCCCCACCCATGTGATAGCTGTAGAGTAATGCTGAGATGCTATTGGTTAAAGTACTCCAGGTTTCCTTTGTGTCCACTGCTGCCGGCGGCGCTGTGTATTTACACTCCGCCTCTCCGTCAAACCAGCGGCCAGCAGACAACACATTGTTTACAACAAGGGCCTCGTTCATCATCCCTCCCCCGTCTCCCCCGTTACAGCCTCTTCTGCCCAGGCGTCCTCCCCCTCTGCAGTCCTGGTCTCTCTCTCTCGTCCCCTGAAGGTCCTTTGTGTTCTCCAGGGGAACTCCTTTTTGTTTGGGTTCCCAGCAAGCAAACCATCTCTCTCTCTCTCTCTCTCTCTCTCTCTCTCTCTCTCTCCTCTCTCCTCTCTCTCTCCACACTCTCTCTCTCTCTCTCTCTCTCTCTCTCTCTCCACACTCTCTCTCTCTCTCCACACTCTCTCTCTCTCTCTCTCTCTCTCTCTCTCTCTGTGTGTGTGTGTGTGTGTGTGTGTGTGTGTGTGTGTGTGTGTGTAGAAGCTGTGGTTGTATGAAAGCACAAGAGAAGAAGTGGATGGCGAAGTGATGGCAGAGGAGGGGACATCATCTGTTGTTATTTACACAAGCTCTGCCTGAGAGGTGCGTGAGGAAGAGGAAGATGAAGAGTGTGGGAGTGGGGAGTCAGGTAGGGGCTCTTGTTTCAGATGATTTGGTAGTTATGGGTATCATATTGACACCTCATATTCACGAGTGTCCTGCGGAGATAAAGAGAGAGAGAGAGAGAGAGAGAGAGAGAGAGAGAGAGAGAGAGAGAGAGAGAGAGAGAGGCAAGGATCAGAGCTGTATTTGGGTGTATATTGGTGTTATCATCTCTCCACGTCTCTCTTTTCCTACTAGATTCCCTTTTCTGAGGCTCCCCCCAGAAAGCTGTAGAACAGTGTTCACTCAGTTTTGAGCAGGTCCTCGGAGGAGTGGTGCTAATGGTGATGGGCTGAGTGGGAGATCTCTCACAGACGTATAGCGGGGACGAGCGTTGAGCACGGCTCTGCGCCATTTTGTGGTTAGGTTCGCCTCGCGCCAAGCTGGGAGTGATTCGCTTTTATGTCCGTCAGCTAAAAGGATGTGTGTCAGTGGGCGTGGCCGTGTCATAAAAAGGGTTTGGTATTTAACTGGCTCTACACTGCGTACTGTATTTAACGTCCTGGCTCTACACTGCGTACTGTATTTAACTGGCTCTACACTGCGTACTGTAGGATACGTCCTGGCTCTACACTGCGTACTGTATTTAACTGGCTCTACACTGCATACTGTAGGATACGTCCTGGCTCTACACTGCGTACTGTATTTAACGTCTTGGCTCTACACTGCGTACTGTATTTAACGTCCTGGCTCTACACTGCGTACTGTAGGATACGTCCTGGCTCTACACTGCGTACTGTAGGATACGTCCTGGCTCTACACTGCGTACTGTATTTAACTGGCTCTACACTGCGTACTGTAGGATACTTCCTGGCTCTACACTGCGTACTGTATTTAACTGGCTCTACACTGCGTACTGTATTTAACTAGCTCTACACTGCGTACTGTAGGATACATCCTGGCTCTACACTGCGTACTGTAGGATACGTCCTGGCTCTACACTGCGTACTGTAGGATACGTCCTGGCTCTACACTGCGTACTGTATTTAACTGGCTCTACACTGCATACTGTAGGATACGCCCTGGCTCTACACTGCGTACTGTAGGATACGTCCTGGCTCTACACTGTACTGTAGGATAACTGGCTCTACACTGTACTGTAGGATAACTGGCTCTACACTGCGTACTGTAGGATAACTGGCTCTACACTGCGTACTGTAGGATACGTCCTGGCTCTACACTGCGTACTGTAGGATATGTCCTGGCTCTACACTGCGTACTGTAGGATACGTCCTGGCTCTACACTGCATACTGTAGGATACGTCCTGGCTCTACACTGTACTGTAGGATAACTGGCTCTACACTGTACTGTAGGATAACTGGCTCTACACTGCGTACTGTAGGATACGTCCTGGCTCTACACTGCGTACTGTAGGATACGCGGCCGGACGGAAGCGCAGCAGAAAAGGAGCAGTGTGTGTGTGTCTCCAGCAGCCAGGAGGCTCAGAAACACTTACAGCCCCGGTCTCATACAGCGGGTTGTCGAACTCCCCCTCCACCGTGATGTGTCTGTAGGGGTTGGGGTACATCAGGGGCAGCCGCAGGTTGGAGCTGGGGTACCGGCACCTGACAGGGCCCACGGAGACATGAGCCCAGTTAGTATACATTACTCTGGTCTCCAGCGATCCGGCCATGTTACAGCAGAACTGGTAGGGGTAGGGGTTAGACAGTACAGAGACAGGTCATTAAGGAGTAGGTAGGGGTTAGACAGTACAGAGACAGGTCATTAAGGAGCAGGTAGGGGTTAGACAGTACAGAGACAGGTCATTAAGGAGCAGGTAAGGGTTAGACAGTACAGAGACAGGTCATTAAGGAGCAGGTAAGGGTTAGACAGTACAGAGACAGGTCATTAAGGAGCAGGTAGGGGGTAGACAGAACAGAGACAGGTCATTAAGGAGCAGGTAGGGGTTAGACAGTACAGAGACAGGTCACTAAGGAGCAGGTAGAGGTTAGACAGTACAGAGACAGGTCATTAAGGAGTAGGTAGGGGTTAGACACTACAGAGACAGGTCATTAAGGAGTAGGTAGGGGCTAGACACTACAGAGACAGGTCACTAAGGAGCAGGTAGGGGTTAGACAGTACAGAGACAGGTCATTAAGGAGCTGGTAGGGGTTAGACAGTACAGAGACAGGTCATTAAGGAGCAGGTAAGGGTTAGACAGTACAGAGACAGGTCATTAAGGAGCAGGTAGGGGGTAGACAGAACAGAGACAGGTCATTAAGGAGCAGGTAGGGGTTAGACAGTACAGAGACAGGTCACTAAGGAGCAGGTAGAGGTTAGACAGTACAGAGACAGGTCATTAAGGAGTAGGTAGGGGTTAGACACTACAGAGACAGGTCATTAAGGAGTAGGTAGGGGTTAGACACTACAGAGACAGGTCACTAAGGAGTAGGTAGGGGTTAGACAGTCCAGAGACAGGTCATTAAGGAGTAGGTAGGGGTTAGACAGTCCAGAGACAGGTCATTAAGGAGTAGGTAGGGGTTAGACAGTACAGAGACAGGTCATTAAGGAGCAGGTAGGGGTTAGACAGTCCAGAGACAGGTCATTAAGGAGTAGGTAGGGGTTAGACAGTCCAGAGACAGGTCATTAAGGAGTAGGTAGGGGTTAGACAGTACAGAGACAGGTCATTAAGGAGCAGGTAGGGGTTAGACAGTACAGAGACAGGTCACTAAGGAGCAGGTAGGGGTTAGACAGTACAGAGACAGGTCATTAAGGAGCAGGTAGGGGTTAGACAGTACAGAGACAGGTCATTAAGGAGCAGGTAGGGTTTAGACAGTACAGAGACAGGTCACTAAGGAGCAGGTAGGGGTTAGACACTACAGAGACAGGTCATTAAGGAGCAGGTAGGGGTTAGACAGTACAGAGACAGGTCATTAAGGAGCAGGTAGGGGTTAGACAGTACAGAGACAGGTCATTAAGGAGCAGGTAGGGGGTAGACAGTACAGAGACAGGTCATTAAGGAGCAGGTAGGGGTTAGACAGTACAGAGACAGGTCACTAAGGAGCAGGTAGGGATTAGACAGTACAGAGATAGGTCATTAAGGAGCAGGTAGGGGTTAGACAGTACAGAGACAGGTCATTAAGGAGCAGGTAGGGGTTAGACTGTACAGAGACAGGTCATTACGGAGCAGGTAGGGGTTAGACAGTACAGAGAGAGGTCATTAAGGAGCAGGTAGGGGTTAGACAGTCCAGAGACAGGTCATTAAGGTGCAGGTAGGGGTTAGACAGTACAGAGACAGACATCTCACTCTAGGATGCCTAAAGGACAGACTGCGGACATTGGGGATCGAACTCGGTGACCTTCTGGCCGAACACCCTTTCCACCTAACGGTCCAATCAGGAGTGCGAGCTGCGGGGACATTAAAGAGGGACGGACCTGGTGATGTAGACATAAGCCCCGCCCAGCAGCACAGACAGAAGGAGGACCAGAATGAAGACAGTCAGGGCGATGTTCCCCCCCTCCAACCGGGACGCCGCTGGAGCTTCAGCCACTGAGAGTTAAAGAAGGAGAACATCACAGGAACATCAGTAACCCCAGAGACAGGAGTGTGAAGCATCAGTACCATCAAACACAAAGCACCTTAAAGCACCTTAAAGTCCACCAATACTGTGCATAAAATCATTAACACCTTCACACACCATATGCAGTAGATTTTACTGTCAACATGAAAAACACAATGAAGCCGAAAAATAAACATGTAAACATTAGAGAGCAGAACAACAAACATTTAAACACAAGTTAGCACAGAGATAAACACTTACATCACTACTCATATACACACAACACAAAAACACCACATAACTTCAACCCTAGCCAAGCAGGGCCATGCAGGAGAACAGTGGGTGCAGTACCACAGCAGACCAGCAGGGGAACCAAGAGAACACTGTTTGAAGGCAGTGGTAGCAGCAGCAGCAGAGAGCACACACACACACACACACACACACACACACACAAGCACACAGACACACAACACACACACACACACACACACACACACACACACACACACACACACACACACACACACACACACAAGCACACAGACACACACACAAGCACACAGACACACACACACAAGCACACACACACACACAAGCGCACACACACAGACACACACACACACACATAATCACACACACACACACACACACATAATCACACACACACACACACAAGCACACACACACACACATGCACACACACACACAAGCACACACACACACACGCACACACACACACACACACACACACACACACACACACACACACACAAGCACACACACACACACACACACACACATACACAAACACACACACAAGCACACACACACACACACACACACACACACACACACACACACACACACACACGCACACAAGCACACGCACATACACACACACAGAGGTCACAGCGTCACACGTACACACTCACCTTCCAGCGCATGGTTGCCAAGGCAGTCATGGGTGGCTGCAAGACATCAGCCCCATCAGTCAGTGGCATTTCAAATCACCTCTCACACTTTCTCAAAGTTGTTGTTGTTGTTGTAGTTTGATCAACCGAAAACCCAGCTTGCATGCAGAGTAGGCAGTGGTGGTGGTGGTGGGGGTGGTGGTGGTGGTGGGGTTGGGGGTGGGGTTATTCAAATCACATCATCACAACAAGCACAGGGGTCAGGACATCTGGTTTTCTCCTCTAGGTGCACGCCTAACGTGTAATGCATGGATCAGCTCGCGGATCATTCCGGCAGAGCAGACACAGAAGCGCTCCACGTGGAGTGTCTCACCCCTGCAGAGCGGCAGTGGGCCGCTCCAGAAGGACGGCTTCCCCAGGATGCACTTGATGGCGCCCTCGCCGATCAGCTGGTAACCCTGGTAACAGATGAAGGTCAGGGACTCCCCGGGCAGGTACAGCCGCTTGGACAGGATCTGGTAGCCGCTGTCCAGGACGCCAGGGTTCTCGCAGGAGACGGACTCCTCAGCTGACCGGAAACCACAAGAGAGGGGGGGTGAGCGCAGGGTAACGGCCATAGAAGGGCGTCCTGGCGACGCTGCCAGGCGACAGGTGTGACGGACATCTGGCCGCCGGTCTGATGACACGGCTGACGGCGGCTCTCCGCCCACCTGCTCCAGGTGGCCACCGCGCCACAGCACGCTATTTACATATCAAACACTGAGCAGTCATGGCCACGCACACCGGCTCACACACACACACACACACACACACACACACACACAGACACACACACACGCACACACACACACACACAGACACACACACGCACATACACGCAGACACACACACACACACACACAGACACACACACACACACACACACACGCACGCACACACACACACACACACACACTCAGACAAACACACACACAAGCGCACACACAGACATACGCACACACACACATGCAGACACACACACACGCAGACACGCACACACACACACACGCGCACACACACGCAGACACACACACACACACACACACAGACACACGAACACACACGCAGACACACACACAGACACACCCACACAGACCCACACACACAGACACCCATACACACACACACACACACACACACACACTCACACACACACACACACAGACACAGGCAGACACACACACACACACACATGCAGACACGCACACACGTAGACACACACACAGACACACCCACACAGATGCACACACACAGACAGACACACAGACACACACACACACACACATACACACATACACACATACACGCACGCACACACACGCAGACACAGGCAGACACACACACACATACACACACGTACACACACGCAGACACAGGCAGACACACACACACACACTCTGATACACAAACAAAGATGCCCGGATGGGGGGGGGGGGGCAGAGGATGCCAGTCATAACTCTTGTGATAAATCACTACATAAATCACAGCCCCTCCGTGTGATTGGACAGCGGTTCTTGGGCCAGCTCTGCGTGATGATGTAGGGTCCTACACAGAGGGGCTTTGGAACCCGCAGCGCATGGGGGCCGTGGGCCAGGCATGCTGAAGGCTTGTTTCTGTGCTTGTAGTTTTATATTGACGTCAAAAGGAGAAGCCTCATAATACTTTAGGATGTTGTGGTCGAAGGTCAATCAGGGGTCTCTGCTGCTCTGTGTCTCCAGAATGAATCCCCCTGCCTGTGGCTGAATATAACCATATCTATATGCTATATACACCATATTATACAATCATAATGCCCCATGTTCCCTTTCATCATCGTCATCATTACTGCAGTTGTTGTAGTTTTTATTAGTTAGGTGTTGTGGGTAAGAATCAAGAGAGAGAGAGAGAGAGAGAGAGAGAGAAAGAGAGAGAGAGAGAGAGAGAGAGAGAGAGAGAGAGAGAAAGCAGAAAAGAGAAAGTTTTCAAGCTTAACAACCACAGAAACCCCTCCCCCCTTCCTGCTCCCTCCTGTGTCCGGCTCTCCTCCGTTCAGACGTGTTGCATTAACAAGACAGAGTCCCCGAGCGAATCAGGGGAGGAGACGTCCTGATTGGTCAAAAATGAGCCAGGACCTCAACCCTAAGGGTCTCATGCGGAGGCTCGGTCAACCACAAACTGATACTCTCACGGCGCATCGCACTCATGAACCGCTGACAGGCGGCGACCGTGTTTCTACCGAATGACCCTCGAATAACATAAACTTTAACTTTAACTTCAATCTCACCTCGAGCCATTTCAATACTGCACCTTTAACCCTCCTGGTGCCTCTCTATGGGAGGCCCCCATGCCCCCCCCCCCCCCCCGGTGCTACAGTCAGGACAGGAGGACAGGAGGACAGGAGGACAGGAGCCACTCACAGACACAGTGGGGGAGCTTGGAGGTCCAGACGGGGGTCCCGGGCTCCCTGCCGTAGCAGGTGAGCGTGGCCCCGCCCTGCAGGACGAAGCCGGGGCTGCAGGTGTACTGGATGGTGGTCCCCACCAGCAGCTTGGGGTCCGACAGGGACCGCGTGGAGTGCTTCACGTGGCCTGGGTCCGAGCAGTACATGACTGAGGGGCAGAGCACCAGGATGAGTGTGTGTCTCTGTCTATGTATCTATCTATGCACCTTATATATATATATATATATATATATATATATATATATATATATATATATATATATATATATATATATATATATACACAGTATGCATGTATGGACATATTTCTGTGTATTATTTGAAGTTTTCATTCTTCTTCTTAAACTCACTAACTCCTATTAATAGCATGTACTTTCTGCTCTGACACACTAATTACCCATCCTGGATTAATGAGGGACATCTTATCTTATCTAAGAAGTATGTATCTATGTATAAACATATCTATCCAGGTCTCTATCCATCTATGTATCTACTGTATGTATACAGCTATGTATACTATCTGCTGTATGTATCTATCCTTGTATCTAAATGTATCTGCTGTAGGTATCTATCTTTGTATCTAAATGTATCTGCTGTATGTATCTATCTTTGTATATGAATGTATCTGCTGTATGTATCTATCTTTGTATCTAAATGTATCCGCTGTATGTATCTATCTATGTATCTAAATGTATCTACTGTATGTATCTATCTTTGTATCTAAATGTATCTGCTGTATGTATCTATCTTTGTATCTAAATGTATCTGCTGTATGTATCTATCTATGTATCTAAATGTATCTGCTGTATGTATCTATCTCTGTATCTAAATGTATCTACTGTATGTATCTATCTATGTATCTAAATGTATCTGCTGAATGTATGTATCTATGTATCTAAATGTATCTGCTGTATGTATCTATGTATCTAAATGTATCTGCTGTATGTATCTCTTTGCATATGAATGTATCTGCTGTATGTATCTATCTTTGTATCTAAATGTATCTGCTGTATGTATCTATCTTTGTATCTAAATGTATCTGCTGTATGTATCTATCTTTGGATATAAATGTATCTGCTGTATGTATCTATCTTTGTATATGAATGTATCTGCTGTATGTATCTATCTATGTATCTAAATGTATCTGCTGTATGTATCTATCTTTGTATCTAAATGTATCTGCTGTATGTATCCATCTATGTATCTAAATGTATCTGCTGAATGTATCTATCTATGTAGCTAAATGTATCTGCTGTATGTATCTATCTATGTACCTAAATGTATCTGCTGTATGTATCTATCTTTGCATATAAATCTATCTGCTGTATGTATCTATCTTTGTATCTAAATGTATCCGCTGTATGTATCTATCTATGTATCTAAATGTATCTACTGTATGTATCTATCTTTGTATCTAAATGTATCTGCTGTATGTATCTATCTTTGTATCTAAATGTATCTGCTGTATGTATCTATCTATGTATCTAAATGTATCTGCTGTATGTATCTATCTATGTATCTAAATGTATCTGCTGTATGTATCTATCTATGTATCTAAATGTATCTGCTGTATGTATCTATCTATGTATCTAAATGTATCTGCTGTATGTATGTATCTATGTATCTAAATGTATCTGCTTTATGTATCTATCTATGTATCTAAATGTATCTGCTGTATGTATCTATCTATGTATCTAAATGTATCCGCTTTATGTATCTATCTATGTATCTAATTGTATCTACTGTATGTATCTATCTATGTATCTAAATGTATCTATGTATCTAAATGTATCTGCTGTATGTATCTATCTATGTATCTAATTGTATCTACTGTATGTATCTATCTATGTATCTAAATGTATCTGCTGTATGTATCTATCTATGTATCTAAATGTATCTGCTGTATGTATCTATCTATGTATCTAAATGTATCTGCTGTATGTATCTATCTATGTATCTAAATGTATCTGCTGTATGTATGTATCTATATATCTAAATGTATCTGCTTTATGTATCTATCTATGTATCTAAATGTATCTGCTGTATGTATCTATCTATGTATCTAAATGTATCTGCTTTATGTATCTATCTATGTATCTAAATGTATCTGCTTTATGTATCTATCTATGTATCTAAATGTATCTGCTGTATGTATCTATCTATGTATCTAAATGTATCTGCTGTATGTATCTATCTATGTATCTAAATGTATCTGCTTTATGTATCTATCTATGTATCTAAATGTATCTGCTGTATGTATGTATCCATGTGTCCATGCAGGTACACAGTCACTCAACTCTTTTCACAGAAGGGGGGCAGGGTGCTCCAGGACAGGTCCAGCTGGCAGCAGAGGGTGTCCTGACCCACCAGGTCGTAGCCCGGGTCACACTGGTAGGTGATGCGGGCCCCCGCGGACCAGCGCCGCGTGAGACGTGGTCCTTCCAGCCGTTCTGGATCTCGGGCAGGTCCGGGCACGAGTCGTTGCGGGACACCTCTGGTTCGCAGAGAAAAACAAATGGACCA
>JAXIVH010000017.1:7016396-7018896 GCA_036785325.1 Urophycis tenuis | reverse complement strand
CTTGCTAGCTAGTTAGCAGAATCAATGGACACACACACACACACACACCTGTCGGTGGGCCCCAGGGCCAGCCTCTCCAGTGCAGGTGCAGTCTCTGGCCCCTGGGGGCCACCAGGGACCACGAGCAGGACGGTCCCGGGTGGCGTTGGGTCCTGGGTGGGGGGAGGGGGACAGGACCCGCCCTACGGTGGCGTTCTTCACTGAACCTCCGCAGAGGGCTTGGGGAGAAACACACACAGCGTAGCGTCACGTCACAGCCGGACGCTCGCCTGAAGCGCTTCTCATTATCACACACAGCGTAGCGTCACATCACGGCCGACGCTCGCCTGAAGCGCTTCTCATTATCGCACACAGCGTAGCGTCACGTCACGGCCGGACGCTCACCTGAAGCGCTTCTCATTATCGCACACAGCGTAGCGTCACGTCACGGCCGGACGCTCGCCTGAAGCGCTTCTCATTATCACACACAGCGTAGCGTCACGTCACGGCGGACGCTCGCCTGAAGCACTTCTCATTATCACACACAGCGTAGCGTCACGTCACGGCCGGACGCTCACCTGAAGCGCTTCTCATTATCACACACAGCGTAGCGTCACGTCACGGCCGGACGCTCACCTGAAGCGCTTACATCTCATTATCACACACAGCGTAGCGTCACGTCACGGCCGGACGCTCACCTGAAGCGCTTCTCATTATCACACACAGCGTAGCGTCACGTCACAGCCGGACGCTCGCCTGAAGCGCTTCTCATTATCACACACAGCGTAGCGTCACGTCACGGCCGGACGCTCGCCTGAAGCGCTTCTCATTATCACACACAGCGTAGCGTCACGTCACGGCCGGACGCTCGCCTGAAGCGCTTCTCATTATCACACACAGCGTAGCGTCACGTCACGGCCGGACGCTCACCTGAAGCGCTTCTCATTATCACAAACAGCGTAGCGTCACGTCACGGCCGGACGCTCACCTGAAGCGCTTCTCATTATCGCACACAGCGTAGCGTCACGTCACGGCCGGACGCTCGCCTGAAGCGCTTCTCATTATCACACACAGCGTAGCGTCACGTCACGGCCGGACGCTCGCCTGAAGCGCTTCTCATTATCACACACAGCGTAGCGTCACGTCACGGCCGGACGCTCACCTGAAGCGCTTCTCATTATCACACACAGCGTAGCGTCACGTCACGGCCGGACGCTCACCTGAAGCGCTTACATCTCATTATCACACACAGCGTAGCGTCACGTCACGGCCGGACGCTCACCTGAGCGCTTCTCATTATCACACACAGCGTAGCGTCACGTCACAGCCGGACGCTCGCCTGAAGCGCTTCTCATTATCACACACAGCGTAGCGTCACGTCACGGCCGGACGCTCGCCTGAAGCGCTTCTCATTATCACACACAGCGTAGCGTCACGTCACGGCCGGACGCTCGCCTGAAGCGCTTCTCATTATCACACACAGCGTAGCGTCACGTCACGGCCGGACGCTCACCTGAAGCGCTTCTCATTATCACAAACAGCGTAGCGTCACGTCACGGCCGGACGCTCACCTGAAGCGCTTACATCTCATTATCACACACAGCGTAGCGTCACGTCACGGCCGGACGCTCACCTGAAGCGCTTCTCATTATCACACACAGCGTAGCGTCACGTCACAGCCGGACGCTCGCCTGAAGCGCTTCTCATTATCACACACAGCGTAGCGTCACGTCACGGCCGGACGCTCACCTGAAGCGCTTACATCTCATTATCACACACAGCGTAGCGTCACGTCACGGCCGGACGCTCACCTGAAGCGCTTACATCTCATTATCACACACAGCGTAGCGTCACGTCACGGCCGGGACGCTCGCCTGAAGCGCTTCTCATTATCACACACACTAAATTGCTAAACTTTTCAAAAAATGTAAAAATACAAATAATAAATCATTCAAACACAGAAAAGGCACATGACCACATTGATGGATATCTCATGAAGACGCACAGCGCACTGCGTACACACAATGAACGATGCAGCTGTTTATTGTTATAGTTGTGTTTTTATGCACCAATGCCCTCACTCCACGTCTATTCACTGCTGCTGCTATTAAAGTTATTCAAATCTCTGCTGGAGGAGCTATGGCTCCAGCAGAACAAGGCTCTGTGATGGAGATACACTGGATCACCGCCCTAGCTGTTCACTAGTGCACCATGAAGACACGGAGAAGTTTGGAGTCTTTCATTCTGGATACAAGAAGAATACAAATAAATAATATAAATAATGATCAAATACACACTGGTCATATGATGAATATAAATAATGAACAAATACACACTGGTCATACGATGAATATAAATAATGAACAAATCCACACTGGTCATATGATGAATATAAATAATGAACAAATCCACACTGGTCATATGATGAATATAAATAATTAACAAATACACACTGGTCATATGATGAATATAAATAATGAACAAATACACACTGGTCATATGATGAATATAAATAATGAAC
>JAXIVH010000017.1:7012603-7013696 GCA_036785325.1 Urophycis tenuis | reverse complement strand
GTCACTCTGGTCACTCTGGTCACTTTAGTCACTCTGGTCACTCTGGTCACTTTAGTCACTCTGGTCACTCTGGTCACTATAGTCAATCTGGTCACTCTAGTCACTCTGGTCACTTTAGTCACTCTAGTCACTCTGGTCACTCTGGTCAATCTAGTCACTCTGGTCACTCTAGTCACTCTAGTCACTCTGGTCACTCTGGTCACTATAGTCACTCTGGTCACTCTGGTCACTATAGTCACTCTGGTCACTCCGGTCCTGGGCTGAGCTCTCTCTGGTGAGCTGATGGTGAGGATTCTGAGACCTGTTACACTTTAGTTTTGTAGTCGCTCATGTTCGCTGAGCTTTGTCCAAAACAGGGACATGACTTCATCGTCAATTATTATGGAGTATGAGAACTGAGAAGCATTTAGTGTGTGTGTGTGTGTGTGTGTGTGTGTGTGTGTGTGTGTGTGTGTGTTTGAGTATATGCATGCGTGTGTACGCCTTTACGTGATGTACAACAACATTGAGACCAATATCCTAACCAAAGATCTCAACATATGGCCTTTAAAACTCACATCAAGTAACACTGAAGATCTTCATGCAAACAAACATCAGTCAAGTCTCTCCGTCCCAAGTAAAGCAGGGCGACCGAGCCCACCGGCCAGCCCTCATTTGAGGCATTATGAACGTCACCAACGTTCCCACCAGTAAAACCAACCAAACACCAGTCAGATGTCTGGACCCAGAACCACGGCCGCCAGTATCGCTTTCCACCGCAGGCACCAGAGAGCACGACGGAAGCCTTCAAGATCAACACTTTGAACAGAACTACAATGAACAGCGTTCAACATGGAGGGTTAAACACAGAAATACATAGGAGTGTCCTGAAGATGGTTTCCTCACCGCCTGATGTATGGAGAGCGTGTTACTCATACCTCAAGACATCGCTGGACAAACAGAGGCTGTTGCCATGGCAGCCAGACTTACTTCATCTCACGACGAGCTGTGTCTAAATGAGGATGTATGCAACGAGGACTCAACAAACCCCCTCGCCTGCCGTAATACCAATATAAAGAAGCTAAACCTCTCCCTGTAGCGTTCTCATGCAGGG
>JAXIVH010000017.1:6985103-7007603 GCA_036785325.1 Urophycis tenuis | reverse complement strand
TCTAATACTAGAGGAACAGTCTTTACCATGAAATACACTCTCTAATACTAGAGAACAGTCTTTAACATGAAATACACTCTAATACTAGAGGAACAGTCTTTGCCATGAAATACACTCTAATACTAGAGGAACAGTCTTTACCATGAAATACACTCTAATACTAGAGGAACAGTCTTTAACATGAAATACACTGTAATACTAGAGGAACAGTCTTTACCATGAAATACACTCTAATACTAGAGGAACAGTCTTTACCATGAAATACACTCTAATACTAGAGGAACAGTCTTTACCATGAAATACACTCTAATACTAGAGGAACAGTCTTTACCATGAAATACACTCTAATACTAGAGGAACAGTCTTTACCATGAAATACACTCTAATACTAGAGGAACAGTCTTTACCATGAAATACACTCTCTAATACTAGAGGAACAGCCTTTACCATGAAATACACTCTCTAATACTAGAGGAACAGTCTTTACCATGAAATACACTCTCTAATACTAGAGGAACAGTCTTTACCATGAAATACACTCTCTTATACTAGAGGAACAGTCTTTACCATGAAATACACTCTCTAATACTAGAGGAACAGTCTTTACCATGAAATAAACTCTCGAATACTAGAGGAACAGTCTTTACCATGAAATACACTCTAATACTAGAGGAACAGTCTTTACCATGAAATACACTCTAATACCAGAGGAACAGTCTTCACCATGAAATACACTCTCTAATACTAGAGGAACAGTCTTTACCATGAAATACACTCTCTAATACTAGAGGAACAGTCTTTACCATGAAATACACTCTCTAATACTAGAGAACAGTCTTTACCATGAAATACACTCTAATACTAGGGGAACAGTCTTTACCATGAAATACACTTTAATACTAGAGGAACGGTTTTTACCATGAAATTCACTTTAATCCTAGAGGAACAGTCTTTACCATGAAATACACTTTAATACTAGAGGAACAGTCTTTACCATGAAATACACTCTAATACTAGAGGAACAGTCTTTACCATGAAATACACTCTAATACTAGAGGAACAGTCTTTACCATGAAATACACTTTAATACTAGAGGAACAGTCTTTACCATGAAATACACTCTAAAACTAGAGGAACAGTCTTTACCGAGGAATACACTCTAATACTAGAGGAACAGTCTTTACCATGAAATACACTCTAATACTAGAGGAACAGTCTTTACCATGAAATACACTCTAATACTAGAGGAACAGTCTTTACCATGAAATACACTCTAATACTAGAGGAACAGTCTTTACCATGAAATACACTCTCTAATACTAGAGGAACAGCCTTTACCATGAAATACACTCTCTAATACTAGAGGAACAGTCTTTACCATGAAATACACTCTCTAATACTAGAGGAACAGTCTTTACCATGAAATACACTCTCTAATACTAGAGGAACAGTCTTTACCATGAAATACACTCTCTAATACTAGAGGAACAGCCTTTACCATGAAATACACTCTCTAATACTAGAGGAACAGTCTTTACCATGAAATACACTCTCTAATACTAGAGGAACAGTCTTTACCATGAAATACACTCTCTTATACTAGAGGAACAGTCTTTACCATGAAATACACTCTCTAATACTAGAGGAACAGTCTTTACCATGAAATAAACTCTCGAATACTAGAGGAACAGTCTTTACCATGAAATACACTCTAATACTAGAGGAACAGTCTTTACCATGAAATACACTCTAATACCAGAGGAACAGTCTTCACCATGAAATACACTCTCTAATACTAGAGGAACAGTCTTTACCATGAAATACACTCTCTAATACTAGAGGAACAGTCTTTACCATGAAATACACTCTCTAATACTAGAGAACAGTCTTTACCATGAAATACACTCTAATACTAGGGGAACAGTCTTTACCATGAAATACACTTTAATACTAGAGGAACGGTTTTTACCATGAAATTCACTTTAATCCTAGAGGAACAGTCTTCACCATGAAATACACTTTAATACTAGAGGAACAGTCTTTACCATGAAATACACTCTAATACTAGAGGAACAGTCTTTACCATGAAATACACTCTAATACTAGAGGAACAGTCTTTACCATGAAATACACTTTAATACTAGAGGAACAGTCTTTACCATGAAATACACTCTAAAACTAGAGGAACAGTCTTTACCGAGGAATACACTCTAATACTAGAGGAACAGTCTTTACCATGAAATACACTCTAATACTAGAGGAACAGTCTTTACCATGAAATACACTCTAATACTAGAGGAACAGTCTTTACCATGAAATACACTCTAATACTAGAGGAACAGTCTTTACCATGAAATACACTCTAATACTAGAGGAACAGTCTTTACCATGAAATACACTCTCTAATACTAGAGGAACAGTCTTTACCATGAAATACACTCTAATACTAGAGGAACAATCTTCACCATGAAATACACTCCAATACTAGAGGAACAGTCTTTACCATGAAATACACTCTCTAATACTAGAGGAACAGTCTTTACCATGAAATACACTCTAATACTAGAGGAACAGTCTTTACCATGAAATACACTCTCTAATACTAGAGAACAGTCTTTACCATGAAATACACTCTAATACTAGAGAACAGTCTTTAACATGAAATACACTCTAATACTAGAGGAACAGTCTTTACCATGAAATACACTCTAATACTAGAGGAACAGTCTTTACCATGAAATACACTCTAATACTAGAGGAACAGTCTTTACCATGAAATACACTCTCTAATACTAGAGAACAGTCTTTAACATGAAATACACTCTAATACTAGAGGAACAGTCTTTGCCATGAAATACACTCTAATACTAGAGGAACAGTCTTTACCATGAAATACACTCTAATACTAGAGGAACAGTCTTTAACATGAAATACACTGTAATACTAGAGGAACAGTCTTTACCATGAAATACACTCTAATACTAGAGGAACAGTCTTTACCATGAAATACACTCTAATACTAGAGGAACAGTCTTTACCATGAAATACACTCTAATACTAGAGGAACAGTCTTTACCATGAAATACACTCTAATACTAGAGGAACAGTCTTTACCATGAAATACACTCTAATACTAGAGGAACAGTCTTTACCATGAAATACACTCTCTAATACTAGAGGAACAGCCTTTACCATGAAATACACTCTCTAATACTAGAGGAACAGTCTTTACCATGAAATACACTCTCTAATACTAGAGGAACAGTCTTTACCATGAAATACACTCTCTAATACTAGAGGAACAGTCTTTACCATGAAATACACTCTCTAATACTAGAGGAACAGTCTTTACCATTAAATAAACTCTCGAATACTAGAGGAACAGTCTTTACCATGAAATACACTCTAATACTAGAGGAACAGTCTTTACCATGAAATACACTCTAATACCAGAGGAACAGTCTTTACCATGAAATACACTCTCTAATACTAGAGGAACAGTCTTTACCATGAAATACACTCTCTAATACTAGAGGAACAGTCTTTACCATGAAATACACTCTCTAATACTAGAGAACAGTCTTTACCATGAAATACACTCTAATACTAGGGGAACAGTCTTTACCATGAAATACACTTTAATACTAGAGGAACGGTTTTTACCATGAAATTCACTTTAATCCTAGAGGAACAGTCTTTACCATGAAATACACTTTAATACTAGAGGAACAGTCTTTACCATGAAATACACTCTAATACTAGAGGAACAGTCTTTACCATGAAATACACTCTAATACTAGAGGAACAGTCTTTACCATGAAATACACTTTAATACTAGAGGAACAGTCTTTACCATGAAATACACTCTAAAACTAGAGGAACAGTCTTTACCGAGGAATACACTCTAATACTAGAGGAACAGTCTTTACCATGAAATACACTCTAATACTAGAGGAACAGTCTTTACCATGAAATACACTCTAATACTAGAGGAACAGTCTTTACCATGAAATACACTCTAATACTAGAGGAACAGTCTTTACCATGAAATACACTCTAATACTAGAGGAACAGTCTTTACCATGAAATACACTCTCTAATACTAGAGGAACAGTCTTTACCATGAAATACACTCTAATACTAGAGGAACAATCTTCACCATGAAATACACTCCAATACTAGAGGAACAGTCTTTACCATGAAATACACTCTAATACTAGAGGAACAGTCTTTACCATGAAATACACTCTAATACTAGAGGAACAGTCTTTACCATGAAATACACTCTAATACTAGAGGAACTGTCTTTACCGAGGAATACACTCTAATACTAGAGGAACAGTCTTTACCATGAAATACACTCTAATACTAGAGGAACAGTCTTTACCATGAAATACACTCTCTAATACTAGAGGAACAGTCTTTACCATGAAATACACTCTAATACTAGAGGAACAGTCTTTACCATGAAATACACTCTCTAATACTAGAGAACAGTCTTTACCATGAAATACACTCTAATACTAGGGGAACAGTCTTTACCATGAAATACACTTTAATACTAGAGGAACGGTCTTTACCATAAAATTCACTTTAATCCTAGAGGAACAGTCTTTACCATGAATTACTCTCACACTAATACTAGAGGAACAGTCTTTAACATGAAATACACTCTAATACTAGAGGAACAGTCTTTACCATGAAATACACTCTAATATTAGAGGAACAGTCTGAAATAAACTCTAATACTAGAGGAACAGCCTTTACCATGAAATACACTCCAATACTAGAGGAACATTCTTTACCATGAAATACACTCTTATACTAGTGGAACAGTCTTTACCATGAAATACACTCTCTAATACTAGAGGAACAGTCTTTACCATGAAATACACTCTTATACTAGTGGAACAGTCTTTACCATGAAATATACTGTAATACTAGAGGAACAGTCTTCATCATGAAATACACACTAATACTAGAGGAAATGTTTTTGCCAAGAAATACACACTAATACTAGAGGAACAGTCTTTACCATGAAATACACTTTGATACTAGAGGAACAGTCTTTACCATGAAATACACTTTGATACTAGAGGAACAGTCTTTACCATGAAATACACTCTAATACTAGAGGAACAGTCTTTACCATGAAATACACTCTAATACTAGGGGAACAGTCTTTACCATGAAATACACTTTAATACTAGAGGAACGGTCTTTACCATAAAATTCACTTTAATCCTAGAGGAACAGTCTTTACCATGAATTACTCTCACACTAATACTAGAGGAACAGTCTTTAACATGAAATACACTCTAATACTAGAGGAACAGTCTTTACCATGAAATACACTCTAATATTAGAGGAACAGTCTGAAATAAACTCTAATACTAGAGGAACAGCCTTTACCATGAAATACACTCCAATACTAGAGGAACATTCTTTACCATGAAATACACTCTTATACTAGTGGAACAGTCTTTACCATGAAATACACTCTCTAATACTAGAGGAACAGTCTTTACCATGAAATACACTCTTATACTAGTGGAACAGTCTTTACCATGAAATACACTCTAATACTAGAGGAACAGTCTTTACCATGAAATACACTCTCTAATACTAGAGGAACAGTCTTTACCATGAAATACACTCTAATACTAGAGGAACAGTCTTTACCATGAAATACACTCTCTAATACTAGAGAACAGTCTTTACCATGAAATACACTCTAATACTAGGGGAACAGTCTTTACCATGAAATACACTTTAATACTAGAGGAACGGTCTTTACCATAAAATTCACTTTAATCCTAGAGGAACAGTCTTTACCATGAATTACTCTCACACTAATACTAGAGGAACAGTCTTTAACATGGAATACACTCTAATACTAGAGGAACAGTCTTTACCATGAAATACACTCTAATATTAGAGGAACAGTCTGAAATAAACTCTAATACTAGAGGAACAGCCTTTACCATGAAATACACTCCAATACTAGAGGAACATTCTTTACCATGAAATACACTCTTATACTAGTGGAACAGTCTTTACCATGAAATACACTCTCTAATACTAGAGGAACAGTCTTTACCATGAAATACACTCTTATACTAGTGGAACAGTCTTTACCATGAAATATACTGTAATACTAGAGGAACAGTCTTCATCATGAAATACACACTAATACTAGAGGAAATGTTTTTGCCAAGAAATACACACTAATACTAGAGGAACAGTCTTTACCATGAAATACACTAATACTAGGGGAACAGTCTTTACCATGAAATACACTTTAATACTAGAGGAACGGTCTTTACCATAAAATTCACTTTAATCCTAGAGGAACAGTCTTTACCATGAATTACTCTCACACTAATACTAGAGGAACAGTCTTTAACATGAAATACACTCTAATACTAGAGGAACAGTCTTTACCATGAAATACACTCTAATATTAGAGGAACAGTCTGAAATAAACTCTAATACTAGAGGAACAGCCTTTACCATGAAATACACTCCAATACTAGAGGAACATTCTTTACCATGAAATACACTCTTATACTAGTGGAACAGTCTTTACCATGAAATACACTCTCTAATACTAGAGGAACAGTCTTTACCATGAAATACACTCTTATACTAGTGGAACAGTCTTTACCATGAAATGTACTGTAATACTAGAGGAACAGTCTTCATCATGAAATACACACTAATACTAGAGGAAATGTTTTTGCCAAGAAATACACACTAATACTAGAGGAACAGTCTTTACCATGAAATACACTTTGATACTAGAGGAACAGTCTTTACCATGAAATACACTTTGATACTAGAGGAACAGTCTTTACCATGAAATACACTTTGATACTAGAGGAACAGTGTTTACCATGAAATACACTCTAATACTAGAGGAACAGTCTTTACCATGAAATACACTCACTCTAATACAGAATGAGATAGAGGAAGAACAGTGACTCACACTTATGTCTAAGGCCTGCAGCCATTATGTTTTTTTGGGGGGAAATTACACACACACACACACACACACACACACACACACACACACACACACACACACACACACACACACACACACACACACCTCTTTTTACCACTCATTAGGAATACAAAATTATGTTAAAAATATTATCACAAACAACAAAGAGTGACCATTTCCGTTTGGACTCATAATGCAGTATATTATCATATATTAAGGATCCAATCAATCAACTGTTCCAAACATCTTGGCTCGTTGTTAACCTTCATGTATCATTTAAGATGCAGTCTAATAGTCTCTTCAATAGATTCTATTCATATTTCATACTAGGGACAGGCTTTTATCAAAGCGACCTCCAGTGAATACAGATAACGAGCAGGGAGCATTGTGGGACCTGGGGATTGAACCTGCAACCCTCAGGGGGTTCAAACACAATGGCCGCCACTCCATGTTCCTGGGAACACATTCCCTTGGAGATAGAAACTGAAATCTGAAACAACGGGTTTCAGCGGTTGTGTGAGGACATCATGACAGTGGAGATGATTCTGAGGTTCTCTCTGATCTGAGCTCCATCACTGTGCTGTGGATCTGGTCTGGGACCATTTACTGGAATTACACCAGGCAGCCGTTTGCGTCCGGGTCAAATCAATCATGAGGTGGTCCAATGATTGGCCACTGATCCAACACTCTCATCTCAGAGCAGGAAGTGGTGTTGATAACGAGAGCCCCCACCCCGGAACATGTATCTCTGTATCGTTACCGTTAGCGACGGACCAAAAGAAGAGAGCCGACAGAGAAGAGAGCCGACAGAGGACACTGCAGGGAAACCAGAAGAAACCCCAGCCTCGCTTTTCTCCTCTCAGAGGAAGAGGAGGCTTTTGTCCTTCGTCACATCTGACTTGCAACTTTCCCGCACTTCTTCTTCTTCCTCTTCCTCCGGGCTCCTATCTAATCCCCCCCCCCCCCCCGGTCTCATCTCTCTTTCATCTCCTCTCCGTTGGCTCCGGTCCTGTTCAGCGTTGTGTTGTTACACATGATAAGCCTCCGCAGTGAGCCGCTCTGTAGCTGCTTCGGGTGTCGCTGTCGCGCGCTCTCTCTCTCTCTCTCTCTCTCTCTCTCTCTCTCTCTCTCTCTCTCTCTCTCTCTCTCTCTCTCTCTCTCAAGGCACAGAGTTCACGTTTAACCGAAACGCAACGACAAAAGCAGCTTAAGTGTGGTGTGATTGAGAGAGGGAGAGAGAGAGAGAGAGAGAGAGAGAGAGAGAGAGAGAGCATTGAGAACAGGAGAAAGGGAGAAAGAGAGAGAGGGAGAGATAGAGAGAGTGAGAGAGCGAGAGAGAGAGAGAGAGAGAGAGGGAGCGAGAGAGGGAGAGAGAGAGGGAGCGAGATAGGGTGAGAGAGCGAGAGAGAGAGAGAGGGAGAGTGATAGAGATAGAGCGAGAGAGAGGGAGAGAGAGGGAGAGGGGGAGAGAGGGAGAGGGGAAGAGGTAGAGGGGGAGAGGGAGAGGGGATCAGCCAGACTCTCTCTGCCCCCTCCCTGCTGTTACCCACTGAGCCGTGGCTGCAGTGGGTATGGTGGTTACGTTTCAGCAAAGGGTGAACAGCTCATTTCTGTTCCTTTCTGGTCCTGGCTGTTCCTGGCTGTTCCTTGGTTCCTTCAGTTGTCAATCTGACAGGAGATGGTTTTGGATTATTACATATTTTGATCGAGTGACTGGAAAAAACCCAAACAAAACAAGGTTGACACCATCATTTTATTCATACAAACACTGCTCGCTCACCTGAAAGAATAATTCTAATTTGGACTTATTATCTATGAATGGATTCTCTCATCATCATCATTATCATCATCATCGTCTATTGATGATAGCTTTCCTTTCATTTGTTAATTTGTCTGCTCAGCCCTGACGACACATTCTGGGACTCCTCTATTTCAGGTGCACCTAACCTTTGACCTTACACAGGCTCCCAGACCTATATCTTCACCTAGACGGCCATCTTGGTTCTGAACACTAGCCGGCTGGTGGAACTGAATGCAGAATAGAACCAACATGGAACCAACATGGCCGCTGGGTGGACGGGTCCAGGGAGGGAGGGTAGAGAACACAGAGCGGCTGAACAACAGGAGGAATAAAGAAGGAGGAATGGGACAGACTGGCCTCAGTCAACCTCCTTCTTCAGGTACTTCTTCATGACCGAGGCCACGTCTTCTCCCTCGCTGCCCTCCGCCTCCAGCCTCTCCCCCTGGGGTCTCCCCCCGGCCGGCCGGGCCCCCCCCGGCCCGGTCTGGGACCCCCCGGCCGAGCTGCCCCCGGACCCGGAGGACTCCGACGTCTCCGAGCTCTTCCTGGCGCGGGACGACAGCGGCAGCTCCCCGAAGTGGACGCTCAGGGCCCTGCGGCCGCCGGCCCCGCCCCTCAGGGACCCCGCCAGGCTGCTGGCCGACTGCGCCCGCCGGACCGCCGGCATGATGTCCGGCCCGGCGCCGCGCCCGCCGTCCGTCAGGCAGCGGTTCTGGAACACCAGCGGCTCGGAGCCCAGGGAGCCCTCGCCGCCGTCCTCCGAGGCCACGCCCCCGCCGGCCAGCAGACGGCGCCTGGCCAGCAGCTGGGGGGAGCGCTGGGGGGAGCGGGAGGGGGCGTGGCCCCTCCTCCGGCTCCTCCTCCGGGATGGACAGGGAGCGGGACAGCTGGCGGTTGTGGAGGGAGGACAGGGAGGAGAGGAGGGGCAGCGTGGGCGGCGCGGCGGAGGAGGAGGAGGTGGAGGAGGAGGAGGAGGCGTCGGGGGTGACCGTGAAGCGGAACGGCCGGGCGGAGGAGGAGGAGGAGGCCGACGCCCCCCCGGCGGAGGCGGCGCGGGGCAGCAGCGGGGAGGGGGGCTTCAGGATGCCGGGGCGTGTCTCCCGGGCTCCTCGGGCCCGGGGGGGGGCGGGGCCACGGCGCCGCAGGCCAGCCGCCCCGGTGGTCTGGTAGATGGGCAGGGAGGCGGTGCTGCCGGCGCCGTCGCCCGGGTCGGCCCCGCCCCCACGCCGCTTGCGGAGTCCGTCCAGGAGCTCGGAGAGAGCCGAGGAGGACGAGGCTCGACCCAGACCCCCGGTACTGGAGCCGTCCTCGTCCACACAGGACCTGCAGCAGAGAGGAGACGGGTCAGAGAGAGAGAGAGAGAGAGAGAGAGAGAGAGAGAGAGAGGGAGAAAGAGAGAGAGAGAGAGAGAGAGAGAGAGAGAGAGAGAGAGAGAGAGACAGAGAGAGAGAGAGAGAGAGGGAGAAAGAGAGAGAGAGAGAGAGAGAGAGAAAGAGAGAGAGAGAGAGAGAGAGAGAGAGAGAGAGAGAGAGAGGGAGAAAGAGAGAGAGAGAGAGAGAGAGAGAGAGAGAGAGAGAGAGAGAGAGAGGGAGAAAGAGAGAGAGAGAGAGAGAGAGAGAGAGAAAGAGAGAGAAGAGAGAGAGAGAGAGAGAGAGAGAGAGAGAGAGAGAGAGAGAGAGAGACCTGCAGGTGCTCCCCCCCCCCGCCGTGCCTCTAAAATCTGCAACACCTCCCCTCTGAGATCACATGGCCTGACTTGCAAACATCTTTAAGCTCTCATGCTTGTAGTCCTACAATATCACATTGTAGCTGGGACACACGTTGCACATTAAGCACCAACCCAAGTGAATGAAGTCTACGTTGGTCCTCACCGGAAGCTGTAGGTGCTCATGGTGTCGGTGACCGACTGGCGACCGGCCTGGCTGCCGTGCGGTGACCCGCGGCGAGACCCCCCCCTGGGGACCCCCAGCCAGGTCCTGATGCCCTCGCCCACTTCCTCGGCCCCCACGCTGGACGCAGAGTCGCTGTGGGGACAGAACGCAGCCTCAGCCTCAGTCGTCTCCAGGGTCTGTCCTCCGGAGACGACCGGTCGTCACACAATGCAAACGCAGGCCAGGCTGGAGTTGGGCTGCCCCCCCATCCACCTGAAGGTCCAGTCCACCTGAAGGTGGACCTCCTGGAGGAGCCAGTGGAGGCAAACAGCCCAGGGAAGCTCAACGGGACCACGAGGAGACTGACGGATCGAAAGCCACCCAATCACATCCCAGGTCATTTTCCTCATTGAACATTTGTTTTTTTTGTCAGAGTATCGATTCAGCGTTCTTTTTCGTGCTGAAGTGTCAGACTGACTTCTGTCGCCACGGAGATGGCAGGATCAAATCGATCTGAACCTTGAATGTGTCACATGACTTTGATCTCGCTCCTCCAATACCCGATGCTCTTCATCAAGTGCAGGCAGACCCACCACCTCATCCAACACCCAGAAGTCTCACCAAGCTAAACTTTGATATTTCTCCTGCTCACAATCGACTGCCATTAAACTAAAGAGTTGCATCAAAGTTTGCTGCCCGCAGACACCTGCCACGCTGTCAATCAAACGATCTCACGTTTCCAATAGAATTACAGCGCACTGAAGCTCAAGATGGTGCATCACCTAAACCATCACGAGTCGCGCTCACAGCCGCCGTGCCAAACACATCAGGACAGTGTGGAGCTCCCGGTGGAGCTGCAGGGGGAGAAATGGGCCCAACATCCCCCTGATGCTGGAGTCTACAGGCTTAGCATCCATGCAGTGAGACCGCCTCCACAAGATGCCTCCTTCCATGTCTGTCTGTCTGTCTGTCTGTCTGTCTGTCTGTCTGTAGCTGTGGTCTCTGGTCAAAGTCAGCTCGCAGCCTTAACAGCCAAAGACTACAAAGCCAACACAGGCATTGCGATGACATACAAACGCCTGGGCACGCACACACACACGCACAGACGCACACACAAACACGCAGTGCCACAGATACAGAAAACCACACACACACACGTCCATGAGAGATCTTACACGTCCTTCCTTCGAGACATGGATTCCGTGGTGGTGTGAGTGCTGGATCAGAGAACACAGTGAATGAGATGAAGGTATGAATGAGATGAAGGTATGAATGAGATGAACGTATGAATGAGGTGAAGGTATGAATGAGATGAGCGTATGAATGAGATGAACGTATGAATGAGGTGAAGGTATGAATGAGATGAACGTATGAATGAGATGAAGGTATGAATGAGATGAACATATTAATGAGGTGAAGGTATGAACGAGATGAACGTATGAACGTGGTGAGGTATGACTGAGATGAAGGTATGAATGAGATGAACATATGAATGAAATAAAGGTATGAATGAGGTGAAGGTATGAATGAGATGAGCGTAGGAATGAGATGAAGGTATGAATGGACCGGGGCGGGACCCTCAACAGGAGGCCCAGCCTGGTCAGTGCTCCAGTACCTCTCAGAGTCACTTTCGTCGCTGGACTCCACTTCCTCCAGGGCAGCCTGCAGATCCACGATGCGACGGATGGAGGTCTCCAGGTCGGTTTGTAATGTCTGCCGGACGGCGCTGAGCTCCTCCACCTGCATCTCCTGCACACAGGAAACCACACCACCCAGGAAGTGGAGGTTTTCACGAGGTCATCGTGGGATCAGAACGGCCAAACGGAACCCGACAGAATGTTCTACGAGGGCGGTGTGTGTGTGTGGAGAAGTTCAGAGTAGATGTTAGGTACTGTGTGTGTGTGGAGAAGTTCAGAGTAGATGTTAGGTACTGTGTGTGTGTGGAGAAGTTCAGAGTAGATGTTAGGTACTGTGTGTGTGTGTGTGTGGAGAAGTTCAGAGTAGATGTTAGGTACTGTGTGTGTGTGTGTGTGTGGAGAAGTTCAGAGTAGATGTTAGGTACTGTGTGTGTGTGTGTGTGTGGAGGAGTTCAGAGTAGATGTTAGGTACTGTGTGTGTGTGTGGAGAAGTTCAGAGTAGATGTTAGGTACTGTGTGTGTGTGGAGAAGTTCAGAGTAGATGTTAGGTACTGTGTGTGTGTGTGGAGAAGTTCAGAGTAGATGTTAGGTACTGTGTGTGTGTGTGTGTGTGTGGAGAAGTTCAGAGTAGATGTTAGGTACTGTGTGTGTGTGTGTGTGTGTGTGGAGAAGTTCAGAGTAGATGTTTGGTACTGTGTGTGTGTGGAGAAGTTCAGAGTAGATGTTAGGTACTGTGTGTGTGTGTGTGGAGAAGTTCAGAGTAGATGTTAGGTACTGTGTGCATTCTAGTGCATTCTCCACTAGAATTGATTTGATTATTAGTCAGGTTCAACACATTGTGGTTTGTTTTCATTCCTTAGTGGTGAATAAGTGAATTGTAAGTTGATTACAGGTGAAACCCAATGCAGATACAATCAGGTATTCCTGGGATAGTCGACATTCATGCAACCAGTATCATTATGATGAATCATATGACATTATCTATTACCCTCTTTATCTATGACACTCATTATCAATTCCTTTATTGATCTCCTAAGGGGGATCAATAAAGGAATATCTTATCTTATCTATTACCCTCATTATCTATGACACTCAGTATCTATTACCTTCATTATCTATTACCCTCATTATCTATGACACTCATGATCTATTAGCCTCATTATCTATTACCCTCATTATCTATGACACTCATTATCTATGACACTCATTATCTATGACACTCATCATCTATGACACTCATTATCTATTACCCTCATTATCTATTACCCTCATTATCTATGACACTCATCATCTATTATCCTCATTATATATTATCCTCATTATCTATTATCCTCATTATCTATGACACTCAGGGCCTCATTTACTAACATTTGCGACCGCAGCGTAATCTGCGCCAGCGCCGAGCCGTTATTTGCGCAGCTTTCGTCACCGCACTTTACGTTGTATTTATCAAACCCGTACTTCATCAGGCAATCAGCGCCATACTCCGCCCTAGTGTAATTAGCGCACCGTTAAAAGAAGGAAGAATGGGTCTGCGTGTTTGCGTAACCATGGACGATCCAAGAAAAACAAAACAAAAGTTCCGCGCCGATCAGCGACCACTTCCTGGTCGCTGATCGGCGCGGTGCCTTTGTCGGTGTCTTCTTCTTGCTCTTACAACAGCTGCCATGTCCTTGTTTACAGGCTCAAGCAAAACCCGCTTATTGGTTTACACCTGCTTTTATGAGGCGGAGATTTGCGCTCCAATTCGAGTCGCGCACTTCTCAGGCAATCTTAGTAAATACCACGCAATACATAATAAGGCGCACTTAACGCGTTACCTCCCAGCTCTTTGCGATTCACTCCCACTTCCCCTGATACACGCCCATTTATGCATATAAATGAGGCGGGATGCGCAACTTGCCTATCGCCTCTTCAGAGGCAGGCTATTTGCGCATTTACCCCGTTGCGCCACGTTAGTAAATACGGTTCCATGTTTTTGCGCCTATTTTACCCGCAAATTACGCTAGAAATGGACGCAATTCTGTTAGTAAATGAGGCCCTCAGTATCTATGACACTCATTATCTATTACCCTCATTATCTATTACCCTCATTATCTATTACCCTCATTATCTATGACACTCATTATCTATTACCCTCATTATCTATTACCCTCATTATCTATTACCCTCATTATCTATGACACTCATGATCTATTAGCCTCATTATCTATTACCCTCATTATCTATTACACTCAGTATCTATGACACTCATTATCTATGACACTCAGTATCTATGATACTCATTATCTAAGACTCATTATCTATGACACTCATGATCTATTAGCCTCATTATCTATTACCCTCATTATCTATGACACTCATCATCTATTACCCTCATTATCTATTACCCTCATTATCTATTACCCTCATTATCTATGACACTCATGATCTATTAGCCTCATTATCTATTACCCTCATTATCTATTACACTCAGTATCTATGACACTCATTATCTATGACACTCAGTATCTATGATACTCATTATCTAAGACTCATTATCTATGACACTCATGATCTATTAGCCTCATTATCTATTACCCTCATTATCTATGACACTCAGTATCTATGACACTCATTATCTATGACACTCAGTATCTATGATACTCATTATCTAAGACTCATTATCTATGACACTCATTATCTATTACCCTCATTATCTATGATACTCAGTATCTATGACACTAATTATCTATGACAGTCAGTATCTATGACACTCATCATCTATGACACTCATCATCTATGACAGTCATTATCTATGACACTCATTATCTATGACACTCAGTATGACACTCATTATCTATGTCACTCAGTATCTATGACACTCAGTATCTATGACACTCAGTATCTATGATACTCATTATCTAAGACTCATTATCTATGACACTCATTATCTATTACCCTCATTATCTATGATACTCAGTATCTATGACACTCATCATCTATGACACTCATCATCTATGACACTCATCATCTATGACACTCATTATCTATGACACTCATTATCTATGACACTCAGTATCTATGATACTTATTATCTATTACCCTCATTATCTATGACACTCAGTATCTATGACACTCAGTATCTATGATACTTATTATCTATTACCCTCATTATCTATGACACTCAGTATCTATGACACTCATTATCTATGACAGGCGTGATGTTGAGGTTTTTGGTTAAATGTTTCCCTTTGCGGCGTTAAGAGCGTCTCCCTGCCCGGTGTGAATAAAGCCCTCAGTCCTCCGTCCAGCCGAGAGGCCCTCAGAGTTATTAGCTGCACGCCAGCCACAAGGAGATGGAGGGGGGCAGGGCTGCTTCATACAGACAAACAAGTGTGTGCATGTGTGCTTGTGTCTATGTGTGTGTGTGTGTGTGTGTGTGTCTGTCTGTGTGTGCGTATGTGCATACGTGTGTTAGCACCTGTGTGTGTGTGTGTGTGCGCACGTGTATGTGTGCATGTGTGTGCGTACGTTAGTGTGTGTGCCCACCTGTGTGTGTGTGTGTCTTCGTGTGTGTGTGTGTGCATGTGCATGCACGTGTGTGCGCACGTGTGTGTGTGTGTGTGTGTGTGTGTGTGTGTGTGTGTGTGTGTGTGTGCGTCTCCATAACCTTGAGGGGACAATGAGGATTAATCATGGCTGTGCAGAGAAAGCTGGGAGCAGGAAGAGGGGGGGTAGAGGTGTGTGTGTGTGTGTGTGTGTGTCACCACTTTTAGTTCTGTGCGTGTGTATCTATGACACATACATTTACCAATGGCTAAAGGTCATGCTAGAGAACATTGATGTATAGCTGAGGGGGAATCTTCCTCTGTTACTGTGGCTGTGCATATATGCACATATGCAGCTAAGCATAAGGAGAAACATATATATTTATACACCACAAATGCAGATGGTGTATGCAAGGTGGGGTTGACTTAGACGATGCATTCTAGGTTGGTGATGTGACGTAGATAGTGTACACTAGTGCTATGTCCTCACCGCTATGTTGGGTGTTGAGGACATGGGTGGTGTATGAGTGGTGATGTAGGGGTTATATGTTGAGTAGGGATGACATAGGTGGCGATTGTGGATGGTAAAGTAATTGGTATACACTAGGGCAGGGATGATAAGTTGGGTGTGGATGATGGTGTATTCTGCTGTGGTGCTGATAACATAGGTGGTATATGTAACTGTGGCGATGACAGTGTATACTGGGGTGGTGACGACATAGCCCCTATGTCAGGGTGGGGATGACATAGCCCCTATGTCAGGGTGGGGATGACATAGCCCCTATGTCAGGGTGGTGATGACATAGTGCATACTGGGGTGGTGATAACATAGCCCCTATGTCAGGGTGGTGATGACATAGCCCCTATGTCAGGGTGGTGATGACATAGTGCATACTGGGGTGGTGTTGACATAGCCCCTATGTCAGGGTGGTGATGACATAGTGCATACTGGGGTGGTGATGACATAGCCCCTATGTCAGGGTGGTGATGACATAGTGCATACTGGGGTGGTGATAACATAGCCCCTATGTCAGGGTGGTGATGACATAGTGAATACTGGGGTGGTGATGACATAGCCCCTATGTCAGGGTGGTGATGACGGCCATACCAGCTCCATGCGTCGGCGGCTGCTGTCCTGCTCCCTCTGGGTGAGGTCTTCCATCTCCAGCCTCATGTCGTGGAGGCGCTGCTGGTAGTAGAGGCAGTTCTGTCTCTCCCGGGCCTCCGTCTGGGCACTCTGCTCCAGCTCCTCCCCCAGACGCACCACACTGTCCCTCAGCCGCAGCACCAGAACCTACACACACACACACACGCGCACGCACACGCACACGCACACGCACGCACACACACACACACACACACACACACACACACACACACACACACACACAGACACGCACGCACGCACGCACACACACACAGACACACACACACACACACACACACACACACACACACAGATATATATATACACCAAGACACAAACCAGTGTGTGCTTTTAACATCAATTATACTCTACAGTTTGTTGAAGGACGTTTTCAAGTCATGTTCCAGAGGAGTCTCCTCACCTCGAACCTCTTCACCTGCCCCCTCTGGAACTCCAGCTTGTTCTCCAGGTCACAAACACGAGCCTCCTGTTTACTGACGATGCTGCGCCCCACAGTGGACGACTCCAGGAACTGCACCCTGGAAACACTGCACTGCAGCTGCAGGAAGAGACATTCATCATAGTGATAAGAAGTTACATAGTTACATTCATTACTTATGTACTATAGCTAGATACATAGATACAAACATTCATTATGATGATAATATGTTACATAGTTACATTCATTACTAATGTACTATAGCTAGATACATAGATACAAACATTCATTATGATGATAATATGTTACATAGTTACATTCATTACTAATGTACTATAGCTAGATACATAGATACAAACATTCATTATGATGATAATATGTTACATAGTTACATTCATTACTAATGTACTATAGCTAGATACATAGATACAAACATTCATTATGATGATAATATGTTACATAGTTACATTCATTACTAATGTACTATAGCTAGATACATAGATACACACATTCATTATGATGATAATAAGTTACATAGTTACATTCATTACTTATGTACTATAGCTAGATACATAGATACAAACATTCATCATAATGATAATATGTTACATAGTTACAGTACATTCATTACTAATGTACTATAGCTAGATACATAGATACAAACATTCATTATGATGATAATATGTTACATATTACTAATGTACTATAGCTAGATACATAGATACAAACATTCATTATGCAAACACAAACAAATGAGTATCACTCTTTGTAACTTGGCGCTTAGTCAGAGAAGTTGTATACTAGCAATGGTTAATCTAGCAATTGAAATGCTTGAAACTTGTTCTGATGACTTTCTTACTGTATTAGTAGCAATGAAATGTTTCACTTTCTTATGACAAATGTACTCTTTGTAAGTCTCTTTGGATAAAAGCGTCTGCTAAATGCCCTAAATGTAAATGTAAATATGTACTGATAAACAGAAAAATAGAAAGATGTAAATGAATGCATCCATGAATGATTAGAGTTGAAGGACTTCCAGAGTGCTGCTCACCTCCTCTTGGAGGCTCTGTCTCTGCTTCTTCTCCTCCTCCAGCTCAGCCTGCAGGTCTCTGATCTGGGCGATGTCGCTGGAGGACTGACACAAACACAGTCAGGTCAGAGGAGCATCCCACTGTCCTCAAAGAGGACACTCATCATCCCAACAGAGAGACGCCCCTTTGGACAGACAGACAGACAGACAGACAGACAGCAGCACGCCGTGAGGACACACAAGACCACACACTTCAGACATGTCTAGTAGTCAGAGAGACAGACAGAGACAAAGATGGAGAGATAGAGACTCAGACAGAACGAGTCAGAGAGAGAGAGAGAGAGAGAGAGACACACACACACACACACACACACACAAACAGACAGACAGACAGATCGTGGTCGAGGATTAATACTGTTCATACTGTTTATACTTTTTATACACTGTTTATACAACTGTTCATACACTTTGTTTATACAATGTCAATACTGTGTATTTATTACTGTTTTTTACTGTCCATACTGCACCTCATACTGTTTACACTGTTTATATCATTTGTATATATTCGCGACCCCCTTTTTATTTAGATTTTTTGTATTTATATTTTTATATATTTATTTATATTTTGCATGTGTGTCTCGCACCAGGGATCGAGGGAAACATCATTTCAGTTTTTGTGTATGTCCTGTACATTCATGAAAACTGACAATAAAGTTTACTTGACTTGACTTGACTTAATGTTCAAATACAAAGACAGGTACCAAACAAACAAATAAATAAATAAAACACTTTAGGATGTGACATTTAATATTCTAGGGCCGACATTATTCTCTTCTTTCATCTAAACTGCTTCAATGCTCTTCTGACGGGACGATGATGCTCTCTTGTACTGACATGAACTGAGGAGGTGTTGATATTCCTCCTACCAGGACCCTGCGTGGTGCGTCCTACACTGTAGGACCCTGCGTGGTGCGTCCTACACTGTAGGACCCTGCGTGGTGCGTCCTACAGTGTAGGACCCTGCGTGGTGCGTCCTACAGTGTAGGACCCTGCGGGGTGCGTCCTACACTGTAGGACCCTGCGTGGTGCGTCCTACAGTGTAGGACCCTGCGTGGTGCGTCCTACACTGTAGGACCCTGCGTGGTGCGTCCTACAGTGTAGGACCCTGCGTGGTGCGTCCTACACTGTGGGACCCTGCGTGGTGCGTCCTACACTGACACGTCCTACACTGTAGGACCCTGCGGGGTGCGTCCTACACTGACACGGCCGTCTGTTCTCTGGTGAAACAGGGAGCAGGAGCAGCAAAGCACCTGAGCGATGAGGGCCTTGTGTTTCTTCATGAGCTCATTCAGGTCCTCCTGGTCCTCCTCCAGTCTCTTCAGGAGGTCTGTCTTCTCGTGCTGCAGGAGCACCAGCTGCTCATCCACCTGGAGCAGCAGGAGGAGGTGGGAGGAGGAGACAGAGGAGGGGGGGGGGCAGGGAGAGGAGGAAGAGGAGGAAGAGGAGGAGCAGGGGGAGAGACACATTGAAATAAAAGTATACACTCAGGATCACAGACAGATGCAGCATACATACCGCAGCACACACACACACACACACACACACACACACACACACACACACACACACACACACACACACACACACAGACGGACAATACACAGACAGACAGAGACAGACAGACAGAGACTCACAAGGCTCTTGTGCTTGCAGAGCTGCTCCAGCTCTATCTGGGCGTTGTCCAGCTCCTGGGAGAGGGTCTTCTGGAAGCCCTCCACCTCACTCCTCCTCGCCTCACTCTCCTCCAGCTGAGGAGAGCACTCTGTTAGGACGCACTGCACTGGGGGTACGGGTGTGTGTGTGTGTGTGTGTGTGTGTGTATCTGTACATATGTGTGTATGTGTGTGTGTATCTGAACATATGTGTGTGTCTGCGCGTGTATCTGTACATATGTGTGTGTGTGTATGTATCTCTACATATGTGTGTATGTGTGTGTGTGTGTGTGTGTGTATCTTTATGTGTATGTGTGTGTGTGTGTGTGTGTGTCTGTGTATCTGTATCTGTGTGTGTGTGTATCTGTATGTGTATGTGTGTGTGTGTGTGTGTGTGTGTGTGTGTGTGTGTCTGTATGTGTGTGTGTGTGTGTGTGTGTGTGTGTGTGTGTGTGTGTGTATCTGTATGTGTGTGTGTGTGTGTATCTGTATGTGTGTGTGTGTGTGTGTGTGTGTGTGTGTGTGTGTGTGTGTGTGTCTGTGTATCTGTATGTGTGTGTGTGTGTGTATCTGTATGTGTGTGTGTGTGTGTGTGTGTGTTTGTGTGTGTGTGTATCTGTATGTGTGTGTGTGTGTACATATCTGTATGTGTGTGTGTGTGTGTATCTGTGTGTGTGTGTATGTGTATCTGTATGTGTGTGTGTGTGTATCTGTATGTGTGTGTGTCTGTGTATCTGTATGTGTGTGTGTCTGTGTATCTGTATGTGTGTGTGTGTGTATCTGTATGTGTGTGTGTCTGTGTATCTGTATGTGTGTGTGTCTGTGTATCTGTATGTGTGCGTCTGTGTATCTGTATGTGTGTGTGTGTGTGTATCTGTATGTGTGTGTGTGTGTGTATCTGTATGTGTGTGTGTGTGTGTGTGTGGACCTGGCAGTGCAGCCTCTCCAGGTGCTCCCGGCTGCAGGCCTGCCCCGGGACCCCCAGGGCTCCCGGGGGTCCCGGGGGTCCGTCCACCGTGGAGAGCAGCAGCCGGGCGTCCAGCAGCAGGGCGTGGGTCCTCTTCAGGTCCCGACGCAGCTTCTTCTCCACGTCAAAGTCCCTGTGGCCCACCTACACACACACATAGATACACATACACACATACACACAGACACATATACACACACACACATATACACACACACACACACACACACACACACACGTATACACACACACACATACACGTATACACACACACACACACACACACACACACACACACACACACACACACACATATATGGAAACATCAACCCAAACAATAATGATGCTTATAATATTTTTATATTAGTTGCATAGTGCTTCTCTGGGTGCTTAAAACTTTAAAATACTAAATAATGACATTGAATTCCACTTTGTACACCACTTATGACTGGGCCTCAATAAAGTGTTGTTCCCCTCATCCTGATCACACAGCCGGTCACAGAGTGCATCACCTCAGCTCCAGTGAGACATCACAGAGACCACCCATCACTTCAGCTCCAGTGAGACATCACAGAGACCACCCATCACCTCAGCTCCAGTGTGACATCACAGAGACCACCCATCACCTCAGCTCCAGTGTGACATCACAGAGACCACCCATCACCTCAGCTCCAGTGAGACATCACAGAGACCACCCATCACCTCAGCTCCAGTGAGACTGTACATCACAGAGACCACCCATCACCTCAGCTCCAGTGAGACATCACAGAGACCACCCATCACCTCAGCTCCAGTGAGACATCACAGAGACCACCCATCACCTCAGCTCCAGTGAGACATCACAGAGACCACCCATCACCTCAGCTCCAGTGTGACATCACAGAGACCACCCATCACCTCAGCTCCAGTGAGACATCACAGAGACCACCCATCACCTCAGCTCCAGTGAGACATCACAGAGACCACCCATCACCTCAGCTCCAGTGTGACATCACAGAGACCACCCATCACCTCAGCTCCAGTGAGACATCACAGAGACCACCCATCACCTCAGCTCCAGTGAGACATCACAGAGACCACCCATCACCTCAGCTCCAGTGTGACATCACAGAGACCACCCATCACCTCAGCTCCAGTGTGACATCACAGAGACCACCCATCACCTCAGCTCCAGTGAGACTGTACATCACAGAGACCACCCATCACCTCAGCTCCAGTGAGACATCACAGAGACCACCCATCACCTCAGCTCCAGTGAGACATCACAGAGACCACCCATCACCTCAGCTCCAGTGAGACATCACAGAGACCACCCATCACCTCAGCTCCAGTGTGACATCACAGAGACCACCCATCACCT
>JAXIVH010000017.1:6972603-6980103 GCA_036785325.1 Urophycis tenuis | reverse complement strand
AACTGTTGTTGTGGAAGCCAGGCTGCACCATAACAGCGTTGTTCACCTGCTCCAGCCTAGAACATCTAGGCAGACTCTCCTGTCTATTCAGAGGGCCCAAAATATGGAGTACTGGTCCAGTCTAAAACTACAGGGAAAGTTGGCCAAACTGCCCTGTGCGGACCACTCTCTATCACACACCATCTATAGCAATGCCAACATCAGTGAGGAGATCCTTATTTTCTGCATAAAAGCACGTCTACAGGTTCTCCCTACCAAATACAACCTTTCACTGTGGTTTCCCTCCATCCATTCACCCCTCTGCATGCTGCATGACCCCCCTCAACACCTGGAGTCAGTAGCCCACATTATGAACAGTTGCACATCACTTAAAGGACTGTATATCGCCAGACACGACAGACTTGTGGATCTCATTGCTGCCCAGATCCCCTGTGTGGCTGATGAAAAGCTCTATAAACACACTACTGTACAGTCCGATTGGTTTAACTCACCTGCAAACACTTTTGTAGGAATTCCAAATACACCAGACATTGTTGTCATATCTCAGCATTCTAGAACAGTTAGGCTATTTGAAATATCATGTGCATTTGATCTGTTCATGGAGGACTCTTACCTCTCTAAGACTGTAAAATACCAATCATTAATATCCACCATTGAAAACCTTGGCTACAGATGCCAGCTTATTGTGCTGGTGTTTGGTAGTCTAGGGCATGTACACAGGCTGGTGACTCGGGGACTTTGCATTGGGGGGCTACTTAAAACAAGAGCCAAACAGTTGGTAAAGTACTGCTCAATTTCAGCCATTATAGGAAGCATGTATATTTGGAAAAGGAGATGTTTTCTGTACCCCTGAGATTGTATTGTCATACATAACAATGTGCTGATCTGTTTTAATCTGTTTGATTATTCAAAAAATTTGATTCCTAATGAAAATTTACTTGTAATGTGGAATTGAATAAAGTATCTAAAATGTGTGTGTACCTGCTCCTGCTGCTGGATCCTGGCGGTCAGGGTGCGGACCTCCTCCAGACCCTCCCCAGCCTGGCTCTCCAGCAGGCGGAGCTGCTTCTTCAGGTCTGGGAGCGAGTCAGCAGCCAGGTCTACTGGGAGGCTGAGGTCTCGTACCTGGCAACACAGCTCCTCCTTCTGCTGCAGGAGGCGGGCTGCCTCCGCCTGGCTCTCCTGCAGGAGGAACCAGCAGCGTGGAGTTATCTGCTTTATATATACAGTATACATGTATGTATATATATATATATATATATATATATATATATATATATATATATATACAGGGCTGCCTCCGCCTGGCTCTCCTGCAGGAGGAACCAGCAGCGAGCGTTTATACATATAGAGTCACACCTGTAGTGTATATACAGTACATTAACACCTGTAGTTTATATATACAGTACATTAACACACCTGTAGTGTATATACAGTACATTAACACACCTGTAGTGTATATACAGTACATTAACACACCTGTAGTGTATATATACAGTATATTAACACACCTGTAGTTTATATATACAGTACATTAACACACCTGTAGTTTATATACAGTACATTAACACACCTGTAGTTTATATATACAGTATATTAACACACCTGTAGTTTATATATACAGTACATTAACACACCTGTAGTGTATATACAGTACATTAACACACCTGTAGTGTATATATACAGTATATTAACACACCTGTAGTTTATATATACAGTACATTAACACACCTGTAGTGTATATACAGTACATTAACACACCTGTAGTTTATATATACAGTATATTAACACACCTGTAGTTTATATATACAGTACATTAACACACCTGTAGTGTATATACAGTACATTAACACACCTGTAGTGTATATACAGTACATTAACACACCTGTAGTGTATATATACAGTACATTAACACACCTGTAGTTTATATATACAGTATATTAACACACCTGTAGTTTATATATACAGTACATTAACACACCTGTAGTGTATATACAGTACATTAACACACCTGTAGTGTATATACAGTACATTAACACACCTGTAGTGTATAAACAGTACAATAACACACCTGTAGTGTGTATACAGTACATTAACACACCTGTAGTGTATATACAGTACATTAACACACCTGTAGTGTGTATACAGTACATTAACACACCTGTGGTGTATAAACAGTACATTAACACACCTGTAGTGTATATACAGTACATTAACACACCTGTAGTGTATATACAGTACATTAACACACCTGTAGTGTATATACAGTACATTAACACACCTGTAGTTTATATATACAGTACATTAACACACCTGTAGTTTATATATACAGTACATTAAGAAACCTGTAGTGTATATACAGTACATTTACACACCTGTAGTGTATATACAGTACATTAACACACCTGTAGTGTATAAACAGTACAATAACACACCTGTAGTGTATAAACAGTACATTAACACACCTGTAGTGTATAAACAGTACATTAACACACCTGTAGTGTATATACAGTACATTAACACACCTGTAGTGTATAAACAGTACAATAACACACCTGTAGTGTATATACAGTACATTAACACACCTGTAGTGTGTATACAGTACATTAACACACCTGTAGTGTATATACAGTACATTAACACACCTGTAGTGTATATACAGTACATTAACACACCTGTAGTGTGTAAACAGTACATTAACACACCTGTAGTGTGTATACAGTACATTAACACACCTGTAGTGTATATACAGTACATTAACACACCTGTAGTGTATATACAGTACATTAACACACCTGTAGTGTATATACAGTACATTAACACACCTGTAGTTTATATATACAGTACATTAACACACCTGTAGTGTATATACAGTACATTTACACACCTGTAGTGTATATACAGTACATTAACACACCTGTAGTGTATAAACAGTACAATAACACACCTGTAGTGTATAAACAGTACATTAACACACCTGTAGTGTATAAACAGTACATTAACACACCTGTAGTGTATATACAGTACATTAACACACCTGTAGTGTATAAACAGTACAATAACACACCTGTAGTGTATATACAGTACATTAACACACCTGTAGTGTATATACAGTACATTAACACACCTGTAGTGTGTAAACAGTACATTAACACACCTGTAGTGTGTATACAGTACATTAACACACCTGTAGTGTATAAACAGTACATTAACACACCTGTAGTGTATATACAGTACATTAACACACCTGTAGTTTGTGTCGTAGAGTGTAGATCTCGCCCCCCAGCGCTGTGTTCTCCTGGGTGACTTTATCCTTCAGCTCTCTCTCGTTCTCCACCTGCTCCAAAGCCTGGGTCAGCTCACTGTCAAACCTGCAGCACACGGGAGAACATTATCTAAACACACAGTGGAACATTACCTCACAGACACACAGGGAGAACATTACCTCACACACACATAGTGGAACATTACCTCACAGACACACAGTGAGAACATTACCTCACAGACACACAGTGAGAACATTACCTCACAAACACACAGTGAGAACATTGCCTCACAAACACACAGTGGAACATTACCTCACAGACACACAGTGGAACATTACCTCACACACACACAGGGGGGCGTAATGTACACACACACACAGACGTACACTTGCAGTACTGAGGACATGACATGATGTTACTACATTAGGGTGTGGAGATGAGATGTAAGTATGTTTGTTAGAACTTCCCAGCTGCTCCTGCAAGAGACCATTTAGATGGTTGACCATCACTTCTGACCAATCAGGGCGTCTCTCCCCTGATTGGTTCAGAGGATCATCTTCCCGGTCAATCACAGGTGAGTGAAATGCAACACCTTACCATGGCTGAGAAACGTATGGAGTGAGGGAACACGAGGGAGGGGATGCTTTTATGGATATTACGTTTCCAAATCCTGCTCTCTCCTTCATGAGAGAACCTTTAATAGTCTGAGATGTCTCATTGAGACTCCAGAGGAGATCATTCATGACCATCCTGTAGCGGAGAGCCAACCTCCCAGTACAGGACGTTCTCATGGCCCTCATCCCTGAGCGCTGCAGGAGGAGGAGGACACACCTCCTCTGCTTGCGCTCCAGCTCGTGGACGCGGCCCTGCAGGCTGTCGGTGAGGACCCGCCCGTCCTGGAGGTCAGAGGTCACCCTGCGACACTGACGCTTCAGCTCCGCAGCCGTCCGCCTGGACTGCTCCAGCTGGGCCTGCAGAGAGGACACCTGCACACACACACACACACACACAGACACACCCAACACAGACACAGACACAGACACAGACACACACACACACACACACACACACACACACACAGACACACACACACACACACACACACACACACACACACACACAGACACACACAGACACACACACATACACACACACACAGACACAGACACAGACACACACACACACACACACACACACACAGACACACACACACACACACACACATACACACACACTACACACACACACACACACACACACACACACACACACACACACACACACACAATCACACACACACAGACACACACACACAGACACACACACACACACATCACACACACACACACACACACACACACACACACACACACACACACACACACACAGACACACACACACACACAGAGACACACAAACACACACACACAGACACAGAACACACAGACACAGACACACACACAGACACAGACACACACACACACACACACACACAGACACACACAGACACACACACACACACACACACACACACACACACACAGACACACACACACACACACACACACACACACACACACACACACACACACACAAACACACACACACACACACACACACACACAGACACACACACACACACAGACACAGACACAGACACACACAGACACACACAGACACAGACACAGACACAGACACACAAACAGACACAGACACAGACACAGACACACACACACACACACACACACAAACACACACACACACACACACACACACACACACACACACACACACACATACAGACACACACACACACACAGACACAGACACAGACACACACACACACACACACACACACACACACACACACACACACACAGACACAGACACAGACACAGACACAGACACACAGACACACACACACACACACACCACAGTAGTCAGTGCTGCGGTCCACAGCTCCGGCACCAGGCTGGTACCTGTGTTCTGGGTACCGGTGTTTTGGTACCGGTGTTCTGGTACCGGTGTTCTGGTACCGGTGTTCTGGTACCGGTGTTCTGGTACCTTGGTGTCGAGCTGCTGCCGGGCCTGTCGCTCCACCTCCAGCCTCTCCTCCGTCTGCTTCAGGCGCCGCCGCACAAACTCCACCTCCGCCTGGGAGCCCTCCAGCTGCACCGCCAGCTCCTTGTCTGCAGGAGCAGCAGGAGGTGAGGGGGAGGAGCAGCAGGAGGTGAGGGGAGCAGCAGGAGGTGAGGGGAGCAGCAGGAGGAGAGGGGAGCAGCAGGAGGAGAGGGGAGCAGCAGGAGGAGGAGAGGGGAGCAGCAGGAGGAGAGGGGAGCAGCAGGAGGAGAGGGGAGCAGCAGGAGGTGAGGGGAGCAGCAGGAGGACAGGGGAGCAGCAGGAGGAGAGGGGAGCAGCAGGAGGTGAGGGGGAGCAGCAGGAGGACAGGGGAGCAGCAGGAGGAGAGGGGAGCAGCAGGAGGAGAGGGGAGCAGCAGGAGACAGGGGAGCAGCAGGAGGAGAGGGGAGCAGCAGGAGGAGAGGGGAGCAGCAGGAGGAGAGGGGATCAGCAGGAGGGACAGGGGAGCAGCAGGAGGAGAGGGGAGCAGCAGGAGGAGAGGGGAGCAGCAGGAGGAGAGGGGAGCAGCAGGAGGTGAGGGGACCAGCAGGAGGAGAGGGGAGCAGCAGGAGGTGAGGGGACCAGCAGGAGGACAGGGGAGCAGCAGGAGGAGAGGGGGAGCAGCAGGAGGTGAGGGGAGGAGCAGGAGGAGAGGGGAGCAGCAGGAGGAGAGGGGAGCAGCAGGAGGTGAGGGGAGGAGCAGGAGGAGAGGGGAGGAGCAGCAGGAGGAGAGGGGAGCAGGGCTTAGCTGTGTGTGTGTGTGTGTGTGTAGTATAAAACTTGTCCACGTATTTCTCTTTGTTTATATCTACAACCCCCCCCCCCCCCCCCCCCCCCCCCCCACACACACACACACACACACACTCCCCACTGGGGGGGTCCTGGACCACCAGTCCCAGGCTGGTCCTGGACCACCAGTCCCAGGCCGGTCCCGGACCAGGACCAGGACCAGGATGGTCCAGGACCAGTCCCAGGCCGGTCCCGGACCAGGACCAGTCCCAGGATGTTCCAGGACCAGTCCCAGGCCGGTCCCCGGATCAGGACCAGGACCAGGACCAGGACCAGGACCCAGTCCCAGGCCGGTCCGGTCTGCGGGGGAAGCCTACCAGTCACGGGCCGGGCCGGGCTCTCCGTCACGTGGACCCTCTGCTGCTCCTCCTCCAGCTGCTTCTCCAGGTTTCCATGGCAACCTTGCACTGGTCCAGACGAGCCTGGCGCCGAGCGTTTCAGAGGGGAGGGGCGGCTGTGAACGAGGAGGCGTGGCCTCCATCTGCACAGTCTGCCATGCTAGGTGTTGTTCTCATTGATGCTAGGTGTTGTTCTCATTGATGCTAGGTGTTGTTCTCATTGATGCTAGGTGTTGTTCTCATTGATGCTAGGTGTTGTTCTCATTGATGTTAGTTGTTGTTCTATTGATGTTAGTTGTTGTTCTCATTGATGCTAGTTGTTGTTTTCATTGATGTTAGTTGTTTACATTGATGCTAGTTGTTGTTTACATTGATGCTAGTTGTTGTTTTCATTGATGCTAGTTGTTGTTTACATTGATGTTAGTTGTTGTTCTATTGATGTTAGTTGTTGTTTTCATTGATGCAAGTTGTTGTTTTCATTGATGCTAGTTGTTGTTTACATTGATGCTAGTTGTTTGCATTGCTGTTAATTGTTGTTTACATTGATGTTAGTTGTTGTTCTATTGATGCTTGTTGTTTTCATTGATGCTAGTTGTTGTTTACAATGATGCTAGTTGTTGTTTTCATTGATGCTAGTTGTTGTTTTCATTGATGCTAGTTGTTGTTTTCATTGATGCTAGTTGTTGTTTTCATTTATGCTAGTTGTTGTTTTCATTGATGCTAGTTGTTGTTTTCATTGATGCTAGTTGTTGTTTTCATTGATGCTAGTTGTTGTTTTCATTGATGCTAGTTGTTGTTTTCATTGATGCTAGTTGTTTGCTAGTTGTTTTAGGGTGGGAAAGACCTGCTGAGTGTCAAAGCGGCATTTCAACACGAGCCAAACCATGAAAGAAAAGTCAGAAGGAAGTCATTGAGTCCACAGGTCACCCAGTCACCCAGTCATCCATCCATCCAGTCACTCATTCATTCCAGTCATCCATTCATCCAGT
>JAXIVH010000017.1:6960195-6972403 GCA_036785325.1 Urophycis tenuis | reverse complement strand
GAGAGAGAGAGAGAGAGAGAGAGAGAGAGAGACAGAGCGAGAGAGAGAGAGAGAGAGAGAGACAGAGAGAGAGAGAGAGAGAGAGAGGGAGGTCTCCCTACCCTGCAGTCCCGGCCCTCTTCTACAGGGCTGTCTTTGGGGCTGAGGGTGACCGACAGCTCCAGGGTACCCAGGTCTGGTCTGGTACTGCTTGTCGCTCAGCTTCAGGGTCACCATTTGTGTTCTGCAACCAAAACACAGACAACAATATCTGGCTCACGGTGTGAACAAGCTGAGAATGCCCCGGGATCGACCTTGACCGTACTAGCCAGAGATAAGAAAGCCAGAAGGTACCTCTGTGGTTCCAGAGAGTCCAGACAAAGATGCGCAGAGCCCATGAAGTCATCTTGAAGGCCAAAGTCATAGTCAAACACCTTCAGCACAACAACAAAGTCAGGGTCAAACTACTTCAATATAACTTCAACAACAAAAACACACGTTTGTCTTCAGTACCTTGATATACAACGGCTCCCTCAGGCCTGTCCAGTATCAGTGTGGTCCTCTCCTCCCACACCGGGTTCAGGTCCTTGTGGATGGTTCTGCTCCTGAACACCTCCTTACTGTTCAGCTTGAACTTCACGTAGGGGTCGCTCGTACCTACGCGAGGAGTCAGGCCGCTTTCAGATGAAAGAAAACAACAACAAAACATTCCCACCCCTTCTGGCGCCCTCCTGAGCCACGCCCCCAAACACATGACTATCTCGCTAGCTTCAGCAGTGGGTCCGCCTGGCCTGGTGGAAGACTCCTGCACAGTGAGTGAACAGGTGTGCAGGTAGGTGGGGAGACACAAATGGAACCTGTACACACAAAATGCTTCTACGATGAAGCCCTTCTCTTTCACTCAGCAGGTCTGTGGACAGCATCTGAGCAGGCGGGTCGTCTTCCAACACAGGTGGAAGTGCCCTGAGCGCTGCGGTCGGTCCTCACCTCCTCTGTCTCTGGCCGCCAGACCGCGTCTCGCTGCAGCTCAACGTCCAGCTTATACATCCCCGGGCTGGTGCCGGTCCTGGTCAGGGCTGGCCACTAATGGCCCAGACGCACCCATGGCCTGCAGTAATGAAGAGGAGAGACCATCAAACACACACTCAGGCCAGCGCACAGTGAGCCCTGCTGAGCGTGGAAGCCTCAGAGAAGCAGCGCTGCCGCTGCCGTGCGGCCCCGCTGTTGTGTGTGGGGCTTCGTTTTCCCCCTGCAGCAGCTTTGGGTTTCTCTATGAACTGCTGTACCAGGTGATACATGGAGTTCACACCAGGGGTCTAAATATACAGCAACAACAAAACCACTTCCTCCAGAAGTGTCTACATATTAAGAGACATTTTCTGCATGCATTTCCTGTCTGGTTATTTCCTATTGAGTTTCATGAGGCATTTTGTTTAAAAGCCCTGTTTATTATAGTCCTTGTATCGTTGTTTCTTATTTAGCCCATCTATCCCCAGCAGGTGGTTGTAACCGTCTTATTTCTGTACGTCTCATGAGGGCAACACAGTATTCTGCACACACGTGTCTCGTGTCTACAGCCACCTGGATTGGTTGGACCCTGGAAACCTTGACTGAACCTCGTCTTCATCTTTCAGTTTATCTATTGTTCTGATTCCTCTTGTGCATTCTCCTAGCATCGATAATAAAATGCACACTGGGTTGAACAACATCTCAATCATGGTAGCAGAAGTCTGCCTTACCTTGCGGATGCCAAACATTTTGCCAGCTGTATCACAGAAGAAGTCCCATTGACAGTGCCGGGTTGTAGTTTGTAGTATATTATCAGTATTATTATTAGTATTACTCGACCCGCGCTGACGAGCTCTGCCTCTCCTCGTGTGTTCGAACCACTTCTGGGTCGAAGCCCCGAGCACCACTCTCTAAATCAACGGCATCACAGGCCCTGAGGGACAGCGCTGGCAGGAAGTCTCTCTAGAGCAGCTTCCCCACCAACTGAGAGGTGGGGTTTGGGTTTTTTGCAAGCTGCAAGAGGTTGCTCACTGCAACAGGAATCTGGCAGCGTGCAGCAATATCCAATATCACAAAACATTTCGTAAAGAGAGCATATCTTGTGGTGGAATGTGGCGCCCGCCCTCTGCCCAGTGACGGGCCTGTTACCCCCCGTCCTGCTGCACGGACAGCCCTACTGGTACTTTCATGACCACCTCATCTTTGTGTTATCGATGGCGAACCTCGTCACATTGATTTCGGGTTCATGTTGTTGTTTCATAAGTGATATGAAGTTGAGACTGTGTTGCTATTCACACATCACAGGTCAGGATGGCGGTCGAAAGCAATCGCTGTAGATCAAAAAGTAAAAGTACAAAAAAATACAAGATTGTATATGACTAGATGATAGTATTTAGTTAGTAGTAGTATAGTATAGTAGTAGTATAGTATATAGTATTTTAGTATAGTTAGTAGTATAGTAAAGTAGTAGTATAGTATATAGTATTTTAGTATAGTAGTAGTATAGTATAGTAGTAGTATAGTATATAGTAGTATAGTATATAGTATTTTAGTATAATATAGTAGTAGTATAGTATATAGTATAGTATATAGTATTTTAGTATAGTATTAGTATAGTATATAGTAGTATAGTATATGTATTTTAGTATAGTAGTAGTATAGTATATAGTAGTATAGTATATAGTATTTTAGTATAGTAGTAGTATAGTATATAGTATTTTAGTATAGTAGTAGTATAGTATAGTAGTAGTATAGTATATAGTAGTATAGTATATAGTATTGTAGTATAGTAGTAGTATAGTATAGTAGTAGTATAGTATATAGTAGTATAGTATATAGTATTTTAGTATAGTAGTAGTATAGTAAAGTAGTAGTATAGTATATAGTAGTATAGTATATAGTAGTATAGTATATAGTATTTTAGTATAGTAGTAGTATAGTATAGTAGTAGTATAGTATATAGTAGTATAGTATATAGTATATAGTAGTATAGTATATAGTATTTTAGTATAGTAGTAGTATAGTATATAGTAGTATAGTATATAGTAGTATAGTAGTATAGTATATAGTATTTTAGTATAGTAGTAGTATAGTATATAGTAGTATAGTATAGTAGTAGTATAGTATATTCGTAGTATAGTATATAGTATTTTAGTATAGTAGTAGTATAGTATATAGTATTTTAGTATAGTAGTAGTATAGTAAAGTAGTAGTATAGTATATAGTAGTATAGTATATGGTAGTATAGTATATAGTATTTTAGTATAGTAGTAGTATAGTATAGTAGTAGTATAGTATATAGTAGTATAGTATATAGTATTTTAGTATAGTAGTAGTATAGTAAAGTAGTAGTATAGTATATAGTAGTATAGTATATAGTATATAGTAGTATAATATATAGTATTTTAGTATAGTAGTAGTATAGTATAGTAGTATAGTATATAGTATTTTAGTATAGTAGTAGTATAGTAAAGTAGTAGTATAGTATAGTAGTAGTATAGTATATAGTAGTATAGCATATAGAATTTTAGCACCAGTAAAACGGCACCCACACACAGAGGCTGCAGCACATGTATTTATAATGGTCTGCCACATCCGCCTTCATACCCTCTCCTCGTGCATCCCCTGAGTTTAATTAGACCTGAAGCATTCAGACAAGACCTGGAAGAAATCAATAGTGTGTCAAAATGGCTCAGAGCAATATCAGCCACTCAGCCTCACTGTCAACCACAAACTGCCCTGGATCACTTCAACTGGCATTTCCCAATAGAAGAAGACAATCCTGCACACCCATTGTAACACAGCTACCGTATTCACGACAAGGTGTGGCCTTGAATGCACACCTGCTCGGACAACAGGTGTGTCCGTTTCCCCGTCAGAGGAGCTCAACAGAGGCCTTGGAGTTAGCGTCAGCACACAGAACCTCACTCTGTATCACTCTGTATCACTCTGTATCACTCACTCTGAAGGTTTTCTTTTTATAAGCTGGTCTTTTCAGTGATCACTCATTATTAGTTTTATTCTTAAAGGGATATAGAGGAGTATTTTCTCTCACGTTTACTGGCTTTACTGTATTATGTGCTTTGTATGAAATGTGCTAGCCATAATAAATCCTTTTCATTTGTCTGACCAGCTGCCCTAAACCTGCACTATGTAACTTTGATACCAGAGCCATCACTGTTGTTTGAAATGATTGGAAGGGATCTTTACAGGCCTGTGATAGCAACAGATTTCACCAGCAGAAGCCTCCCTTTTGTCTCATAGTAAATCTAAATGACTGAAAGTCATTCATCTCTATGCAGCTTAGCTGGCTTGATGGGCAACATGAATAAGGCAATCTATAAATAGCTTCCAAAGGTTCCTTCATTGTCCTGAGGCTGCTTGGCTCCTGCTGATTTAGAGGCACACGTTTGAGGCCGGAGGATCCGTCCAATCAGCTCTGGTGGTCCATGATGGAGAGGGTGTATCTACAGCACGTTGGGGCTGTGTTTACAAGCACATAATCACCTCTCTGCCCCTTCATTTGTATGCTTTTAAATGTTTTAATGTGACTTTTTATCAATGTTTTGTTCAGTTTTTTACTCATGTTTCTTGTCATTTTATATCAAGTGTCTTTAAGTTTTTTAGCAAAAAACGCAATGTAAAATGTATTACTTGTATATTTAGCATGGAAGCTTTGGGGTTTTTGCTAAATGAAGTTGAGCTACCCTATGCTATGCTAAGTACGCTAAGATACTCATATTTACACTGAGGCTTAAATTGTTGAGACAGTTATTTGAGGTAGTTAGGCTAGGCCACACCATGACACAATAATGGTTGAAACTCAAAGGAACATGAGACCATTGAGTTGTTAAATATCACACCTAGATGACAGAGGGAACAGAGATGTACCGCCGACGGAAAGTAGAAGCCAGTGTCTATTTAACAACCATCTTTCCATCTGGAAAGGTTATGCAAATGTGTTCAGCTAGCTCTACACTCAGGAGTTGTGACAAGAGCCTTTCAGACACTGTGCTGAACACTCCACATGGTAGTAGATACAACACCTGGACCTCCTTAGAGCTCCACTGTATTCTAATGCAAATACTCCAACATGTCTCAACTTCTACTGAGCCTGGATGGGAATGTCAAATATACAAGACAAGGGTTTGCTACAAAGAGAGAGAGAGAGAGACATAGAGAGAGAGACAGATAGATAGATAGAGAGAGAGAGAGAGAGAGAGAGAGAGGAGAGAGATGAGAGAGAGAGAGAGAGAGAAAGGAGAGAGAGACAGAGAGAGAGACAGAGAGAGAGAGAGAGAGAGAGAGAGAGAGAGAGAGACAGAGAGAGAGAGCAGAGATGAGAGAGACAGAGAGAGGAGAGAGAGAGAGAGAGAGAGAGAGAGAGAGGAGAGAGAGAGAGAGAGAGGAGAGAGAGAGAGAGAGAGAGAGGAGAGAGAGAGAGAGACAGAGAGAGAGAGAGAGAGGCAGGACAGAGAGAGAGAGAGAAGAGAGAGAGAAAGAGAGAGATAATTCACCCAGAGCGGACAACCACAAATGGAGGACCCAGAATAAGGACTCTGAGTAATCCCTGAGACAACTGGCTCAGCTCAGCGACTGAGAGCAGCAGGTGAAGCCACACCCACCCAGTGTATTGTATACGTCCATATGGAGGGGAACCCGTAGGGAGGAGTAGAGGAGAGGAGACAAGAGAGGGTAGTGTTAGAGGGAGACGAGGCATGGTTGTTACTGGGACTCTGAAATGAAAGGCTGTTGAAAGAGAGGGAGTCTGTCAGCCCCCAAGAGTCAGAGGTTTCCACAAAGCCTTGTGTTCCTCTGCCTTTGCTCTGCGGTTGATCTGTACTGTCTAGTGCACCAAACCCACCAATTCCGGCTTCACAGTACCCCAACATTATCCCAGCTTCACCTGAACGCCCCATCCCTACCCGTCCTCGGCTGAGAGGGAGAGAGACAGGAAAGAAAGTGAGACAGGTTCAATAGGGAGACAGGTGGGGAGAGACTGGTGGGAGGGACAGGTAACAAGAGGTGAGATGAGGACTGACAGCTGAAGAGGGTGAGGGGTGAGGAGAAAGGCTAAGGGGACAGACAGGTGATGGGAGAGCCGGGTACAGTGAGACAGGTACAGAGCCAGGTGAGAGATACCAGCATGCAGGCTTGGCGTGTGATCATCTCTCAGCTCTCATCTGATCCGAGCTCATGAAGTCCGGGAGCCTAGAACAACACAACTCTCTCCAGGATGTGGCATGACAAACACAAACCAGCTCATCTGTACTATGATCACAACAGTGGCTGACCTTCAAATCCACTGTGATGATCCCTTCCACGTGTCACCTCAACAGGCACGCTGACTTGGTGAGGTCAGAGGTGGACGATGGCCTCCTTCTGCAACACTGGGAACTTCTACAGACGTGGGTGGTGGAGGTTTGTCTGAGGCTTGGCTTTACAATGGCTGTTAACCTGACCCCAGGTGGTAAAAGTGTGTCAATGTTTGATGTTAAGCTGTGACTCTCAGGGTGAGGAAGGAGTTAGGTTATTATTTACTACCTGTCCGCGCTGCCAACAGAACATCATATGAACTGAGTTACAACAGCTTCGCACTCCGATTCATGGCCTGTATTCAAATACCTCGCCACCACACACACACACACACACACACACACACACGCAGGTTGTCCTTGAATCGTTATTTGGCTTTGACTCTCAATTACAGTCCGTGTGATCCTGACACGCATCACAATACACCAGTTCTCCAGTGACTCCAATGCTGTAGGTTCACAACACGGACACATTCCTTCACTTGTTACAAGGAGATTGTTGCTCAGGGGGCAGCACGAGGGGGGGGGGGCAGCACGAGGGGGGGGGTCCAAAGCCCCTCCCCCCTCCAGCCGCTGCCGTGGAGGTGAATGGCTGTGGGAACACAACACCGCGTTGGGTTCAACCTACCAGTGCCTTAGCGCCCTCATCCCCCACTGCAGAGGAGCGACTTTGAGCACACAAACACAGTGAGTGGTGTGCTGGGGGGAAGACCAGTGGGGGGGTTTCAGCGCACCAGAAACGTGGGTAGATTTTACTGCACAGTTTTGCATTCCAGTGTTTGAACCATTTTTGGAGCAGAGCTTAAGAGAGCTCAGTGACCAGTGGTGTGCAGTTGTATCAGGGTTTCATGCGTCTTATCACAGCCATCGTGGTATACCACGTTCTATAATCATCTATATCTATCATCTATAATCATCCCCATGTGTTACATGCATTGATCACTCTTCCCGATAGCAGCCATGTTTTCATGCACAGTGAATATGTTGCGTCTGACAACAGCACCCTGTGTGGCTGTATGGGCAAATGTTTTGTTTGGATACAAACTCACTCTGAAAGAGTGAAGCCTACTGTTAGTGACAGTCTACTGTTAGTGACAGTCTGTTAGTGACAGTCTGTAGTGACAGTCTGTTAGTGACAGTCTACTGTTAGTGACAGTCAGCTGTTAGTGACAGCCTACTGTTAGTGACAGTCTACTGTTAGTGACAGCCTACTGTTAGTGACAGTCCTGTTAGTGACAGTCTACTGTTAGTGACAGTCTACTGTTAGTGACAGCCAGCTGTTAGTGACAGCCTACTGTTAGTGACAGTCTACTGTTAGTGACAGCTACTGTTAGTGACAGTCTACTGTTAGTGACAGCCTGTTAGTGACAGCCTACTGTTAGTGACAGTCTGTTAGTGACAGCCTACTGTTAGTGACAGTCTGTTAGTGACAGTCTACTGTTAGTGACAGTCTACTGTTAGTGACAGCCTGTTAGGGACAGTCTACTGTTAGTGACAGTCTGTTAGTGACAGCCTACTGTTAGTGACAGTCTGTTAGTGACAGTCTACTGTTAGTGACAGCCTGTTAGTGACAGTCTACTGTTAGTGACAGCCTACTTTTAGTGACAGTCTGTTAGTGACAGCCTACTGTTAATGACAGTCTGTTAGTGACAGTCTACTGTTAGTGACAGTCTACTGTTAGTGACAGTCTACTGTTAGTGACAGCCTGTTAGGGACAGTCTACTGTTAGTGACAGTCTGTTAGTGACAGCCTACTGTTAGTGACAGCCTACTGTTAGTGACAGTCTGTTAGTGACAGCCTACTGTTAGTGACAGTCTGTTAGTGACAGTCTACTGTTAGTGACAGTCTACTGTTAGTGATAGCCTGTTAGTGACAGCCTACTGTTAGTGACAGCCTACTGTTAGTGACAGCCTGTTAGTGACAGTCTACTGTTAGTGACAGCCTACTGTTAGTGACAGCCTGTTAGTGACAGTCTACTGTTAGTGACAGCCTACTGTTAGTGACAGCCTACTGTTAGATGGCAGTCTACTGTTAGTGACAGCCTACTGTTAGTGACAGTCTGTTAGTGACAGCCTACTGTTAGTGACAGTCTGTTAGTGACAGTCTACTGTTAGTGACAGTCTACTGTTAGTGACAGCCTACTGTTAGTGACAGTCTGTTAGTGACAGCCTACTGTTGTGACAGTCTGTTAGTGACAGTCTACTGTTAGTGACAGCCTGTTAGGACAGCCTACTGTTAGTGACAGTTCTGTTAGTGACAGCCTACTGTTAGTGACAGTCTGTTAGTGACAGCCTACTGTTAGTGACAGTCTGTTAGTGACAGTCTACTGTTAGTGACAGTCTACTGTTAGTGACAGCCTGTTAGTGACAGTCTACTGTTAGTGACAGCCTACTGTTAGTGACAGCCTACTGTTAGTGACAGTCTACTGTTAGTGACAGCCTGTTAGTGACAGCCTGTTAGTGACAGTCTACTGTTAGTGACAGCCTACTGTTAGTGACAGCCTGTTAGTGACAGCCTACTGTTAGTGACAGCCTGTTAGTGACAGTCTACTGTTAGTGACAGCCTGTTAGTGACAGCCTGTTAGTGACAGTCTACTGTTAGTGACAGCCTACTGTTAGTGACAGCCTACTGTAGTGACAGTCTACTGTTAGTGACAGCCTGTTAGTGACAGCCTGTTAGTGACAGTCTACTGTTAGTGACAGCCTACTGTTAGTGACAGCCTGTTAGTGACAGCCTACTGTTAGTGACAGTCTACTGTTAGTGACAGCCTGTTAGTGACAGTCTACTGTTAGTGACAGCCTACTGTTAGTGACAGCCTACTGTTAGTGACAGTCTGTTAGTGACAGCCTACTGTTAGTGACAGCCTACTGTTAGTGACAGTCTGTTAGTGACAGCCTACTGTTAGTGACAGTCTGTTAGTGACAGCCTACTGTTAGTGACAGTCTACTGTTAGTGACAGGTCTGTTAGTGACAGCCTACTGTTAGTGACAGTCTACTGTTAGTGACAGTCTGTTAGTGACAGTCTGTTAGTGACAGCCTACTGTTAGTGACAGCCTGTTAGTGTGACAGTCTACTGTAGTGACAGTCTACTGTAGTGACAGTCACTGTTAGTGACAGCCTACTGTTAGTGACAGCTGTTAGTGACAGTCTACTGTTAGGACAGCCTACTGTTAGTGACAGCCTACTGTTAGTGACAGTCTACTGTTAGTGACAGCCTGTTAGTGACAGCCTGTTAGTGACAGTCTACTGTTAGTGACAGCCTACTTGTTAGTGACAGCCTGTTAGTGACAGCCTACTGTTTAGTTGACAGTCTACTGTTAGTGACAGCCTGTTAGTGACAGTCTACTGTTAGTGACAGCCTACTGTTAGTGACAGCCTACTGTTAGTGACAGTCTGTTAGTGACAGCCTACTTGTTAGTGACAGCCTACTGTTAGTGACAGTCTGTTTAGTGACAGCCTACTGTTAGTGATAGCCTGTTAGTGACAGCCTACTGTTAGTGACAGCCTACTGTTAGTGACAGCCTGTTAGTGACAGTCTACTGTTAGTGACAGCCTACTGTTAGTGACAGCCTGTTAGTGACAGTCTTACTGTTAGTGACAGCCTACTGTTAGTGACAGCCTACTGTTAGTGGCAGTCTACTGTTAGTGACAGCCTACTGTTAGTGACAGTCTGTTAGTGACAGCCTACTGTAGTGACAGTCTGTTAGTGACAGTCTACTGTTAGTGACAGTCTACTGTTAGTGACAGCCTACTGTTAGTGACAGTCTGTTAGTGACAGCCTACTGTTAGTGACAGTCTGTTAGTGACAGTCTACTGTTAGTGACAGCCTGTTAGGGACAGCCTACTGTTAGTGACAGTCTGTTAGTGACAGCCTACTGTTAGTGACAGTCTGTTAGTGACAGCCTACTGTTAGTGACAGTCTGTTAGTGACAGTCTACTGTTAGTGACAGTCTACTGTTAGTGACAGCCTGTTAGTGACAGTCTACTGTTAGTGACAGCCTACTGTTAGTGACAGCCTACTGTTAGTGACAGTCTACTGTTAGTGACAGCCTGTTAGTGACAGCCTGTTAGTGACAGTCTACTGTTAGTGACAGCCTACTGTTAGTGACAGCCTGTTAGTGACAGCCTACTGTTAGTGACAGCCTGTTAGTGACAGTCTACTGTTAGTGACAGCCTGTTAGTGACAGCCTGTTAGTGACAGTCTACTGTTAGTGACAGCCTACTGTTAGTGACAGCCTACTGTTAGTGACAGTCTACTGTTAGTGACAGCCTGTTAGTGACAGCGACTGTTAGTGACAGTCTACTGTTAGTGACAGCCTACTGTTAGTGACAGCCTGTTAGTGACAGCCTACTGTTAGTGACAGTCTACTGTTAGTGACAGCCTGTTAGTGACAGTCTACTGTTAGTGACAGCCTACTGTTAGTGACAGCCTACTGTTAGTGACAGTCTGTTAGTGACAGCCTACTGTTAGTGACAGCCTACTGTTAGTGACAGTCTGTTAGTGACAGCCTACTGTTAGTGACAGTCTGTTAGTGACAGCCTACTGTTAGTGACAGTCTACTGTTAGTGACAGTCTGTTAGTGACAGCCTACTGTTAGTGACAGTCTACTGTTAGTGACAGTCTGTTAGTGACAGTCTGTTAGTGACAGCCTACTGTTAGTGACAGCCTGTTAGTGACAGTCTACTGTTAGTGACAGTCTACTGTTAGTGACAGCCTGTTAGTGACAGCCTACTGTTAGTGACAGCCTGTTAGTGACAGTCTACTGTTAGTGACAGCCTACTGTTAGTGACAGCCTACTGTTAGTGACAGTCTACTGTTAGTGACAGCCTGTTAGTGACAGCCTGTTAGTGACAGTCTACTGTTAGTGACAGCCTACTGTTAGTGACAGCCTGTTAGTGACAGCTACTGTTAGTGACAGTCTACTGTTAGTGACAGCCTGTTAGTGACAGTCTACTGTTAGTGACAGCCTACTGTTAGTGACAGCCTACTGTTAGTGACAGTCTGTTAGTGACAGCCTACTGTTAGTGACAGCCTACTGTTAGTGACAGTCTGTTAGTGACAGCCTACTGTTAGTGACAGTCTGTTAGTGACAGCCTACTGTTAGTGACAGTCTACTGTTAGTGACAGTCTGTTAGTGACAGCCTACTGTTAGTGACAGTCTACTGTTAGTGACAGTCCTGTTAGTGACAGTCTGTTAGTGACAGCCTACTGTTAGTGACAGCCTGTTAGTGACAGTCTACTGTTAGTGACAGTCTACTGTTAGTGACAGCCTGTTAGTGACAGCCTACTGTTAGTGACAGCCTGTTAGTGACAGCCTACTGTTAGTGACAGCCTGTTAGTGACAGTCTACTGTTAGTGACAGTCTACTGTTAGTGACAGTCTACTGGGTGTACTATAGGATGCGTCCCCATTCCTCCCAACCCCCAAAGAGTGGACGTCCCGTGAGACACAGAGGACAGCAGAGCACCAGGCTGTGGATGAAGACGTGCTGACCTTCATCTGGCCAGCCCTTGACTTTGACGTCTGCGTCCCAGAGAGGGTTGTGTGTCTTTGGACACTTCAACCCCGCGGTGTGACACATTTCATATATAACGTTGTTTCCCATCACCCCGGTTTTACACAACAACGGTCCTAAAAAAGTATCACAAATAGGTCGTAGCCATGGGGATAACACAGCCCCATATTTTCTAGCAGTCTTTGCCCAAAATGCATTTTTGGATCTTTTTGTCCATTCTGGGCTACTGTAGAAACATGGCGGTGCAACATGAAGGCCCCCATAGAAGAGAGACTGCTCCATTATGGAGATATAAAAGGTTAATCTTCATGGGATTATACACTCAATAAAAGATAATGATGAATATTGTATTCCACTTCTGCCAAGTCTGTTCCACTACATAGCACTGTA
>JAXIVH010000017.1:6895195-6952695 GCA_036785325.1 Urophycis tenuis | reverse complement strand
CAGCTTGACGCCCTTCTCCTCGATGTCCACGGTGTGTCTGGTGATCTCCACCGTCTGGCTGATCCGCTCTGCAAGACAGAACCAATAGAGCTCAGATAGGGATCTCTCATCTTTGATCTCTTGTGGGGCCATTTCCTTCTGTGGACGTGACCCGTTGTTTTTTTTCTTGTGTGACGCGGATCCAGAATGGTCATTACACATTCTGAGCATTCCCCCGGTTTTCCTGTTTTACATCTGGGTGGGGGAGGGGCTGGGGTGGCCCCGCCCCGCCCTGCCCCGCCCCGCCCAGATGTGCCGCCATGGCGGACGGTAACAACAGCTGGCTGGAGTGTGATTCTATCCATCATAAATCCCGTTCAGTAGCATGACCATGAAGACACAGCCCAAAAGGTGCAAGAATCATTCCTCAAACAAGCAAACTGCTCTCAGTGCAACCACACAGAAACAAGAGATGGAGGATTTCACACATCTGGATACATCAGCCACGTGATGTCCCCAGTGGGTAGCCAGAGTGAAATGGGTGATTAAACAGATGATGATTTAAAGCGGCCCTTCCTTAACGAATGGGGAACGTGTTTGTAATGACCACAATGTTACAGGCCTCTCTGAGACTCACCCTCTGCATTCAGCAGCTTCCTGTCCTTGTGGAGGTCAGTGAGGAACAGACTGTTAACCAGCGTGGATTTACCCAGGCCTGACTCCCCTGTAACACCAGATACATATATATATATATATATATATATATATATATATATATATATATATATATATATATATATATATATATATCAGATATACAGAAATATAACCACACACACAACCCACACCACACACATGAGATTCACATTATACACACACGCACACATTTCGTTTAGGTATTGTGAATGTTTAAACACATTTTCCACACTGCACACAATCTTTGTGACTGAAATTCCCAGTCCTGCTCCTGAATCTCCTGAGTCTCCTGAGTCTCTGAGTCTCTGAGTCCCTGAGTCTCCTGAGTCCCTGAGTCTCCTGAGTCTCTGAGTCTCTGAGTCTCTGAGTCCCTGACTCTCCTGAGTCTCCTGAGTCCCTGAGTCTCCTGAGTCTCTGAGTCCCTGCGTCTCCTGAGTCCCTGAGTCTCCTAAGTCTCCTGAGTCTCTGAGTCTCTGAGTCTCTGAGTCTCCTGAGTCTCCTGAGTCTCTGAGTCCCTGAGTCTCCTGAGTCCCTGAGTCTCCTGATTCCCCAGCAGTCAGGAACCGCGGTGTTCAGATTCTGTTCGACACACTCTCTCTCTCACCGGCCACCAGGAGGGTGAAATCAAATCCCTTCTTCACTGACTTCCGGTGCACTTGGTTGGGCAACGTCGCGAAGCCTACGTACTCCTTCTCCTGGAACACAACACCAACACACACACACACAAACACACACACACACACACACACACACACACACACACACACACACACACACACACATACACACACATATTAGAAGGACACAAACGCAGTGCCTGCACCACTGGGCTCCTCAGCAGCCAATCACCATCCATCCTCGGATGAACAGTGTTGGTGACCCTTCCAGTACTGTGAACAGACACACACACACACACACACACACACACACACACACTCCTGTAGCGATGTCAGCAGGCCATGGGGTGTGTCCCTCTTCTTCTCATGCTTTATTGAAGTTCCGAGTTGTGATGGGACAGAGGAGGGGGAGGAGGAGGAGGAGGAGTAGGAGGAGGAGGAGGAGTAGGAGGAGGAGGAGAGGGGGGAGGAGGAGGAGGAAGAGGAGAAGGAGAGGGGGGAGAGGGAGGAGGAGAGGAAGGAGGAGGAGGAGAAAGAGGAGAAAGAGGAGAGGGAGTGAGGGAGGAGGAGGAGAAGGGGGAGAGAGATGAGGGGGGTAAGAAAGAGGAGGGGGAGGAACAGGAGGAAGAGGAGGGTGCTGATGTAGGTCATGTATTCATGATAGACTGAGGCCGGCGAGCACGGACCCCAGAGGGGGGACGCCGGGCACGTGCAGAGCAGACCAACCCAGAGCAGACCCACCCAGAGCAGACCCACCCAGAGCAGACCAACCCAGAGCAGACCAACAGAGCAGACCCACCCAGAGCAGACCACCCAGAGCAGACCACCCAGAGCAGACCAACCCAGAGCAGACCCACCCAGAGCAGACCCACCCAGAGCATCGCGGGACGCTATCGCTATGAAGGGCAGTGATGCAAGGGCAAAGGGAAGGAGGCGGGCAGTCGATACATCAGTTTATACACTGCCACTGCTCGGGATTTGATTTCCTACAAAACACCCACAACAGGCGGAGTGTGTGTGGTATGCATGTGTGGGAGGAAGATATATATATATATATATATATATATATATATATATATATATATATATATATATATATATATATATATATATATATATATATATATACAACACAGAAGCTGCCTCCCACATCATGTCCTGAAACAACTTGGTTTCCTGAAAGCATCCGAGCTGCTCTGAAACCTGGCAAACCTCATCCATGGCAACCCGACACTGGCTGCAGCAGACAGACAGGCAGACAGACAGGCAGACAGGCAGGCGGGCGGGCAGGCAGGCAGACAGGCAGACAGGCAGACAGGAGGAAGCAGCAGAGGGTTGGGCTGCTGGTCTGCCTGCACCCTCCCTCTGCTGGACAGACAGACTGACTGCACTGCATCAAAGTTAGGAGCAGTGTGTGTGCAGCTGTCTGCTGCCTGCCACCCCAACGTGAGAAAACGTTTGAGTCATTCAGGTTCTTGATATGGGGGTGTAAGGAAGGGGCTGTGGGGGTACCATCTGGTCGCCATGGTGACAATGAGTAAGATGGTCATGATGCAGCAGAATGAGACTCTTGTTTGTATGGTTATTTACCGCTGAAAATGACATCTATTAGGCTGATAATACTTGATTAAGCAAGTGAGTGATTGGTGATGATGATTACCCTTGGCACATATAGTTAACAGTATCTAAACAGCATAATTGGGTCAAGCCCGTTGTTTGTGTTCAACAATACAACAGGACTAAGGGAAACTGGCATTTCCGTCAAAGTCAACACGTACAGTAGAGGTGACAGGCGTGCATCTCGTGTGACATCTGCAACCAAAGTCACACCGGTTAAACGAAACCAAAACAGGTGAAGCACATGTGCTCACTGTGATAGCGCCTGCACTGGCAGCTCGGCAAATACGAAGTCATTGGTGATATGCGTGGAGCATGCAGCAAAGCCTTGATTGCTGATCTTTACTTGAAATGCACATTATACATACCACCATGATCAGAAGGAGTCTTTAACTCTAGGATATCTATTTATAGCGCGGGCCTTTAAACACCCAAGATAATTGCGTCTTATTTGGGTCGATGCAGCTGCCTGCACTTCTAATATTCTGCATCCTTACCTCCACATCATCTGATGGAGGACAGTCACCGTCCCACGCCAGACGAGGTTCGTTTCAATTGTGTGTGTCGGCGAGACGTTTCCACCCAACGTCCAGAGGTTCCAAAGGAGCGGAGAAAATAGTATCATTGTCTTGCGATAAATGGAACCAACCGTGGTTCAATGTCCACGTAATATTCATTCATAATACAATATGAAACTGATGGATATGATCAGGCTTACCTGAGCGGAGCACGCGGCTCCTGTATCTCGTGTTCGCAGTCATCTTTCAATAAAAAAAAAGCCGCTGCTTATTCCGGACGACCGAACTGGGTTATTGTGGGGACGAGTCCATAGCAATGTGATGGGGTGTTTTTTTTAAATTAGGTTATTCGACGTTTCCGTATCAACGCAGAAACCCTTAACCCCTTAACTTCCCAGCTTTTTGTTGTCTTGGTTATTATGTTTTTTTTTATTTGATGTTGTCTACATAATATATCAGAGCAAGTAGACGGTGAATTAAACAAAGATAAGGTGTCGGGTTGTAATTCCAAGACTCGCCCAGAGGAGGGCGGTGTAACCTCAACACTAACAATGGATCCAGCTGCACGCTTTGGACGGGATTTCATTGTGAACATGCAATCATTAGTAAACTGCAGAGGCTGAAAGAAAATCGATCGTTAAGATTAAGGTCTGATGTACATTAGGCGGCCGTGATCACCTTAATTGTTGCTTGTATTGTAGACAAAAAAACGTTAGGCTATTGATTTCATACACATTGATGCCGACGGAATTACAGGATGATAAATAACTGCTGCTAATAGTTTATCTAACAGTATATTTAATATAGGAGGCCTGTTTCCTTTATGAAATATATTGAGATGGAGACACACAATGTGACCTCCCCCCCCCCCCCCCCCCCCCCCCCCATGGCTCTCTGCCATTGACATGATGTACGTTGCGTGGGTTCACGTGAACAACAACAACAACAACTACTTTGGTCAAAAGGTCCCAGGATGTCTTCTTTCAGGGGACATGATAAGCGACTGAAAGCCTGGTATTGGCGTCTCCTGTAAGCAACGACTGCAACACATGTTGGCAGCGATGCTCAGTCACACCAGAGGTGTATGAGAGAGGTGAGCTCACACACGTTCACACAGGGACACGCAGAACACACACAGCGGTTGTGTGTGTTGTCGACACGTGATGCGGCAGAGAGGAGGAGACATCAGGGGAACAATGGCGGGAACCCCCAGAGAGTTGTGCTCCTTTACACCTTCCTGACACACTGCTGCTATGTGTGTGTGTGTGTGTGTGTGTGTGTGGGGGGGGGGGGCAGGGCAGGAAGTAGGAAGTAAGAACCAACACATACGCACAGCTAACACACACACACACACAGACACACACACACACACACACACACACACACACACACACACACACACACACACACAGACACACACACACACACAGACACACACACACACAGACACACACACACACACACACACAGACACACACACACACACACACACACACACTCACACACACACACACACACACACACACACACACACACACACACACACACCTCAGCTGCAGTAGAGTTGGCAGTGGTCTCCATGGCCAGTAGAAGGGAGGAGTGAGGCCCATTGTTTACTTCTGCTGAAGCCATCTAATTGTTCTCTGGCCTCGGAAGCACTTGGTTCCTCAACGTCCACACATCTACAAATCAGAGGGAAATGATGACGGTGGTCAAAGTGTCTGAGAGTCACGTCGGCCTCCGAGGACATTCAGGAGTAGAAGGACTGATGTTGAGTCTACGACGGTCAATCCCCCTGAATGGTGTCAGTGTTGTACGAGATTAACTGCACGGCTCCTGCAGCCCACATAACATCTTCAGCAGACATGGGATGTCTTCATGTTGTGAGGCTCTGGGTCTTGTATGCAACACATCTTGAAACCAAAAGGGTTGTTCTGAGTTTCACAGTAACCATGTTGAACTCAGGTTCATGGAAACAAGTCAAAAGTGAAGGCTTGAGCCAAAATATAAATGAGGCCATGCAGTCTAACAACGTCTCTATGATGAGAATAACAATGAAGATGTGGCCTGCACAACGAGAAAGTATTCATGTAGAGCAACGATTGAAGGTTTAATTTGAGATTCATTTCAATTGAATGAATGAATGAATGAATGAATGAATGAATGAATGAATGAATTGTTTTTGCTATGCTGTTCACAGATGGTTGTGTAAAACATCTATTATATATTTGACTATTTCTATTTAATCACTTAGCAATCCATTGTATCCAGAGCGACTCACAGTGAATGAGTGAAAGGGTTAGGGAGTGATCCAGAGCGACTCACAGTGAACAAGTGAAAGGGTTAGGGAGTGTTCCAGAGCGACTCACGGTGAATGATGTGAAAGGGTGAGGGAGTGATCCAGAGCGACTCACAGTGAATGAGTGAAAGGGTGAGGGAGTGATCCAGAGCGACTCACAGTGAATGAGTGAAAGGGTGAGGGAGTGATCCAGAGCGACTCACGGTGAATGAGTGAAAGGGTTAGGGAGTGATCCAGAGCGACTCACAGTGAATGAGTGAAAGGGTTAGGGAGTGATCCAGAGCGACTCACGGTGAATCAGTGAAAGGGTGAGGGAGTGATCCAGAGCGACTCACGGTGAATGAGTGAAAGGGTTAGGGAGTGATCCAGAGCGACTCACAGTGAACAAGTGAAAGGGTGAGGGAGTGTTCCAGAGCGACTCACGGTGAATGAGTGAAAGGGTTAGGGAGTGATCCAGAGCGACTCACAGTGAACAAGTGAAAGGGTTAGGGAGTTATCCAGAGCGACTCACAGTGAATGAGTGAAAGGGTGAGGGAGTGATCCAGAGCGACTCACAGTGAATGAGTGAAAGGGTGAGGGAGGACATGCTGTAGTGCTGAAGGTCCAACAATGCTCCACAGGATAAGGCATCAAACCATAGACTGTATATAAATATGGACAAACCCTCCGTGACGTCACCCATAGACATTCTTAACAGCGGAGATGAAGCCTAAAATTGAGCTTCTGGGCGCCGCCATCTTGGACATATCAGTCTGTGTTCTAAGCCCGCCTACCTCCGGCCAGACCAATCAAAGCCTCGAATCCGTGAAGGTCATGCCGTGATTACAGATGACAGCTGCCAATCAAGTTGACCACGCCCTTAATTATTCATAAAATAAATCCTTCTCTGCGCATTAAAATAATGGATTCTAAAAAAATGCACCCCCCTCACAGTTGTCATGGACTCGAACACTACTGAAAGACACCAAAACCGTTTTTTGAACCAGGCTGGAAACATGTTTATTTTGGCTGTAAAGTTGGATCAAACCCAGTGAGAGAGAGAGAGAGAGAGAGAGAGAGAGAGAGAGAGAGAGAGAGAGAGAGAGAGAGAGAGAGAGAGAGAGAGAGAGAGAGAGAGAGAGAGAGAGAGAGAGAGAGAGAGAGAGAGGGGAATTCTATAACAATGTAGTGGTTTCTTTTGGTTTAAATATGCCTTCACAGTTGGTGGATGAAGACCATTTGACGGTCATGTTGTCCTGTATTCTACTGGTGAATCAATGCAGTTGATGCACTTGTGATATAAAAGCTTACACCCACGAAATGGTGGAAAAAAAAAAAAAAGTTCAGGTTATGGAGACAAACAGAGATTCTAGCAGCAGATATAACTGGGTGGGATAGGACACTGCGACCTTGTACCAGGGAACGGAAACCTAAGAAACATGAATAATGGTTTGGGTTATTAGGCTATCTTTGCAGCATTGGACAAAGGAAATGCCTTCAGCTCCACACAACGTATATGTATTTAGGAAGGGAGTTGAGGGGTGAGAATAGACGGGAAACCAGGGCAGGAAACCAGAACAAACACACAGAAGCTGTTAGAGAGCCACTCTTCCTCTGGGTTAGACATGCTCTCCCCCAGCAGCTTGGAATGAACAGGCTGACTTCAGTCAAACAATGTGTTTCTCTAACTGATGTGCAATCTGCTGGTTTGTTAGTCGCATTGCCTGTGAGAGTTCACATCCATTTGGTTGACAAAATCGGACTTCTGGTTAATATCTAAAGATTAATATCTAAAGATTAATGTCCAATGTCCAATGGCAGTCGAGCTCAAATCTGGCCGAACGTGGTTTTTCACTTTCGTTTGCAACATTTATGCTTCACATGTTGCCGGAGGCAGTCAGCTGTAGGGGAGAAGGATCATCTAGAGCCGTCCAGCATTAGTCAAGTAAAGTGTCTGTGAAGGTTTCAAAATCCACGCTATATAGACTGCTCACTGTAGAAACACTGATTAAAATCCACACCATATACATTTACATTTACATTTACATTTAGGGCATTTAGCAGATCCAAAGTGACTTACAAAGAGGACATTTGTCATAAGAAGGTGAAACATTTCATTACTGCTAATACCGTAAGAAAGTCACCAGAACAAGTTTCAAGCACTTCAATTACTAGATTAACCATTGCTAGTATACAACATCTCTGACTAAGTGCTAAGTTACAAAGAGTGATTAAAGTACCGTACAACAAATAAGAGCATGAGGGTAGGGTTACGCAGGGTTCAGATGAACACTGAACAAGTGGGTCTTGAGTCTCTTCTGGAAGATGGGGAGTGACTCTGCAGTCCTGACATTGGCAGGGAGTTGTTCCACCACTGCGATGTCAAAACGGAGAAGAGTTGAGATTTCACCATCCGACCTTTTCCTCCTTTTAGTGATGGATGATAGACTGGTCACTGTAGAAACACTCTGATTAAAATCGACACCACATAGAATGGTCACTGTAGGTCACTGTAGAAACACTCTGATTAAAATCCTCTTGGGTAGAACATCTCCGTAATGAAACAGGAAACAATGGTTTGTGGTCTCCCCAGAAGTTCTTCTGTAGCAGAGTAGGCCTGCTGGGTCCCAGATGAGCATACAGTAGAACATGGAGCTCCAGTGAAACAAGGGAAGGGCCAAGTTGACAACACTATGGATGCTCTAGAATCTCCTCAACACCCACCAACCTGTAGTTTCCCAACCTTCTAGGTTCCCAGACTGGACCCCACCTACGTCACCCCTAAATCTAGGGTGGCAGCAGATGGAAATATTTCCTGATGTATGCATTGAAAAAACCCAACAATAGTTGAAATGGTTTGATGTGTGTGAGGTTCGATACAAAGGGCCCTAAACATAAATCATACTACAGAGTGGTTCTTACAGCAGACTAATGACTTTGTGCGGATGTTGATGGGGTTGAAAAAACCAAACATGTTGTCGTCACTCCACTGCGTTAGTGAGCGGTGAGGTCACTGAGTGATGCGGCAGCCCCACGCCACCTGTGCAGCCCACACTTTATGACATCCTGAACACCACCAGCTGCATATGAGACATTTCCGTCATTCAGCCGCAAAACAAGGACTCTGGGAAATGGCCTCCATTGTTATTTGTTCGTAAGTCATTTGATGGGTAAGACCTCCTCCTCTAGCCACTGAAGTCGCTATCCCGAGAGCTAACACCAACCACTTAGCTAATCCCAGCACGCACTAGCAGCCATGGTCCACTCAGCCCAGAACACCTGCGTGACGCGGCTGACAGGTGTCCCGGGTCCCGCCTCCACGAATAATTATAACAATTATAAGGGGGGGGTGGTGACCCCGAGCCCTGTTGTTTGGACAACAATGGCTTCCGTGGTGAGCGATAAGGGACAGGACGTCCTCTCACTGTTTCCTTCTGATCCCCCGCAGCATAGCTGTCAGCGCAGCCCGTCCAGCGCTGACAGCTCCCGCAGCGAGACAGACAACCCAACCATGACGGCGCCAGGCTGGCCGCGCTGCAGCCGACCCGGTACCGAGGCCGGGTCACCAGAAACACAACGCCAAAGGGGGAGGGGTTTAACGTTTGATTGCTGGCCTACATGACGTCCAGGCAAAGGAGGAAACATCTGCCTCATGCAAAACAAACACATACACAATACTAGTGTTTGTGTGTGTGTGTGTGTGTGTGAGTGAGTGAGTCAATGTGAATCCAGATGTTATTTTTCCATAGAAATGTTGTCTTCAGCACAGTGATCATTGCCAGACAGGCTGAGACTACACAACTTCAAAACTCATGTGTAAGGAAAAGGTTAGTGAATTCAACACTCCATCGAAATGTATTGACAACTGGAATAATTGAATACTTGAAATTAGATGGAGTGTTGAATTTACTAACTTTTTCCTTACACTTGTGAGTTTTGAAGAGGACTTTTACGAACTTATCCGTAAAGACGGAAGAGACGTCGACGCAGCGGTAGCCTTAGCAACAGCTAGTTGAAGCTATCAGAAAAGTGCTCTTTTAAATAAACTCCTGATGTACTTACAAACTTTAAAATGCCTCGTTTTGTGAGTACAGACCATATATGTACTACTACAGAAGTTGGGTAACAATCCATGCATTATTAGTGGGGTAATTTACGAGATATACACAGTGTACCGGGCACTCCAATACTTAGCCATTCAGCTTATAGGCCTACTTCAAACTTGATAAATATTGACCGTCGTTAAAAATGCATCTGAGGGGGTATTTGGCTGGATTATTCGTGGAAATTACCTCAGGGTGAATTTTACTCCGAACCATCACTTTAATATGGTTCAATGTGTTGCAATTTTAGCCATATGTCACTTGTACGCAGCATTAAATGCAAAATGATTCTAAACCCTCGTCATGTTGTCTGTTATGATAGGCTATTTTGTGCTTGGCCGCATGAGCCACTACTTTTCAGAAGCCACGACAGAGGTCAGACTGCCCACACTACCGTGTTCGCACGAGTTGCTCTAGTTCTAGTTGATGCAACATCGTAGCCACAGAAAACCGCAACATTCTGATGAGTTAGAATAATTTGTTGCAAGATTGTTTGTCTTGTTGGATCTGATGTGTCGGTGTTTTGGCTACGAAAAACCGCCGATCTGATCCTAAACCAGCCCACATTTTATCCACCCGCCCAAACCCATTTTTGCCCGCAAAATACATCGCAAAACCGCCCAATTGGGCAGGAAACCGCCCAATATGGCAACCCTGCTTGGAGGGAGCGCGGTATACAGGGTGTCACATGATTTTCGTACATCTAACCTGGACATTGCCATTGGCCCATTGCCAACATCAGACCGAAAATATGGCAAAATATTTTACTATGGTGATAAGCATAGCCTATTGGAATGATTATACTGTAGGTAGTAGGCCTATATTTAACTGAGTGATTAAATTTTTACTTCAGAAAAAATGACAGATTTTTCTTATGTATTTAAGTATTTGAAATACTCTAAATACAACCCCTCAAAGTATTTTGTTACAAACTACATTTGATTTTTTCCAATCGTGCAAAATACAAATTACAAAATACCCTAAAGTAATTAAATACGTATTTCAATTACATTTAATTGAAATACTGCCCACCTCTGACCATAGGGACCAACAGTAGGCCTGTAGGGTCTAAAGGGAGGCAATAACCATAGCAACCTATTCCTATTCCGTTTGGGCAATTTATCTTGACTCCAATATACTCACACACCCATAACTTGGGTTGTTCTGTTTTTTTTTTGGTTGTTCGCATAATAATGACATGGCGCGCGCACACACACACACACACACACACACACACACACACACACACACACACACACACACGCGCGCACACACACACACGCGCACACACACACACGCGCTCGGAAACCCCAGCCTTGCTGCTGATTGGTCCGAAGTTTGTTTGGGAGGGGATGAGGGAGATATGAATTGTAGTATCCACATGCCCCCAATAAATGCCCCATCACAACGTGAACGCCCTGTTAAAAACGCACGACCCTCAGAAGAACACACCGGTGTTCCCAACAGGTGACAAACTGCAATACTTTTCCTTTTTGGGAAAAAAAAAAAAAAAAACTTTTTTAAAAGCGGAATACAAAGAAATAAAACCGATCCAAAAATGTTCTCCGTCTGTTTGGAGTTTCTCGGCTTGGGCCTGAGCGTCGTGGGCTCCCTGCTCGTGATGATCGCCTGCGGGCTGCCGACCTGGAAGGTGTCGGCGTTCATCGACGCCAACATCGTGGTGGCGCAGACCATGTGGGACGGGCTGTGGATGTCGTGCGTGGTGCAGAGCACGGGCCAGATGCAGTGCAAGGGCCACGACTCCATGCTTGCGCTGTCCCAGGACCTGCAAACCGCCCGCGCCCTCACGGTCATTTCCGCCGTGCTGGGCATCGCCGCGCTCTCGGTGACCATCGCCGGTGCGCAGTACACCAACTGCATAGCGGACGAGTCGACGAAAGCCCGGGTGTTGGGCGCCGGGGGATTCATGTACATCATCAGCGGCGTGTTCGTCTTCATCCCGCTGTGCTGGATGGCCAACAGCATCATCGTGGACTTCTACAACCAGCAGGTGCCCACGTCCCAGAAGAGGGAGATCGGGGCGGCGATCTACATCGGCTGGGCCGCGGCCGCGCTGCTGCTGGTCGGCGGGACGCTGCTGTGCTGCTCCGCCGGGTCCCTCGGCCTGAAGACCTCCTACCCCATCAAGTACGTGGCGGCCACGACCCCCAGCAGCGACAGAGACAAGAAGTACTACGTGTAGCCCCACGAGGCGAGAAGACCCTTTTAGAAATAGATGCTCTGAAACTAGACAATTTTTTGCACGGTCAATAATAAAATGTAAGGCAAGTGTATCATATTTTGTACTGTGTGACTTCGCTCATTGTTTTTTGTTTGTTTGTGTTGTTTTGTCGTTATAACGCGCGCCTCTCCCCGGGTGTTCTGGCGGAGGGGTTAGACCACCCGCTGCTCCGATACACTGTGATGTAGCGGTGATAAAGTGATAAAGCATGTAATGTGTGTTCTGATTGGACAATCCACGTGCAGGGATAGTAGCTCATTCAAATGTTTACTCACTTCTTTTATTCTTTTGAACGGAAGTTATCCTGTATTCAATTGTGCTTTATATGTATTTCTTTTATGTTAAAAAAAGTAACATTTTAAATAAAGGACAATTATTTTGTGATTACATCCAGTTGATCTGTTTGAGTTTATTTACATTCAGATTTTTTTTGTCAAAAAAGATTAAGGCAAGCAAAAGCAATCCAAAATCAAATCATAAACTTCTTTATTTTCATGTAGTCATTCATTTATAGTCATCCATTCAACATATTCAAAGATACCTAAAACCGAATATATGATGTATTGGTTTGATACTGCAGTGTGTACGAGTTGTTCTCCATCGCTCTGTGAAAACATCATTAGTCCTTCACGTTCACAGGAAGCGCCAGAACTAGGTCAAAGAACCGCCCTGTGAAATCATAACTAGGACATTCTAAATAGCATTCTTTTATTCAGTTATTCAGACTCTTTTATCCAAAGTGACTTCTGGTGGATTCAGACAACTCATTAAAGAGCCCCTGGCACCAGTTATCTCAATATATTCAATATCTTCTCTTAATAGCTCATGGATATTAAAACACATTTGTATCTATACAAGGGTTTCAAATGATGCCACAGGCAGTCCAATCCCCACATTGGTGCTTTGCCACCATAATCTAATCTGAATGAACACGTGAAGTACCGACATGGCGCATGACGTGGACTTCCTTTATGGACCTTCAGATCACATGATTGAAACGTCCTGTTGTCACATCACAGATGATGGAGCAGACCACCCACTGAGTGGACTGGATGCTAACAGGCTGATCCATCATGGAGGTCACACCTGGTGGAGGAATGGGGCCTCGCAGCTAGCGCACCTTGCCCAACAAGGATGGGGATCGAACCTAGAACCTTTCATCTTGGGATCAAACACAGCCCAACTGGTTTGATCCCCATGATAAGCCCCTGAGCCTCCACCAAGGGGCGCGTGTTTGACTAGCTGTAATAAAAACTGAAACCCCTAATGTTAGTTTTTCAGGCATTTGTTTTTCTACCACAAATTGGTGAATCAACCCAATCCTCATTAACCTCTTGTTTTGAGTTAAGAAAACAACAACTAATTAACTAACAACTAACTAATTAATACAAAACCACCATCTGAAAGACGCACAAAATTGACAATTTATCAAAACAATTATGTTGGGCCACAAGCAGTCATCTGAAAAGTGTGAACATTCAGAAGTATGTAGGAGGTGCTACAGTACTTCCTCTTGTAATGGATGCGTTACATTCACAGTCCATGAACACGTTTGGCTAACCACTGCCACCTAGTGGCAAGCCTTTACAAGTACATTACCTGTATAATTTGTTTCTGAGGTAAGCTAATCAAAGAAAAATTAACATATGGCGCAGATTCAAATAAAGTTAGAGGCATTGCGTTGGTTACAGATGAGAGCACGAAAAACAAATGCTACTTCCCTTGATCCCAGGAGCACGAGTTTGGTAATAAATAATTTGTGACATCACAAAAAGACGCAGAGAGATCAGGTGCCTCAAATCCGCTCGCAGGATAAATAAGGTAACGTAGACTTGAAATACAGCATCTCGTCCTAAAAATATGAAACCCTTGTTCATTGTCAGTATAAAGTTCATAGTTTGTGGTGAGTAATGGCGTCTACGGCTGGTACTCCTTGAGGATCTGGTTGGCGATGACCAGTCTCTGGATCTCACTGGTGCCTTCGTAGATCTCTGTGATGCGCGCGTCCCGGTAGTGTCTCTCCGCTGGCATGTCCGTCACAAAACCCATTCCCCCGAGAATTTGGATTGCCTTTAAAGAGTTCCCAATGTGAACAAGAGCAAAACTTGAATTAGATTGTGTCTTGGAAGTTCCGAAAATAAACATATATGACGAAAAAATGAAGACAAAAACACCTGAAAGAAACCTCAGAACTCAGGACAGTGATTTAAGGTGCGTGAACATGAGTCTCACCTGATGTGCGCTGAACGTGGCAGCTTCAGAGGCTGCTAGCTTAGCCATGGCTGCCTCCTGAAGACAAACCACAAGGGGAGACTTGAGACTGCGTTCTGCCAATATAGCTCAGTAGTTTAAACTTTAACACTGGGCTATGTAGCTGCAGGGCACCTTAAAGCTGCGGGCGGAGCCGGCGACCTCCCAGCCGTCAGACAACCTACGAGCAGGAGTTACCGTAATGCCTGTAAAAGCCGTCAGCAGCGGCGTACCTTGGTGAAGGGTTTGTGGGCGTCCCGGAGGAGGGCAGCCTTCCAGGTGAGCAGCCGGGCGCTTTCGATGGCCAGCGCAATGTCAGCTAGCTTGAACTGGACACACGGCGTACACACAGAGACATGACGCACAAACACCAGCAGATCTAAATCCATTACCTGAAGAAACTGTTGGAAATAAGGTGGCCCCAGGGGGGCTCGAACCCCTAACCCTGGCCACCAGCTGGCCGTCGCCCTGCCGTACCTGGATGGCCTGCATCTTGCCGATGGGCGCGCCGAAGGCGGTGCGTCTGTGGGCGTAGTCGGCAGCGCAGTCCAGAGAGGCCTGGGCGATGCCCAGAGCCTGGGACGCGATGCCAATACGACCACTGTCCAGGGTTTGCTGTCGGGAGTCACACACGGGTCACAAACGCTTGTTGCTCAAGGGACATTGGGGTTTGAACCCAGAACCTTGCGGCCAGGGGGTCAAACACGCTAGCCATCAGACTACCCCGCCCCCCGTAGCGTGATCCTACCATGGCGATTTTGAACCCTGCTCCGCGGGAGCCTAGCAGGTTTCCTAGGGGGATCCTGCAGTCATCCAGGATGATGTTGGCCGTGGAGGAGGCTCGGATGCCCAGCTTATCCTCCTTCTTCCCCAGGGACAGCCCGGGGTGAGGCATGGGCACCAGGAAGGCACTGATGCCCTTATAGTGAGCACGGGATAAAACACCACCAACCCAGTGAGAACCTCAGACGGGAAATGACTGCAGTGTGCAAAGACGATGAGTACTTAGATAATGCCTTTCATCAGAAGCGGCGTTGTGAGATTCATGTCATTGAGGAGCAGGTGTGGTTTAGGGCATCTTTATCAAAGATTGCTATATGTATGTTACAGAGCTTGGGGGAACCAAACCCATCCTCGCTGCTCAACTTGTAGCTGGCTGGCCTACCTTGTGTCTGAGTGGCTTGTACCTAGTTAGCTTAACTTGTGTTTGAGCCACTTGAATGTGGCTAGGTTAACTTGTGTTTGAGTGACTTGTACGTGGCTACCTTGAATGTAAGTGCCTTGTACCTAGCTAGCCGGCATTGTGTTTGAGCAGCTTGTACCTGGCTAGCTTAGCGTGTGTTCCGGCCACCTCCACCTCACTACCTTGTGCTTCAGCGACTTATACCTGGCTAGCTTAGCGTGTGTTCAGGCCACCTCCACCTCACTACCTTGTGCTTCAGCGACATGTACCTGGCTAGCTTAGCGTGTGTTCCAGCCACCTCCACCTCACTACCTTGTGCTTCAGCGACATGTACCTGGCTAGCTTAGTGTGTGTTCCAGCCACCTCACTACCTTGTGCTTCAGCGACATGTACCTGGCTAGCTTAGTGTGTGTTCCAGCCACCTCACTACCTTGTGCTTCAGCGACTTATACCTGGCTAGCTTAGCGTGTGTTCAGGCCACCTCACTACCTTGTGCTTCAGCGACTTGTCTGTGGTGGCGAACACCACGGTGGCGGAGGCCTCCCAGCTGTTGGTGATCCAGGCCTTGGTGCCGTTCAGCACCCACTCGTCTCCGTCCTGGTGCGCCACCGTGGAGGCAGCGCCGGCGTCGCTGCCGTTCCCTACAGACACCGGAGGGAAGTCCACTGAAACATCTGCTGACTTCTTCCAATTCAAATCAACAGTCAGCAGGAAGTGTGTTGAGATGCAGACGATGCTCCTCTTGATCTGATGGCTGTTATTTCATTTTATTTTTTGGATCATTCTGCCTTCCATAACAAACAGGAAGTAAGGACTTGCATCTAAACAAACCCTATTCACACAACGGTGAATCAGCCTAGTAGTTTGAGAGCAGTGCAGAGGGGAGGTGGCGTGGAGTTTACCTGGTTCACTGAGGGCAAAGCATCCCACTTTCTCTCCCGTCGTGAACGGAGTGATCCACTGTTTTTTCTGTTCTTCATTACCAAACTTCAAGATGGGTCCAATGTAGAGTGACTAAAGAGACAAAAAATCAAAAACATTTCATTAACTGTATCAAAATACAAGAAGTATTAAGTACTAATTATTAATGGGAGACAGAAATAGAAAAGACTTTACTTCTTGCTGGTCTATATAGATCTAGAGATATATTTATAGAACTGCACTGACGTTGTTAACAGAGACCACCACCCCCGTGCTGGCACACCCGCGGCTGATCTCCTCAATGGCCAGGCTGTAGGCCAGGTAGTCCATGCCTGTCCCTCCCAGCTCCTCAGGGACCTCCACAGCCATCACCCCCATGGCTCCCAGCTCCTGGATCTGCAGGAGTCATCACAACAGACCACAGCCCCAGGCTTGAAGGAGACAGAGCTGTAAGAGTCATTCATGGAGGATTACGGTAATGTATCCCTACTTTTATTATGTACACAACCACACATGTTCAAAGTTGTGTCGGTGCTCAAATTGCTTGGGAATTAGATTAATACTCTTATCTGATGAGAGATTGAAATGTTTTGTGTTGTTCCAAGTCTGTCAAATCTTTAGAATACCCATTTGCTACTCAATTCAAATTGGCAAGTTTAGCCTGTTTTACCTGCAAGCCAACATAATTGGCTTGCAGGTAGTGTAGCCAATCAACACTGGATAAACTACCAATCGAAATGCTGCACAAAGCTAAACGTCCCAAAACGACCCAAACGGAGCACAGAGAAGCCATGGTAAGCAGGAGGTCAATGAGGAGCAGGGCAGCGGTCCCGCTCTGTCCTGGTCGTGTGCTTCGGTTTACCTGCTTGGCAGGTATGTGTGGTTCTTGGGTGTACCTGCTTTGCGGGGTATGTGTGGTTCTTGGAGGTACCTGCTTTGCGGGGTATGTGTGGTTCTTGGAGGTACCTGCTTTGCGGGGTATGTGTGGTTCTTGGGTGTACCTGCTTTGCGGGGTATGTGTGGTTCTTGGAGGTACCTGCTTTGCGGGGTATGTGTGGTTCTTGGGTGTACCTGCTTTGCGGGGTATGTGTGGTTCTTGGAGGTACCTGCTTTGCGGGGTATGTGTGGTTCTTGGAGGTACCTGCTTTGCGGGGTATGTGTGGTTCTTGGGTGTACCTGCTTTGCGGGGTATGTGTGGTTCTTGGAGGTACCTGCTTTGCGGGGTATGTGTGGTTCTTGGGTGTACCTGCTTTGCGGGGTATGTGTGGTTCTTGGGTGTACCTGCTTTGCGGGGTATGTGTGGTTCTTGGAGGTACCTGCTTTGCGGGGTATGTGTGGTTCTTGTCCAGCGAGGCTGCGAGGGGGGCCAGCTCCTTGTCTGCATAGTCCCTGCATGTCTGACGCATCATTTGATGTGTTTCTGGCAGCTCTGCCAGCTGTGATAGAGGCCTGCAGCCCCTGAGACACAGGCCCAGGGCTGCAGGGAGAGGGGAGGAGAGATGGGAGGAAAGAGACATTCTCACACTCATTCACAACTAGTGACCAGTGGCTGGGCTTCATTGTTCATTATTCCCTACATGACCATGGTATACATATATACACACACACATATATATATATATATATATATATATATATATATATATATATATATATATATATATATATATATATATATATAAGGTTCTTTCATGAATACTGTATGGGAAACTGTTCGATTATGAGGGCTCCTTTAATGTTTATTTTAAATAACAATTAGCATCTGTGTACCATATAAACCAGGTGGTTGTATAATAAAGGGCAGTACCGGTCCGTGTGATATAAACCCATCCCATCCTCCTCTGATGGCTTCACTAAAACATCCGTTACCAATATAATTTGGCTCAATGACTTCCTTGTACCGATTCCGCTGAAGAACATTTAGAGTGAGCGATGGCAATAGAGTCATGTATTTAGGGGTTCAATGTGCATCGGTCAGAGCAGACGCTATGAATAAAGTTACAGTGAAGTACTCAACATAAGGTTTATCGTGTCCAAAGACGAGAGGCTGTATTACGACTGTTTACATGTGGCAGGCGGAATGTTCTGCGGTGCAATCAGTACAAGGAAGTCATTAAACCATACTGGTGACTAACTTTAACTGATGCCAGCAGAGACGTTACGACTGTTTGACGACCCGGGCCGGTATTGTCCTTTTCAAAGCATTCATTTAGCAGGTTATAGTTATATGATGTCTAAATGTAGGTGAGAGGTCAATCACTACGTCATCATTGTTCGACTGCACCGGTGAACGTTGGATAACTTATTTTTCTGATTTCGGCTCAAGTTAATCATTATTAAATGGCAGGACAACAGTTTGATTGTTTTAACAGTAAATCCCTATTTGTGTTACGAAATGTGACACTCGCTGTTGAAATACCACAAATACATGTGTTACGAAATCAATGTAAAAATCTCAGACATATTTGTAGGTTCTGCACGTTTATTTAAAAAAGATTAGCAACGCAAACTGTAATGATGCCATTCCAGGCCTTTGACAAACGTTACTAATTAAAAGTTAGCCATCATAGCCATCACATTGTATTCTAGTTCGACATGGTGTGCCAGACAGACGTGACTCTAACACCTCCAAACCGAACAGACCATAATAATCCATAATAAAGCACATATTCGAACGGCGTGAATGCCTCACGTTTGATAAACGCATGCAGTGCAAAACGTTCGCAACAGAAAGTTTGTAACCGAAGCATTCTGACCTTGTCTTGCTTTAAAGATCGCTGCTGTCATTGTGTTTTCTCTCCGGTTTACTTTGTGAAATGAGGGCAACATTAAGTGACATGGCGCGTCACGTGACCGACGTCAGAGCAGGCTTCAGAGTAAAAGTCCTCCTCAAACGCTTCTATGCTTCTATCCTCGGGCTCAAGGCCGAAAAGCCGCATATACTTCTAATATGTATGGATGTTTTTCTTCCACATCGAAGGCTCCTCTTAGGGCATTATGGGGTGACAGTGTTGAAAACTACAAACGCGTTTCTCACCCAAAACGTGGCAAAACAAATAGTATATAGTTTTATGTATTATAATAGGCCTATCTATGCCTTGGTTTTGGTATATTTACGTTTAATTTTGGATTGGGCAGCACTATACCTCTCTCGAGTCATCATAAAAGCGTGTGTAATCGCTAACAATATAGTTGTACTTATTGTCCCTGAGCTCCAAACAAAACAAATGACTGTGATATGTTAAACGGTATATGGAGTTAGGAATGCCAGGATATTTTGAAAAAGGCCAATGCAACATTCACACAGCACAGACAGCTGCTGCAGCATGGATGATGTTAGAAGGCTAATGGAGATAAGTCAGTAACCTCTTCCTGAACACACAGTGAATGAGGGGTCTTCCACTGTAAAATGGTTGTGGTGAGATTGAGAACTAAGCGTATTTAGTAGCAGTCAGAAGTGTGATGTTCTATAAGTCAATATAGGGATATATGATTGACAACAGATGCACGTCACAGAACAGTGATGGGTGTGATCTTCAGTTATGCAACATTCTATATATAGAGCTATCAACACACACCTGTCAAATGACTTGACAAAATATGACACTCATTGGAGCGCATCCCAATTAATGAAGCAGACTGGCTACAGAAGATATTCACGTTTCTCAAAACATGTTTATTTTGGCACCATAAAAAGTCATTTCAGTCTGTCTGGTACAGTGATGATGTCGGAGGTCGAGAAGGTATGTTTCGGTCTGGGGGGGGGGGGGGGGGGGGGGGGGGGGGAGTGCCTTTGCGGGCTGCGGGTGGTGGGCGGGGTCAAAGGGTTTGGACTGCAGTTACAGCCGACGCCCAGATGATGTCGCTCACTTGCTGGCGGAGGTCAGGGTGAAGCATCCCCTCTGGTGGAACTGCATGTCCCTGACGCGACGCATGGACTGGATCTGGGGCTGGAAGGCGCTGAACTCGTTGTAGTGTCTGTAGTCACCGCACTCGAACAGGTACTGGTAGCCCCTGTATCCGGGGTACTGGTAGCCGACCCACCTGGGAGGGAGGGGCGATGCCTCGTTAAATCCTCTAAAGCCTTCCAAAGTGAATGGCGGCAACAAGTTGAACAATGCCTTGTTTCCAAGCCAACAGCATCATTTCCCATTAGCATTTTGCTATTACATTACAAACAGCGATGGCACCCTTTTGACCATCAACTTTGATTACCACCCTAACGACCTCATCGCTTCTCATTTGAATCAATTCCAGTGGAAATTCTACCGGATGACTACACCGAGTGTACAAGAGAGTGTGTGTGTGTGAGTGGTTGTGTGTGTGTGTGTGTGTGTGTGTGTGTGTGTGTGTGTGTATGTGTCTGTGTATGTGTGTCTGTGTGTATGAGTCTGTGTGTGCCTGTGTGTGCCTGTGTGTGTATGTGTGTGTGTATGTGTCTGTGTATGTGTGTCTGTGTGTATGAGTCTGTGTGTGCCTGTGTGTGCCTGTGTGTGTATGTGTGTGTGTATGTGTCTGTGTATCTGTGTGTATGTGTGTGTGTCTGTGTGTGTGTGTGTACTCACACTCCTCCAGGGACCCTCACGCTGCCCACCCTGTCAGTGAAGCCATGTGCCCACAGGGTAGGAACGTCATCCTCCTGGATCTCCATCTTGTTGCCCTTGAAGTCAGAGTGCTCGAACAGGCAGATCTTGTGCTCCAGGCTGTCCTGCACAGGGAGCCAACGGTGGCAGGAGATGGAGAGAGGAGGAGAGAGACACGCACCAAAACAATGATCAGAGCAGTGCAACAGGGAGCGTACACGAGGAAGAGCCCTTCATGAAAGTGTGTGTGTGTGTGTGTGTGTGCGTGTGTGATGGGCAGGTGTGTTTACCATGCGGATGGGCCTGATGGACATGAGACAGTCGCTACGGTAGGAATTGCTCCAGGAGTCCCAGCGAGGGTACTCTCCCTTCTCCAGGATGAACATCTCCCCACGGAAGTTAGTCTGCTCAAAGGCGACAAAGCTGAAGGGAGACGGGGGCAGGAGGGGTAGGGGGCGGGGCGGGGGCAGGAGAAGGCAGGAGGGAGGGGGTAGGTGCAGGGGTGACGGAGGGGTGTTGAGGGGGAGGAGGTGGGTGAAGGGGGGAGGCAGGGAGGGAATGATCGGTGGAGGAGATGTTCACAGTTACATTACTGAAGCAGTGCAGAGGGTATTTCCATTCAGTGTGTGCGCGCGGCTGTGAACTTACGGGCCGCACTCCACGATGATACTGCGCACTCTGTCGATGCCCTTGTCGCACACGTTCACACACTCGTTCTGCACCTCGATCATCCTGCCCTGGAAGTTCTCCTGGTCGAACATCATGATCTGCGGGGTGTCGAGAGGATAATTGGGCTCGTAAAACGGTCAATGTTTTATGGGAAGCGAAAGCGTGTCGATAAACGTGAGCACAAAAGCCCTGAAGGAATATGCGGTGGGCACTCGCCTTGAAGGATCCCATGGTGGGCTCTCCGGTCTTGCTGGCCTTGCTGGGGGCAGCGGGGTTGGGGGTTCCCTTCTCCTTGGAGTCGGTGCCCTGGCTAGAGGCGGACTTGGCGGTCTGGGACATGGTGGATGAGATCTGCAGCCGCGCAGGTCACAGAAACACACAGTTCAAGTGAGTCAATCAGTCACAGCAGACATGGCCGCTGGTTGAAGTGGAGGGATAGACTAGTGGAGGAAGACTGTTGTAAACAGAAGGATGTCGAATGACGAAGGCTATGAGGCTAGATGGGACAGACACATGTGTTGTGGGGATGGGGAAAATTAAACTGTGGATCATTTCTGGATGATAGGGAGGTGATATGTGTTTGTGTGGAAACAGGATAGTAAGTCAGTTTATGTTTTATTTGTGTAGACTTAACAACAGGTGTCCGACTGGTTCCTATAGGATGCTGATGTTATCCTGCTGGTGTTCAGGCCTGGACAGCTCTGGCGGTCAGGCTGTAGCCTCAGGGGGCTCCTGGTAGCCTGCCTGTGCCGGGCTGCTGACCAGAAGCCCCTGGTTGTCTACTCTGTAGGTGTGGTGGATGCTGTGTGGAGGGTGAGTGTGTGTGAGGCCTTACCTGCAGTGAGTACAGCTGTAGTGAGAGGGAGGGAGGCAGGCTTGTGCTGATTCCTCTAACGCCCGGGCCCCAAGCTTTTATACCCTGGCAAAGGCCAAGTGTGCAGGCCAACAGCACAATAGAAAGCCTCTCGTCATCACTGGGGGGGCAAAGCCACCAGCAGCTCACTCACAGCCTGGAAGCCCCCAGCCAGCCCCACTGGTCTGAACTGTAAGCACTTTGCAGTTAAAGGAAAGGCCTGACACAGGCACTTTTTAACATGTGGGCATGCACAGGGAGAGAGAGAGAGAGAGAGAGAGAGAGAGAGAGAGAGAGAGAGAGAGAGAGAGAGAGAGAGAGAGAGAGAGAGAGAGAGAGAGAGAGGAATGCAAAAGGTCCATCGGGTGTAAAGAGTTTCTCTTTCACCACACACACACACACACACACGCACACACAAACACACACACGCACACACACACACACACACACACACACACACACACACACACACACACACACACACACACACACACACACGCATGCATACTTTGGCTGTTTGTTTAATTGGAGCATGATACTATTGGGCTGATTCTCCCTTAATAAATCAATACAGTACGAACACAATATAATACTCACATTCAAGGTGTGATACGCAGTAAATAACAAATATATAGCAGCTTATTTATTGGATTGGATTGATTTATTTGTAATGGCCACAGGTAACCTGATATCTGTTTACAGTTTACAGTTTCACAGCATGCCGTTCATTGATGCTGCACGATGCATCCAAGACTCATTTGAATGGCTTTTCATGGAAACTAAATCCACAGGATTTATAGGATTTTTACAAAACAAATATATTTTCATAAATTTTTGTTGTATTTTTGGAGGTGGCTTATTCAACAATGTTATATACCTGTTGGTTTTGTTTCATAGTTTTTAATCAAAGTGTTATTATGTTTCATTAGCATAGAAACACACACACACACACACACACACGCACACACCCATAGAATTTGTATTAGGGATGTCCGATATTGACTTTTTGCCGATATCCGATAGCCGATATTGTCCAAATTCTTAATTTCCGATACCGATATCAACCGATATGGTATACCGATATATACAGGCGTTTTTATTTTCGCCCAGACTAATTTTAGGTCCCATATCTCCTGTTGTGGAATTAACACATCATCTACTTTTATTGGGATGCCTCACTAGATTGCATTTCACAAATTAACACTGTCAATAAAAAATAAGGACACTATTTCAACTTATGGAAAAGTGCCATATTTATGCACAAGCACATTATCGGTGGTAAAACCGATAACGATATGAACCGATATTACAAAAATAGGCTAATATCGGCCGATATTATCGGTTGGCCGATATTATCGGACATCCCTAATTTGTATTTAATTTATTGAATTTAATCTTAACTTGAATTGTCTTTCTGTGATGGATGATCTCTTATCACGTAACACATAATTGATTTTTGTCTTGTTTCTACAACATGGATACAAGTGAATGAACCAACAAATACACATGTAGGAGAAGAAATGTACTGTAATGAAATGTATTACTGTTTATTGATTTCCTTATTCATTTATTTATCTCTACTTCCTTTTTGCTTTCTATTGCATTGTTTTTGTTGTTGCTGTTTTCTGTCGATATTGAATTCCTTGTCGCACGAAAAGTGAATCACATTCAAGCTGCTATGCAAACTGTTGTTCAGGTGAGCCATGAACTTTATGAAAGTGAAAGTGAAAGTGGGCCTGGCCTGGCTCATCCTGCCCATGTCTTTACCACACTTCCTTTTCCACCCATAACCTATGAATGATCTGTGCTAATGATACAGTGTATGGTCCACTGTCTCAGGTTGATACTGTAGTGTCTGCACTTCTGTCCCCCACTATAGCAGCCACTCCCCCTTGCTTTTGTCCAGAGAGACAAAACAGGCCCCGCCCCCTTTGCTGACCTGGGTGCTTTCAGCATGGCCTCCTGCCAGGGGAGGCTTTAAAAGGGTGGGGGCTCGTACCACAACTACTCACTCACACCAGGACATCCCAAGGGCATCCAAGCAAGGTGAGTCCCAGTCCCCTCCGCTGCCCCACACTCGTCCAGGGTAGCAGACCCAACACACCGCACACACTCCGGCCCTGGGCCCCGAACCCCCGCTGACCGCCCCCAGGGTCCAGGGCCCCAGAGGCCCCGGCTCCACTGGGTGCTGGAGGAGTTCACGTTGGTGGGGAAGGTATCCCAGCAAGGGGCCAAACAGTGGCCAGTAGAGGGCGCAGATGGGGCGCAACAGGAAAGGATAGTTCACTATTTCCTTTTAAACTCAACTATTGTGAAGCTTTTAGTCCAGCGATTATGCATTCAGGATTACCCTTTGACCTACGGTTAATATATAGCTGATATTTCTGTGTAATCAGATATATGGCAGTTGAGATGGCAGTTTTTCCTTTCCGCACAGTATGAAGTAACCCAGGCGTACCATTCCCTGTATAAGCAAAACTAGACTGGGAGGAACATTGCGTAACTCTTCTTCCTATTGCAGTTCTTTGGTAGTAGATTGAGTGAAACTCGATAACGTATACACATGTTTGGGTTCTGTTTGTTTATCAAGTAGCCGGTGAACAAATGTGACCCCTTTGTACAATGTGAAGCCTTCCTGGCTGTGGTGATATTTGAACATGTTCTTCCCTTCTTTTCCAGCCAAAATGACTCACCACTGCACCAAGTTCTCCGGCCACTGGAAGGTGAGTTTGTGGTATCGAGGAAAATGTGTTACAACGACTTACAGTCATTCAAACGACAGCATTCATAGTCTCAAAGTCAAATCCAAGCAGCAGTGATGAACCCTGTGCTGGAGGAACGTCCTCGCCACACTCTGACCAAACGCTCTTCCTCCCCGGTCAGATCATCGTCTTCGACGAGGAGTGCTTCCAGGGCCGCCGCCATGAGTTCACCTCCGAGTGCTGCAACGTGATGGAGTTCGGCTTCGAGACCGTGCGCTCCCTCAGGGTGGAGAGCGGAGCGTGAGTGACCGTCCATCCTCACACGGCGCCGGGCCCGTTGGCGTCCGCATGGCGCAATCGCCAAGTCTGTGGCGTTATTCCACGCGGTGTGTCGTGGTTCTACGCTACGTTTCTACATTAGGAGAATGTAGCGGTTAGCCAAAAGGCACTGGGTTCGATCCCGACATGCCCTCAGCCTACCTGTAGGCTCCTAGAGTGAAGGGTTGCTCTTCAGTGGCATGTATCTAAATGATCTAACTTAAGATGACTCCACTTTGACCACTGTGTTTCCCCCCGTGTCTGCAGCTGGGTGGGCTACGAGCACGCCTCCTACCAGGGCCAGCAGTTTGTGCTGGAGAGGGGCGAGTACCCCCAGTGTGACGCCTTCGGCGGCAGCAATGCCTACCACATCGAGAGGATGACCTCCTTCAGGCCCATCGCCTGCGCTGTGAGTCACCAAGTCACGACTGGAAGCCAACATGGCCTCCATAACCATCGCCACTGGGTCCTGCTTGATTTGTAGTTTTTCTTCAGTGGTTTTTGTAGTCCTTTGATTAGTCTTTATTCAACGTGATAGTAGTAGTTGTAGTGGTTAGGATGTTTGATTGCCCAACCAAAAAGATTTAGAGTTTGAAACCCAATGTCCACAGCCTACCTGTTGGCATCCTCAAGCAAGCTGCACCTGAGCCTACATGCTGTTAATGAGTGTAACAGAGTCATGGTGAACTGTGTGTGTGTGTGTCTACAGAACCACAGGGAGTGCAGAATGACCATCTACGAGCACGAGAACTTCCTGGCCCGCAAGGGTGAGCTGAGTGACGACTACCCCTCCCTGCAGGCCATGGGCTGGTGCAACAACGAGGTGGGCTCTCTCAGAGTGCAGGCTGGAGCGTAAGTACCCCCATCTCTCTCTCTCCATGACTTTCACTCCAATATCATCACACTTGCATTCTACTGGCTGTCACGTGACTTCTGTACTACTCTCTTTCACAATAACCACGTTCACTTCCCTTTCACTCGCTCTCTCTCTCTCTCTCTCCCTCGCCCGCTGATTTTCACAACAGCTTCGTGTGCTACCAGTATCCCGGTTACCGTGGATACCAGTACATCATGGAGTGCGATCGTCACTGCGGGGAATACAAGCACTTCAGGGAGTTCGGATCCCACTCCCAGACCCCCCAGATCCAGTCCATCCGCCGCATTCAGCAGTAGACCACCACTCGCCTCCTCATCCAACCCCCTTCTCCTCCTTCCTCCCTAACGACCCCCCCCCCCCCCTCCCCCTCCCCCACTGCTTCCAAAACGCTGAATAAATTGTCTTTCTAAAACCTCACTGATTTCCTTTTTTAATGCGTGCTTTTAACGTTGGCTGGGTTTGACCGACGGCGGTCTGGTGGGTGGGAGGTGGAGTGGACACAGCAGGCGCCGCGGGGGTCCGACATGTTGTAGACCATGTGAACCAGATCGGGGTGTTTTTGTTTCGTTCGCTTGCCGCACATTTTCTATTCGTCCCTTGGTCGGTGGTTAATGAATCCATTTTAGTGTTGGCACGTCAATTTAGAAGCCGACTCCGGTTTATTGACAGGTTGGGTTTGAACACACTTGGAATGTGTTCTGGAATGTTTTTGCGTACCTAATACAATAAAATAAGTACGAGATACAAAATTATTGAAAATATTAGATAACATTCTGGAAAAAAGCCCCCCCCCCCCCCCCCCTCACTCACACACACAGTGCCCTGATAACAAAATGTTATCTGTAAAGCCAATATTAAGTAGTAGCACTATTGAGCCAAAAGTCCCCTTAGTGTGCATAGTCACATGATCTCTAGAAGCTGTACAATGTAAGATAGGCCTATGCAAACAAAAACTAGTCAAAGTCAAACCTGCTTACAAACTCTTTTGAACCAGTGTCATGGTCCAAAGTAGTAAGTCTAAAACATTCCCTGTCTTCATGAAAAAGATGAACTGTGATGAAATAGAATGTTTTGTAACGCAAAACGCGTTATTAAAGCATGAATCAAGGTTCAAGTTTTGAAATCTTCACTTGCCTGCGAATTGTACGTTAACACTCAGTATGATGACATATTAACGTACGAGACTCCATTTAAAATCTTACTATGCAGCAAATAAGCAACTCCAACCTCACGTTCTCATCTGCTATGGTCGGAGCCCAACGGGAGATGGCGCTTATTTTCTACAATGATTGGCTGATAGAACAGAACTGAAATACATTATTTTACCCACCCTATCAATGGTTATGCGCCATTAGAGCAACAATCGGGTTATTGTGCGAAGAGACAATGATTCACGCCGACGTCCAACGGGGGTTGGAACATCGCAGCAGTTCTCATTGTGATCCATTGCGACCGTGTCACGTTAACGCGATCATGATGTAGGCTCAGTGTGATTACTGTACGAGCAGGCCCATGTGTCACTTAACCAATCGCCAACAACAGGTGCGGGCAAAAATGATGGCCTCATTATAAACGACCCAAGACATGCTGTGACTGGCCTCATCATCAGTTTTACCATCGAAAAGGATCCCCCCCCCCGTTCCTTGCATAACGTGTAATTATAATTAGGCCTAAAAATAAAATAAAAACAAAGACCAAAGCAATTATTTGAAATCGACATTAAACCGTCCCAACAAGTGAATAATTAACCTAACGACGCGTGTTTCGGTTCCGCTCCGGTCGTCATCCAGCTCCGCGTTTTGTGAGCGACTCGGCAGCAGTGGGAGGAAGTTAAACCACAAAGCAAACTGTACGACGCATGAAAACCTATTGACGCTAACTTCCAATTATACGTGCCGTGTACGAGCCCAAAAAACCAACTCTATTTGTTGCAGTTTGCCAGACAAACAAAAGGGAGGGCGTTTTAAAACTCCAATAGTGCTTGGCTGGCTCACTCCAGTTGGCCGAAGCGTTCCGAGCGCGTCGTAGTGCTGGCTTCTTATGTTATATTGTTATATTATAATGTTATATTGTAAGAGACTGGTTTATATTGAAGCGGAGACAATCGTCATCCTTTCCGATCCCACGAGTCGCTCACGACCGCTGGTCCCCGGCTCCATCCGTCCCACGGCCGTCAAACGACGGCAGAGCGGAGGATGAAAAGTTATTGTGTTAATAAGAGATCCAGTTTCTATGCTGGAACGCACACACCACCACCCTTCTCCACCATCACACACCACCACCCTTCTCCACCATCACACACCACCACCCCTCTCCACCATCACACACCACCACCCTATCCACCATCACGCGTCACAGCCGCGCCACCCAGTCCCCGCCCGTCAGTCGCTCTGTGTCGGGTCTCTCCAAGCGAGGAGCCCCCCCCCCCCCCACCATCACACACACACACACACACACACACACACACACACACACACACACACACACACACACACCACGCTCCGCTTAAAGAAGCAATTATGGATTACATCGTGCCGTGTTGCAAATCTTCTTAAAACTCTTTTGGGATTTTTTACGACCGGGACTTGAAGACCTCCTCCTCCTCCTTCTCTCCTCCTCCTCCTCCTCCTCCTCCTCTCCTCCCCCTCCCCCCCCCCCTCCTCCTCCTCCTCCTCCTCCTCCTCCCGGGGGTGACGGATCCCCCCGCTGGTGGCCGCGCGTCATTACCGCACACCGAGCCAGGAGTCGGAGCTGCTACCTCGGCCACCCGGGCGCTACTCGCTACCTGCAACGCGGACACCTTTTCGTCGTACACCAACTGCACTGAATTGAAACCGTCATTTTAAAAACCACACGTTGTCCGGATGGTGGATCTGCGGGAGGGCATTTTGTTTAACTCGCTGGCTAGCGAGTTAGCCTCGCTAGCTGCCGTGCGGGCTAGCTGGTCGGCCGCCCACAGCTCGTCTCCGACGGTGTAGAAAAGTACTTTATCGGGGGCTACGTGGTGGATGTAGCTCGTTGTTGTTGTGTGTGCTCGTCCCTTCTCCGTGGACCCGGACCCGGTGCCCCCGGGGGGTCGCCCTGCTCGACAGAACCGTTTAGTGAGGAGAGAGCCTTGTTGGGGTGATCCGCGGAGCCGATAAGGAACATGAAGACAGGAAGGACGACGACGATGGCAACATAAACAGCAGCCGTGCGGGGGGATCGCGTCCTGAACTCCATCAACACGACCCCTAACGGGTTTTTTTACACGTGTTTGTTCGAGTTGAACGGAGCTGGGTTCTGTTTCTTTCTCCGAGGAGACGGCCATCCACGGTGGATTCGTTTCAAAACACATCAACCCCCCAGCAGACGGATCACGGCGGGGCGCATCACTCATCGATGGACATCAGTCCCCAATAGGACCCGCGGTGTCGGAGGACCTGTAGGATCGGATCGTCCGCCACCCCTCTCCCTAAGACCCCCCTGGTCCAGGCAGAAGCCCAGCAGAGACCGGGGGCAGCAGTGGCCATTCAGCGTGATCGCAATCTGCATTTAAATGCACTATTTGCATTGCCATTTTACCCCGTTATGCCGTGTCACTGCAAGAGCTGAATTTCCGAGGAAATACGACGACCCAGCAAACCCCAAGACGAACCCTTGTCCTTCTCCACGTCCCCCCCTCCGCGGACACACAATGATGGGTTGTGAAACGGAGTGAGAATAACAAGCTTTTAGGGGCCAACGACGTTCCGGCCGATGGTGTTTCCCTGGCCGTCCACCCTGCTCTGTCATGTACACGGGCCCTGGATGCTGGTAATATAAGGCTGACGTCCCTGTTACACCCCCCCCCCCCCTGCAACACATTCCCCGTGATATTCGGCATCGATTCGGTCGTCCGGGCTGAAGATGGCGGACCTCGAAGCGGTGCTCGCCGATGTCAGCTACTTGATGGCGATGGAGAAGAGCAAGTCAACCCCGGCGGCCCGGGCGAGTAAGAAAATCATCCTCCCCGAACCCAGGTAACCAGGTCCATCGGAACACATCACCGCTGAGTGCTCGTCTGTCGGTGCACATCTGGTTTAAACAGTCACCCGAATAGTATGGTGAGCAGGCGAGATGGATGCCCAATACAACAACAGCCTGTGAGATGCTTTTAGTTATCCATTGAAATACGACACTGGGAGCAGTAATCGATGGAGGAAGGGAGAGATCTTTAGAAACTACGTTTCATTTCTGTGCTTCACGACCCCCCCCCCCCCCCCCCCCCCCCCCCAGTTATGCTTTTGGGGACAATTCCTGGTCATTAGTTGTGCAGTTGGGCTTCTTGCTGCTGAAGCTGACATCAGGGATGGAATATGAAACTCACTTCTCTGTCTTGATATCCAACTGTATTTTCCTTAAGGGGAGACAATTCAATTGTTTCCCATATCACCCCCACCCCCTGGCCTCAATTCGACCAATGGCCCAAATGGATGCAATCTAATGCACATTACAACCATTTATTTCGTTTTTTTACGGTTTATCTTGAGCAATATAAAGGCCATTTGTGGTCCAAACCGCCTTAACATTGTACATTGTACCAGACTCTCAGTTCCAGGCTCAAGCTGGAGCGGTTGGGCAACCACTGAACTTCAAATCATCCCATAGTCTCCTTTTAAATTAATTTTATTGTTCTTGGCTTCGTCAATGTATTTTTTCTTTGGCGTCGACTGAGGTCTGTATTTGAATTGGCTTCAATGTTTTTAAGGATTTGGCCTTGCAGTTTCATTTGTACAGAATATCGATTGATCCATTATGTTTTATGATGTGGTAGTATACAATTATACTACATATTGACAGTCAGTAGCACCTCCTGTAGCTCGGTGCCAGCTGTATTCATTTTTCTTGAGGTATGTAGTGGACATAGCTTTTAATCAGTTGGATTTATTTGTCACTGGTGGGAATTTACCTTGTTATGAGGTCTTGGTGTTCACTTCTTACCGGCTAGATTGTAGATGGATCATGCTGGAGATTTTGCAATATTTGTGCAATTTAGCGTCAGATGTGTTTGGGTTATTACTATTCACCGTAGGAGTATCAACGCAGAGCGATGCAGAGGCCTCTTCTGCCTTTTGGTAATCATGTCCGGGCTTGGTACCAGAGCATCAGGGCCAGAACCAGGTCCCCAGGCCACGCTGCCTGCAGCTCTGGCCAGACGCCTTCCCTTAACCCCTTGACCATCTCCACACTAAACCCTGTCCGGTAACACCTCTAATCTACTAATCCCAGAACTTAACCATCCATAGCCAAATACATAAACCTAACGATGTTTAACTTCATAAGGTGCGTGAATGATTTCCAAGATACTGACTAAGCCTTAAACATTGAATCTCTACATTTAACCGATTGTAACTGAATGCCTGAGACAAGAATTGCTTGTTTTGTTTTGCCTCTGCTACACTGTGGACCCAGGCTTCAGTGGTAGACCCGTAGGCCATGCATTAAACATTAATTACATTTACTTTTTGTCACGGACAGCCCCAATTTATGTTTAAATGTTTCCCCCCACCTCCAATTACTGTACGGCAAGTTGACAACACACTCCTGGAGCGAGGAAGGTTCCATGCTGAGCACCATCCAAATACTTTGGCATGGTGGCTGCGCACTATAATGGCAGCCAAAAACAGCTGCTCATCGCAATAGGAAAAGGTGAAACATACTCTATGTTTGCACATTAGTTGTAATCTTTGCCTGTAAACCCGGTTGGCATGTAGCTGGGGTAAAGTGAAACTGGCCCATCCCACTGGTCATAGACCAGTTAATGTATATGAAAGGCTTATTTACATCTTCAAAATATTATGCAGATGTGCGTGTTAACACGCACGAACCATACAGCGGATCAGGACTGCATCCTCAGCCGGTTTTCCCTCTTAATTGTATAATAACTCTTCTCCTCGTGTTTGGCATCAAGTTAAGTGCTCCAATCAGTCCCCCTCTGTTGATGTGTTGCACACCTGTATCGCGATGCCTTGCAGCCTCACCACATCTGGATGCAAAGCGGGATGAAGGGACTCCTGACCATGGGGTGATCATCAGGGTTGTCGTGGAAGTGGGTCTGATGGCAGGAAACGGAATCACTTGCATGTCCGCCGATTGTATTGATACAAGGCTTACGGCACGCAGAGTGGGATGCTGTAGCTGGCCTCCTTGGGCACAAAACATTCTTCCTGTTGTTGAATATACACAAAACAAATGTGTTTGTTTGATATGACGTATTGTTTCAGCCGAATTGGCGCTTCTTGTCAGCTGACAGTAATTCATCTTCCGGTATCCCAAGCACAGGTGAAGGCTGAGGTGGTTGTATTAGTCTCTCATATCGCCTGCTTTGCTTCATTGATAATAATTAAAGCAACAGAGCATTCTTCCCCCTCCTGCCTTTTCGGTGACTTCCATTGTCCAAACCTCTGAATCCCATCAGGGCAAACTGAGCAGCGCTTTCCCGTGGCTTCGGCCTGCAGGATCCTCAGCTATCGCATCGCCTTTCACATAAACGGGCCGTTCTCCCTTGATGATGGTTGTTGACAATATCCATGAATCATTAATGGCAACATCATCCTGGATTTATGCCTTTTTAAATAAAGCACCGAAGAGAACTTGGTTATCGAGTCTCGCACGGAGGCCGCGTATCTCGCCTCCCGGCTGCCAGCTGGCTGCGCGCCGCCATGCGTATTCGCAGTACGCATGCACCGCAGTACGTACCCGCCATGCACCGCCACGCGTACCCACCATGCACCGCCACGCGTACCCGCCATGCACCGCCACGCGTACCCGCCATGCACCGCCACGCGTACCCGCCATGCACCGCCACGCGTACCCGCCATGCACCGCAGTACGTACCCGCCATGCACCGCCACGCGTACCCACCATGCACCGCAGTACGTACCCGCCATGCACCGCAGTACGTACCCGCCATGCACCGCAGTACGTACCCGCCATGCACCGCAGTACGTACCCGCCATGCACCGCCACGCGTACCCACCATGCACCGCAGTACGTACCCGCCATGCACCGCCACGCGTACCCGCCATGCACCGCAGTACGTACCCGCCATGCACCGCAGTACGTACCCGCCATGCACCGCAGTACGTACCCGCCATGCACCGCCACGCGTACCCACCATGCACCGCCACGCGTACCCACCATGCACCGCCACGCATACCCACCATGCACCGCAGTACGTACCCGCCATGCACCGCAGTACGTACCCGCCATGCACCGCAGTACGTACCCGCCATGCACCGCAGTACGTACCCGCCATGCACCGCAGTACGTACCCGCCATGCACCGCAGTACGTACCCGCCATGCACCGCAGTACGTACCCGCCATGCACCGCCACGCGTACCCACCATGCACCGCCACGCGTACCCACCATGCACCGCCACGCATACCCACCATGCACCGCAGTACGTACCCGCCATGCACCGCAGTACGTACCCGCCATGCACCGCCACGCGTACCCACCATGCACCGCAGTACGTACCCACCATGCACCGCCACACGTACCCGCCATGCATCGCAGAGCCCGGCGCGCATCTCGGCCGTGTGTGATGCGGGGGTCAGTCGCAGCTAACGCGCCGCTGCTACATTCCCACGGGCCCAAGGCCTTCCCTGCTGGCAGAGGGGTGAGACTTTGACAGCACACTAAGCAGCGAGGCGCTGGGCAGCAGGGGCCTGGGACGAGGGGGGGGAGGCGTTTGAACGTCAGCCGGCAGAACTGAGAAGGCCCTGGGAAGACGGACGCGGCTAGCAGGCCCTCTTTCATGTACGGCCGGCCATCTTTTTTTTTCAAGTTTGTGGCGACTGGTTGGTGACGACACGAGGTGGTACTGACGCTGGGAGGGACAGCTTTGTAAGGAAGTGTGGGAACTCCTAATCATGTATCGTTAACTAACTCTGACTATGAGTTAGTCATTTCTGACGTGTAGTGATAATTGAACAGCATCCTCATCCTAGTGAGGTCCATCAATGAATCACCAAGTGTTGTCATTTGCTTAAACATGAGGACTAAAACCTGTTGAGTCTTGAAACATTAGCCAGACGACAAAACATTGTCTCGTGACACTGATTTCCTAGAAATCAATCGTGTAGAAGAAAAGGCTTTTGGCAACACTCTGCCCCTGTTTTGCTTGCTCTGACATTACTGATGGCACGAGATGCTCTGATTGGTTGTAACATCACAACAAGAAACCTTTGCTCGACCCAAGGTCAGACGTGCACACTAGTCTAAATAGTGGAATGTTATATCAGTCTTTCTCATGGACTCTTTGCCAAGCAATAGCCCTCCATGTTCCAACACTACCGCACAGCAGCCAGCCCAGCTGTGATTTATTAACTTAAAATCAACAGAGGAGACTGTGTTTGCCATACACTTCACAAGTGACAATCATTCAATTGTTTCAAATAGTGTATCCAATATAATGTATATCGACGAGTTAACTCGCATGGACGACATCCAATCATTGTGGTTATTTATTGATGGAAGGTGGGCTGCATAATATAATTTAATACTTTAAGACTGTCCACCACAGCTGCCAGATGCAGAACCAAAGTCTTACTGCACTTTGCCAGTGAATATGACACTAGACTAGGTGAGGAGTCTCAATTATGCTGTGGTAAAACAACAACAACAATGCAACTATTATCAATGTCTGAATTGGGTCTGCTTTTTATTTTGATTGGAAAAACAAATTGGATGAGAGCATGTTCAGTTGAAACAGCTGATTGAAACAATATCCAACATAAGTTCATGTGACCCGCTCCACACATAATTTGCGTTCTTATTTTTTGGAAAAGAAATATTAGAGGACATTGTGTTTGGCTCAAACAGCTGTCGGAGTTTTGTTGCGAAGTTTAGTGATGGTTGCTACGTGACAGAAATATTCACATCAAGTCAAATGATTCCACTTGTGTCGTGTTTTGGTGGTGTGAGGGTTAGAGTTAGTTGTGTTTTGGTGGTGTTAGGGTTAGGGTAGTTGTGTTTTGGTGGTATTAGGGTTAGAGTTAGTTGTGTTTTGGTGGTTTTAGGGTTAGTTGTGTTTTGGTGGTGTTAGGGTTAGGGTTAGTTGTGTTTTGGTGGTGTTAGGGTTAGGGTTAGTTGTGTTTTGGTGGTGTTAGGGTTAGTTGTGTTTTGGTGGTGTTAGGGTTAGGGTTAGTCATGTTTTGGTGGTGTTAGGGTTAGGGTTAGTCGTGTTTTGGTGGTGTTAGGGTTAGTCATGTTTTGGTGGTGTTAGGGTTAGTCATGTTTTGGTGGTGTTAGGGTTAGGGTTAGTCATGTTTTGGTGGTGTTAGGGTTAGTCATGTTTTGGTGGTGTTAGGTTTAGTCATGTTTTGGTGGTGTTAGGGTTAGGGTTAGTCATGTTTTGGTGGTGTTAGGGTTAGGGTTAGTCATGTTTTGGTGGTGTTAGGGTTAGTCATGTTTTGGTGGTGTTAGGTTTAGTCATGTTTTGGTGGTGTTAGGGTTAGGGTTAGTCATGTTTTGGTGGTGTTAGGGTTAGGGTTAGTCATGTTTTGGTGGTGTTAGGGTTAGTCATGTTTTGGTGGTGTTAGGGTTAGTCATGTTTTGGTGGTGTTAGGGTTAGGGTTAGTCATGTTTTGGTGGTGTTAGGGTTAGGGTTAGTCATGTTTTGGTGGTGTTAGGGTTAGTCATGTTTTGGTGGTGTTAGGGTTAGGGTTAGTCATGTTTTGGTGGTGTTAGGGTTAGGGTTAGTCATGTTTTGGTGGTGTTAGGGTTAGTCATGTTTTGGTGGTGTTAGGGTTAGTCATGTTTTGGTGGTGTTAGGTTTAGTCATGTTTTGGTGGTGTTAGGGTTAGGGTTAGTCATGTTTTGGTGGTGTTAGGGTTAGGGTTAGTCATGTTTTGGTGGTGTTAGGGTTAGGGTTAGTCATGTTTTGGTGGTGTTAGGGTTAGGGTTAGTCATGTTTTGGTGGTGTTAGGGTTAGGGTTAGTCATGTTTTGGTGGTGTTAGGGTTAGTTGTGTTTAACAGCGATGTGGAGTGACGGGTCCTCTGCTGTGCAGCAGCCAGTCAGCCGGAGTGGAAACCCAGAGACAGTGACAGTGTTTCCCACTCGTGTGGGAGAAAGTGAGGTTGTGGCAGCTTAGAATTCTTACGTTAGGTGTTAAGACACTAGTAATTTACTAAATTGTTAACTGCGGAAACCAAGTTTCGCTGCAACCGGCGTTTAAGCTCGCCATGAGCGCGTCTCCCGAGCGAAGCTCCGGCCCGTATTCGTCTACCGTGGGGCCGTGCTGCGGGGCTACAGCGTGCTGCGGGGCTGCGGGGCTACAGCGTGCTGCGGGGCTACAGCGTGCTGCGGGGCTACAGTGTGCTGCGGGGCTGCGGGGCTACAGCAGGCCTCACGGGGGCCGGAGGGCCCGCAGTGTCCGGAGGACAGTGGGGACACTGCGGGGAGGCAGACGAGCACCAACCCTTCCTGTTTGGCGGCTAACCACTCCGCCTGCCATGTAGCACCACACATAGGCCACATAATAGCTAAATGTAGCTTGATACACACCCAGCCCCATGTTTGAGTCGACTGTTGTCCAGAATGCTATCCACTGAATTAGTGTGTGCTGCTATTAAAACTAACACACTTTGGATGGAATTTGTAAAAAGGCTATTTATACCCAGTGTGTCGGGATGTTACAAAGCATCTGTTGATGGTGTCAGAGACTGTCTGTGTGGTCTTATTTTTGCGTGGTCTTTTTTTTTTTTTTTGGAATGATATTTTTGGTCTAATGTGACTAACACATCATGTCACAATATGTAACGTCTCCAGCAGCTCGCAGCGTTAAAATCACTGGACACATCTGCGGTCATCGCCGATCGACCGGTCAGTCCGATGACGTCATCAATAACATCACATCATCATACAATTGATGCAGCCTCCAAGTGAAAAAAGTGGGCTTGCCCCACCTCTCCTGTTTACATTCTTACCGTGGACACTCCCAAACCCCTCATGCCACCCAGCAACAAGCTACCAGTGTCTACACAGTAGGCTAGTGAGAGTGGAGCCCAGCATGGTGTTAGCCTCCTGTGTCCCACCTGCTAGCTGGTAGGGGCTCCCTCTGTCACAACCCCCCAACCAAGAACTGGTATGTTTTTTTAAATGAGGAACCTGTGTGTGTGTGTGTGCGTGTGTGCGTGTGTGTGTGCGTGTGCGCGCGTGTGTGTGTGTGTGCGTGTGCGTGTGCGCGCGTGTGGGGTTTCAGCAAACTGCCTTGCTGTAGTCACCCGTCTTTACTTTGAGTTCATCTGACTTCCCGCTGACGTCCACCAGTAACCGTTTCAGTAGATCAACGGTCTCAGAGTGTGTTCTCCTGGTAACCTCGTTAGGACATGGAGGTTCCGTGGTGTGTTCACTACTGACTCTCCTTTTTAAAGTTTATTTTTAAATCGGAGGGGCCTCCAATTGAAGCTGCCTCCTTTATGCCATTACTGATGGAAACGTGTGTGTGTGTGTGTGTGTGTGTGTGTGTGTGACGGCTGTGGTGCAAATGGGCCTATTGGGGAGGTGGGGGGGTGCTAATTGATTCATTCTCCCCAGCTCTGTTCTAATTAACACCCTCTCCTGGGGTAGCGTGTAGTCCTCCCTGACTCCCCTCCTGGCCTCCCATGTGTCGCCTCCTTCCCTCCTTCCGTCCCCACAGTTTGAAATTAACAGGGGACAGGTGGCAGCGGCGGGGGAGAGATCCAAACCCAGGCTGGGATCGCGAGGCGGAGCGGGCCTCTGCAGGCCGGGCCGGGGGCCTTCCTTGCTTTAGTGTTTGGTTTCCTTCTGTTTGAACGCCATCTCTCTCCTGTGTCCCCAGCATTCGCAGCGTGATGCAGAAGTACCTGGAGGAGAGGGACGAGCTGACCTTCGACAAAGTCTTCAACCAGAAGATCGGTGAGTCTCAGCCATGATTTTGTTTGTTGTTGGCGGGCGGACACAATGGGCGCCATTGTGGCGTCGCAAAGGTGAATTAAAGGCAATCTGTGTGACTGTAATGTCATGATATCCTGTTGAGTAAGCACCACACAAAATCCTCTTTGTTTGTTTAATTCATGTTCAGGGCCTGCTGTTGTTGTGAATTGAAGTTGGTGTGTGGGTGTGTGTGTGTCCGTGCGTGCGTGTGTGTGTGTGTGTGTAGAATTTCAATGATTCAGTTGGGTATTATCGCCGAACAGTTTGGGCCGTAAATACGCATCGGGTCCACATTCCAAGTTGGCCGTGTTAACTGTGACGCTAACACGCGTTAAGAGGCTCTGCTTCCTGGCTAGCCGCTAACAGGCTAATCCCTTAGCACGCTCCGGGCATTTTCAACAGGTGGGGAGGGGGGGGGTGGCTGGGTCAACAGTCAACAGTCTGCACATCCCCTGGTCCCTGACGCAACAGCACTTTGTGTTGACTCACGTGTTCATTCTACAGATTTCTGATGACTGGTATAGAAGGCAGCAGCTGGTCAGCCAGCTAGCTGCAGGCTGTGGCCCCGTGCGTGTTGCATCGCCCCAACAGAATGATGCCACGACGAGGCCACATGCACAGCCCCTCACCACCACAGAGCCTGATGATTCTACATGGGCAGCTCTGTGGCCGTTTCCCCAGGATTGTCTTGAAAAAATGTGGAACAAACTGTGCTGGCGAACGGTGAAACGCGGTGTTTGGTTGAAATGTCCGCTGCTTTTCCAGCCAGATGGCACCTCTCTCTGTGAGTCTCTGTCACCCAGGGGTGGCAAAACAACTCATCTTCTCCTTTGTATTTATAGAAAAACGAAATACAGACCGCACACACACACGCACACACACTCACAGACACACACACACACACACACTCACAGACACACACACACACACACACACACACACACACACACACACACACACACACACACACACACACACACACACACACACACACACGCACACACAGACACACACACACACACACACACACGACTGAAGGGAAAATGTACCACTTGTCTCCAGGAGTACAACCAGTTATTCTTCAACACAAAGCCCAATAAGCATCTGTTGACGAAGCGCTCAGACCACAGCTTTGTGTTGCAGTATTTTGTACTGCTCAGATATCCTCCATGTTGCTGGCATCGTTGGGCCATTGGGTCTAGAACCGGTCCTGCTGGGCGCCGTAGCGCTGGGACCAAACCTGGAGGTTCTGCCGGGCGCCATGCGCATCCATACGTTATTTGTAAATCAATATTTATCGGGTACATCATAAAACCGCGGTCCAGATCCCCTCTAGAATACCAACCTTAAGAGGAGCTGACGGAGGAGCTAGGCTCACCATCCAGGTGTTTTGCCGTCCTCCTCTGCCCCGCCCACCAAGTCTTCCCTTGGCCAGCTGTGCGAGCCGTCATACATATACATTGACATTGACATTAACGTTTACATTAATGTCAATGAGGGCGTTTAGCAGACGCTTTGGTCCAGAGAGACTTACAAAGAGTACATTTGTCAGAAGAAGGTGAAACATTTCATTGCTGTTAATACAGCAAGAAAGTCACCAGTGTGACACATTTGTGACGTCACACATTGTGATTGGAGCCCGGTCACTTGGCTCCGGACGGCTTGGCGGTTCCCAGCTCCTGATTGGCCGATGCCATTGCTGGCCGGAAGCCAGCCAGTAGAACGGCGTCTCGGCGGCGAAGCGTGCACGCGGCGTCATAACGAAACATAACATGGGGGCGTGGCGGACGCGCCTGCTTCCTCTGCGGTTGCACTTTGCAGGGTTTGTGTGGGCAGGGCGTGAGCACAGCACTACTGCTTTTAGAAGCAGCGTGTCCTGTCTCAGTCAACAGGACACCGGCCCGCCCGGCACCCAGCCAGCCACTCTGCAGGCCAGCGCAGCAGGTGCCAAGCCACACTACGGTCATGTGGAGAAGTAGTATTGGTATTATTGGTAGTATTGGTAGTATTGGTAGTAGTGCAGGCTGCGTATGAGGAGGTGGGCCTTCTATGTGCACGCTAGACTGCTGGTGGGCGGGCGGAGCCGCCTCTACTGAAGGGGAGGATGTGGGCAGAGTTTCGGGCGTGCCCAGCGATGGGCTGGTTTGATTTCACTGTTCACACCAAGGATGTAGAGAAGGGGAAAGTGCACTCCACACAGACTAGCCCTAAAGGCCAGGGTGTGTCACATTTGTATGACATGCTATGCATGCTCTTCCCAGCTGCCGTCTGTGTTATTGAAGTGATGATGATAAATGATATACAGTATATTGCCATGCTACTTGGTGTCTGTGTTTAGGGCTACATTCCCAATGCAAGTCTGTCGTTATCTGTAGGATGGAACACGCTAACGACTGCTCCATGAGCTAACCTCCTTGTTTTAAACTGATTAAACAAAGTGATTCGATGCTCTCTGCATCCCCGGGACTCACTGCAGCCCGGCTGGCAGGCGACGAAGCGTCTCGAGGTGCAGCTCCGTGTTGACACGGCGTTGCCATCGGAGTCATGCGCTCCTGCGCTCCAATGCTGTAGTTTTGGCGGGCGGTGGGTGTGGCGGGGCTGCGTTCCCCTTCGTGTTTCCACCTTCTCACGGCATCCCAGTGCGTTGTGATCTGAGCCTCTGGTTTCTCCAGGACATTCCCTGGTTGGTCTATTATTCCCAGTAATGGTCGCGCAGTGTGAGCAGGTTTTTATCTATATACAGTGTATATACAGTATACACACACAGGAAGATGCTGTCTTGTCTCTGAGTTGTGCTCCTGTGTCCGTGTGTTGGCTAATTGTATAACGTAAGCCGCAGGGGACTGACAGTGGTTCGGTGTGCAGTCGCCTGTTTCCTGTCCCTCCCTCTCTCCCCCCCTCTCCCCCTCTCTCCCTTCCCCGAGGTCTCGGTTTGTAACGGCTCCCCGGCTCAGTCCTCCTCCTCTCCGTGTTGCCTCTCTGAGCGTAGCGTAGCATAGCGTAGCGTAGCGGCGGCGGCGGTGGTGGTGGTGGTGAGGGTACCTGGGGGACACCGGCTCGCCCTCCAGGCTCCTTGTAGGTTTACTTACAGTTCCGGGCCTCGGCGCCCCCCCAGGAGGGCTGGGGACTGCAGTAATTCTGGCTCACTCGGTCGTCTCGCCCTGGCTCTGCCTCGCCGTGACTCTGCCTCGCCCTGACTCTGCCTCGCCGTGGCTCTGCCTCGCCGTGGCTCTGCCTCGCCGTGGCTCTGCCTCGCCGTGGCTCTGCCTCGCCCTGACTCTGCCTCGTCGTGACTCTGCCCCCCCCTGACTCTGCCTCGCAGGCCACCACACCGTTCTTCACGTTGAGGCAGCGTCCGCCGGCTGGATCAGGACGGAGGCACGCGGCAGGCTGTGGCTAATCCCTGACTCGCATTCTTCTCCCTGACTCGAGTCTTTATCTTTTAACCTGCGGTCTCTTTCTGGTTCCCCATGTGGCCCCAGGTTGTCAGGTTGTGACATTGTTTTAGTTCAGTATTTTGTTGACTTTATTGCCGTGCCAGTACCCTGTCCAGCCAGGCCAGACATGGCCAGGCCACGCCCACTTTACCTCCAGGGCTGCAGAGCAGCAACCGGCTGGTAGGCCGGTGGCTGAGAACCAGCCAGACGGAAGACGTCAGCAAGACGAATGCCTTTTTGATGGTTTTACCTGAAAGAGCAAAACAAAGGGCAAAACAAACCCAGCGCAGCCTCATTCTTTCACTCAATCATCGTGTTTTACCGCCCTGACCTTCTGCCGTGACCAGCGTGAATTAGCATTGTGTCGGACCAGGCTCTTCAGTACCCCATGAACTGCTTTTGGGGGGGGGGGGGGGGGTGGTCAGAGTTCAAATCCAATCACAAAACTTCCTTTGGGCTGTTGTTGGCGTGCTAACGGGATAGCATTGTTGACGCTAACCGTAGAAGGCTACCGGACTGAAACGAAAAGGTCTACATCGTAAGCGATCGAGTGAATACCTCTTCCATTTTGTTTTTGCAGGAGCCTTGTATTGGAACAAAATACAAGTTATGTGTGTTTGTGTTTTTGCAGTTTGCTATGTGAGGTTGGTAAGGTGGAACGGGCGTTCACAGAAGGCCCTGGTGCAAAGCAGACCAACCGGCAAGACTTTTGGCTGGATTGCTGGAATGCAAAAACCTGTCTAGATAAACCGCTGACCCCGGCTCCTCGCATTTGCATAGTGTACCGTATAAGGCCTGGCCACATGCCCCGCCCCTGAAACACAGTCGACCAGGGGCGGTCGGACCGGGGGCCGTCGGACCGGGGGCAGCAGGCAGGCAGAGGGCTTTGTGTATGAAGAGCAGAACACTGCACACTCACTCCAAGGTCATCAGTGGGAAGTTCAGGCGGCTGAAGGGCCGGCACGTCAGAACGCGTGTCAGGGTTTGTAGTCGAGCGCCTGGTGATCTGAGGCTACGAACATCAGCCATCTTGTTGGACCTGCACCCATTCCCTGTCTACACCTATTTTATATTGATTTTAAGTAGAATATAGTATGCATTTTAATCCATGTGTATTTTTGAATATATTGTGGGTATTTGTGTGTGCACAAACCGTGGTCTGAACTCTGAAGTGGGATGGGACTGTACTGCAGCCGGTTCCTGGAGCATAAAACCTGAACTCGTCTTCTGAGTTCCCGCTGCAAAGCGTTGGTGACTTCATCAGCTTCCTTGGGAGGGGGAGGGGTCACCGTGTCTCAACGGCTGTCAATCACGCTGCGGCTGGGGGCGGAGTCTTTGGAGTAGCCCCCACCAGAGTTGTTCTAGTTGTTGTGTTGTTCATGGCGACGGCCGGGATGGAGATGAGCCCTCAACCTACGGAGCCTAGGACCCCCCGGGGGGGGGGGGGGGGCTGCATCTTCCCTGCTCCTCTCCTGAGGAGGCGTGGCATGCCGTTGCGGCAGCGGCGAATCAAAGGGCGCGGTGTGTTTCCCCGGTAGGTAGCTGGCCGGGCAGATTGGTACGAATGGAGAGCATCAAGGCGGTGAGTGCATTGAATTTCCCCCGTGTCACCCCTGAGCTCCGATGAGCCTCTCCATAGCTGTGTTTATGCTCCTCACTTCTGAGCCATTTGAGGCCTTCTCATCCCCCCCCCCCCCCACTCACTTCTTTACTCCTGGCATTCTCCCTCTCCATCTGTCAGACTTCTGGAATGGATGATGGAGAGTTGTGTGTTGCTAAGCAACTGTGGTTGCCGTGGAAACGTGGCCAGTGCTGCCGCCGTGTTTGTTGTCGACGGGGGGACGGGGGGGGGGAGAAAAGAGAGAGGGAGAGAGGGAGGGAATTGATTAAAGAACGAATTAAATTGGTGATGAACGGAAAATGTAGAGGTGGTGGTGGTGGTGGTGAGGTTTCTCTGCTACATCGGGGTGTCAACAATCCTTTTTTACCCCCCGTCCTCGCCTCCTATTAGCTTAGCTCCGTTTGCTCTCACTACTATTTTTACACGCGGTTCTTTGGAGATTGCGGTCGTCATTCCCAACGAGCCGTTGGTTGAATGTAGGAATCAGGTTGTTACTGTACATCATCTCCTGTCCCACCCGGTACCAGACCCACCCGGTACCACGGCACCAGCCCCCCAGCACCGAGGAGGGCTGAAGGCCAACACAGAGGAGGGATGATGTCTGTGTGTCTTATTGTTTGGGGACAAATCCGTTCATGGAGTCGTTCACCAACGACGTGCAGGACGAAGTCGGGACGATGAAACCCTCGAGGTTTTAATGAAAGAACGGCGCCGACGCCATGAAAGGTGTGCGGTCAACACGGTCACTTCCCCCGCCGCCTTCACCGGCCGCGTGCTCTCGTCAAGCATGCGGCCAGCCGACAGAGAGAACCCATCTCCGTCCTTCTAAACACCGCGGCACCCGGCGGCGAGTCAGAGAGCGTGGAAACCATTTGGCCTGCCGGCGCCCTCCTGATCCTCCTGGTCCTCCCTGCCCCTCCTGGTCCTCCTGGTCCTCCCTGCCCCTCCTGGACCTCACTGTGTCCTACTGGTCCTCCTGGTCCTCCTGGTCCTCCTGGTCCTCCCTGCCCCTCCTGATCCTCCTGATCCTCCTGGTCCTCCCTGCCCCTCCTGATCCTCCTGATCCTCCTGGTCCTCCCTGCCCCTCCTGATCCTCCTGGTCCTCCTGGTCCTCCCTGCCCCTCCTGGTCCTCCCTGCCCCTCCTGGTCCTCCTGGTCCTCCCTGACCCTCCTGGTCCTCCCTGCCTCTTCTGGTGTTCCCTGCCCCTCCTGGACCTCACTGTGTCCTACTGGTCCCTACTGGTCCTCCTGGTCCTCCTGGTCCCTACTGGTCCTCCCTGCGCCTGTCGATAACGGCGTCTGTGTACCAGAGCGAGCTCCCTGTGGGCCTCCTGGTTTAAAGATAGCTCATTGGATTCATCCTGCGTTAGTGCTGCAGGGATGGGTGGGCCCTCACCTGGGCCCTCACCTGGGCCCTCACCTGGGCCCTCACCTGGGCCCTCACCTGGGCCCTCACCTGGGGGCTCACCTGGGCCCTCACCTGGGCACACAGTGTGGGACTTTAGCCCCACGTGAGCCTGATGGGAGGATGTGATCACAACGCACCTGACAGAGCAGTCTCATGACACGTGGGATGTGATCACAGCATCACAACACACCTGACAGAGCAGTCTCATGACACGTGGGATGTGACCACAGCATCACAACACACCTGACAGAGCAGTCTCATGACACGTGGGATGTGACCACAGCATCACAACACACCTGACAGAGCAGTCTCATGACACGTGGGATGTGACCACAGCATCACAACACACCTGACAGAGCAGTCCCATGACACGTGGGATGTGACCACAGCATCACAACACACCTGACAGAGCAGTCTCATGACACGTGGGATGTGAGCATGGAGGCGTTTCTACACGCGTGTCATTTCCAACACGCAGGCCGGGCACGGCGACACGCCACCAGCAGAGAGTCCTTAACGAGCAGCGTCCCGGCTGGCGCTGGGCGGTGGTTTACACGGAGCAGCCGTGTTGATGCAGCTTGCAGACCAGATGAGGGCCCTCTGTCCCTCGCTGGAGGTTCACCTCTACATTACCCTCCACAAGGGACCGCACTGAGAACATCTTAATCATCAAGTCTGTCTCGAGTCGTCATCTCTCTCTCTCTCGCTGTGTGTGTGTGTGTGTGTGTGTGTGTGTGTGTGTGTGTGTGTGTGTGTGTGTGTGTGTGTGTGTGTGTGTGTGTGTGTGTGTGTACTAGTGCCTGGGAGGTGGGAGGCCGTGCCCTAAAACCAGACAGCGTGTGTCTCCATGCTGTCTGAGGCTCTCAGCTGTTTAACCGCGAGCCCCCGTTTATGAAGTGTTTCTACCTCTGCTACTTCACGCTGCTCCGTGCCGCGGGTGCCGGCGGCGTGGCTCTAGCACCCTGAGGGGGGGGGGGGGGGGGGGGGGGGGGTAAACACACCGCCGCAGTGTCCCGGACATCCGTCACCTCAGGTTGTCTGTGATGACTGACTGTGTGGGAACACGGGCCCTGGACCCTGCAGTGAGCCGGAACCAGGAGCCGGAACCCGGAGCCGGCGCTGGTACCGAGCCTGTAATGGAGCTCCTCCGCTGGGCCCAGCCCATGCAGGACGTTAGCACCACGTCTTTAGCAAATAAAGAGGTTTCCTGTTGCTTGCCAGCAATATACCCCGTGTATTCTTCTAGTACGTTACCTTATCACATTATCACATCACATTTTTCTTTCTTTTTGTTATATGACTCAATGTTGTTGATCGTCTTGCATCAACTTCACCATCTTTCATTTTGCGTTGCATTAGAAAATGACTGCGAGCGAGCTGGGGATGAATAAAGACCCCAAAGGAAGTGACAACGAGACTCATTTGTGACGCCGCGGTTGACTGGTGGTTTCACTTGTGTCACTGTTCTGTGGAAACTCTTCAGAGCTTCAGAGGCGAAACGCTTCCATTTGCATGTTTGTCCAAACAAATGAGATGCAATGAATGTAGACGCACACGCACGCACATGCACACACACACGCCTGCTTTGCAGCGTTGTACATAAGTCTGCTTTCACACAAAGGCTTCAGTCTGAAGGCAAACATGGACACTCTCGCCATCTCGTCTCGCTCTGGGTTTACCACATGAGTAGGCGTCGTCTTCTACGGCCGAGAGAGAACCGTAGAACCGTACGCCAGCGAAGCAATAGTGCAGCAGCTCCTAGTGCACGAGGTCCTAGTGCAGCGGCTCCTAGTGCACGAGGTCCTAGTGCTGCTGCTCCTAGTGCACGAGGTCCTAGTGCAGCGGCTCCTAGTGCACGAGGTCCTAGTGCAGCGGCTCCTAGTGCACGAGGTCCTAGTGCTGCTGCTCCTAGTGCACGAGGTCCTAGTGCTGCTGCTCCTAGTGCACGAGGTCCTAGTGCTGCTTCTCCTAGTGCACGAGGTCCTAGTGCAGCGGCTCCTAGTGCACGAGGTCCTAGTGCAGCGGCTCCTAGTGCAGCGGCTCCTAGTGCACGAGGTCCTGGCCTCGTTGTCTGCTGTGGGGGGCACGGGCCAGTGTGTTATTTCTGGCCAGTTCAGGTGTTTTCCCCCAATCACTCGACGTGTGTGTGTGTGTGTGTGTGTGTGTTAATGGTGAGAGGCCATTTGTTGAATTAGCTGGGCGGCGTTGAAGTGTACTGTTAATCCTTGACTTTTGGTGATGTAAGAAGTATACCCCCCTTCCCTCTCTCTGTCTCTGTCTCTCTGTCTCTCTCTCTCTCTGTCTCTCATTGTCTCTCTCTGTCTCTCTCTCTCTCTCTCTCTCTCTCTCTCTCTCTCTCTCTCTCTCTCTCTCTCTCTCTCTCTCTCTCTCTCTCTCTCTCTCTCCACCCTCTTCCTGTGTGTCTCTCCTGGGCCCTGAGCCTTGGCCTAATGGCTCCTTTCCGTATTTAGTCGTTAGCCTTAGTGTTTTCCAGAGTTGTGTTTGTCCTGCCTATTTCTTTGTACAGTGTGTGTCTGTTGGTTCCTGTGTGTGTGTGAGCACAGGGTCACCCGCCTTACAAACACTTGCGTTGTGCACTCTTGGGTGTTGTGTGTGTTGTGTGTGTGTGTGTGTGTTCACACGTTCCACAGCATGTGCGTTTGTTTTGAATGAATGTAGCTGTCAGCACTGTCAGGAGGGGAGGGGGAGGGAAGGGGGGGAGACAGAGGGAGGGAGGGGGGGAGAGGGAGCCCAGTCAAAAGAGGAACTGATGCACGGTGTCTGCAGAAGTGATAAGGAGCCGGAGGAAGGAGCGAGGAGGCGTGATAGGAGGAGGTCTCCGGTCTCTCTGGCAGGACGCGCTGCAGGAGCTGGGCGGTCCTGACCCTCTGCTGCCACGCTGGGTGATCTTCTTAAACCGGCTATTTTGGCCCACGCTAATACCTGCCGGCTAATACCTGCCGGCTAATACCTGCCGGCTAATACTGGGTGGCTAATACCTGCCGGCTAAGCGTGTAAAGCCAGATGAACATGAAGGTGCTCTTGTCTCCCTTTCACACACACACACATGCTCACACACGAATGCACACACACACACACACATAGCACCATTAGCTAATTAGCACATAGCTACTTGGCACATATCGCGTTGGCATGCAACAGGTTAGCACGGCTCTAGTTAGTGCACCGTCTGTCGGTGGCGTTGCGCGCGGGGCCGGTTAGCGCGAAGCCGAGCTAGCGAGCGGCTAGCCACTCAATGCCGCGAGTGTTCTCTAGCCTGGGTTCCCTGGGCTCTACTTTCTTGGTAATGTGTTCACATTGGCCCGGCGGAGGCCGCATCACGGTGCAATAACAAAAAAAAAAAAAAAAGAATTCCAATTAAAAGGGCTCTGCACACCAGACGAGATGCAGCCCCCCCGGTGAGCAGAACAGAGCATCAGCGAGCTGATAGAAGGCCCCACTGTACCATCTCCCTCCTCCACCTCTTAACACCAGCTACTGTAGAGCCATGGAGCCCATCGCCATGGCAACACCACCCGATCTCTCTCTCCCTCTCTCTCCGTCTCTCTCCCTCTCTCTGTCTCTCTCTCTGTGTCTGTCTGTCTCTCTCGCTGTCTCTGTCTCTCTCTCTGTGTCTGTCTGTCTCTCTCGCTGTCTCTTTCTCGCTGTCTCTTTCTCTCTGTCTCCGTCTCTCTCTCTCTCTCTCTCTCTCTCTCTCTCTCTCTCTCTCTCTCTCTCTCCATCCTGTATGTCTCTCGCCCTGCGGCGAGGTGCTCTGAGTGTTGCCCCAGATGGTGTGTGATGGTTCGAGGTGCTCCAGCGTGTAAGTCGTGAGCGGCGCCGCGGGGCGACCGAGGCGGGGCGACCGAGGCGGGGCGACCCGGCGTTGTGCGGCCGCTCTCCGCCTCAAACGGCTCCGCTGGGTTTGTGGTCGGGGGGGGAGGGGGGGAGGGGGGGAGGGGAGGGGAGAGGGGAGACCTCGGCTGTGGCAGCACACAGACTCGGGGGTCCTGGCGGCTGGGCTGGAAGACCCCATCCTTAGGCCCAATCTCAATTCTCTATCTTACCCCTTCCCCTTGGCCCTTCCCCTTCCCCTACGTCTTGGCCCTTGAAACAGAGGGGTAAGGGCTACATGCCCCTATGAATTGAGACAACACTCGTTACGGTTACGTCATCATACATTGACGACAAAATATTGACAATTTGTTATAGGCCTACACACTGCATGGTGTTTTGTATCTTTTTCAGTTAATACGGTTTTGAATTTGATGTTCAGAAACAATGTCTTTGTTAACCAACATGTCTTTATTTACAATTATGAATGGCTACAACATTGAACGCATGACTCACTCCCACATTTGCTTTGAAGCGTATTTTGATTTAGCGTATTTTGATTTCGGACATTTCTGCTCGTTTTCGTGTCGAAAACGTATCAGCTGCCGGGTTTCCTCCGGCGTTCCTGTGTGAAAAAGGACGATATATGTAAAGCACGTATCGATTTGTCTCTAATTGTCTACACTGTTATCAAACAGAATTCGCTGCTAATTGTGTTTAGTAAACTAGACATGCATGGAGTTCATTGCTAGTCAGAGAAATGTAACTTTGTGCACTCAGCAATGTAACGTTCGCATACCGATTTTCGAAAAAGTTTCGATTAAGAATATGGTTGCAAATATATAGGTACAGGACTGTTTAGAGCACAAAACAACACTTTCGTAAATTTTAAATCAATTATTTCAGCCGAAAATACTTACATTTATGTGACTCTCGTTGAGATCTGGCCGCGATTGTTGCCGGTTGCGCATTGTAATGGGTACCCCTTGGTTTCAAGTAAGCTCCCGATCTCACTTGGTTTCAAGGGGTGTATACCCCTTCCCCTTAGCCCTTCCCCTCGGTCGAAAAGAGAATTGAGATAGCCCTTGGTCTCACGTGAACGCGCAAAACCAAGGGGAAGGGGTAAGGGGAAGGGCTAAGATAGAGAATTGAGATTCAGCCTTACTCAAGGATGCCTCAAGGTTAGACCTGAGAGACCGTGGCGCCACCCCCCCTCCCCCCGACGGCGCCCCCCGCCCCCCGGGGCTCCACGCTGTCCCCAGGCTCCGTGGGGGGCCGAGTGGTCCGTGGGGGGCCGAGTGGTCCTTTGGTCCCGCTCCCTCACAGTCGTTAAGCCCTGCTCTCTGATCTGCTCTGTCTCCAGGCTTTCTGCTGTTCAAGGACTTCTGTATGAACGAGATCGACGAGGCCGTGCCCCAGCTCAAGTTCTACGAAGAGGTAAATGGTGTGTGTGTGTGTGTCCGTGTGTCCGTGTGTCTGTGTGCGTGTGTCTGTCTGTGTGTGTGCTGGATTAAAGGGCATCATGTGATATGATTGAGAGAGATTAGGTTTGTAATCCTGCTGTTCGGATTTGCGCCTCCTCGAAAAGATTGTGTCGGTTTGGGGTGGAACTAAGCAGGGTGTGTGTGTGTTTCAGATTAAGGACTACGAGAAACTGGACTCGGAGGAGGAGAGGTTGTGTCGCAGCAGACAGATTTACGACAGCTACATCATGAAGGAACTCCTGTCCTGTTCACATGTGAGGGCCACTCGTTAATCTCCCCCCCCCCGAGGTCAGACGGTCCGACACACACAGGCGCCTCTCCTCTCCGCTGCGCTCCTCCAGGCGGCTGCCTCCTTCTGACGGCGCCCGCCCCCCCACCTCCTGCTTGATTTAGCCGTATGTACCGACCGCACCGCGGTGAGTTCCAAGCTTGGCGGGTCGTAGCAGCGCTGCGATCAGAACCCCCCGCAGCCTGCAGGAGGCCAGAGGCCCCCCTCAGACGCTCCTCCTACGGCGTCAACGTGCAGAACGGCCACGCCCACTCATTTGTAAATCAACTCTCGCAAAGGCAGCGGAACGGCGGCCGGCGGGTTCTCTCCACACGCCAGCGACGCCGTCCACCATGCCACGCCCACCGTGGCCCCACCCACCGCGCCCCGCCCACCGCACCCCGCCCAGTGTGGCCCCGCCCACCATGCCCCGTGGCCCAACCCCACCACGACTCGCCTCAGACGGCGCTGAGGGTTTTGGGAGAACCGGAGCAGTCAGAAAGGCAAACGATGACCCGGTTCTCGCGGTGCGCCCCCCCCCCCCCCCCCCCCCCCCCCACCTGGGCGGAGGTGCTGCAGCTCCAGTCCCACGGCTGTCTCCACCCCCGTCCCCTGGCCTGGTTAGCGTGTTTGGCCCACTTCATCCCAGGAGTTGTTTCTAAACAGTCCTTGAAGGAGAATTCCTCCGCAAAAAGATTTGCACAAAAGTTTTCCATAAAATACACAAAAAAAGTTTCACAATAAACGCACCAAAAATGTTTGTTTTTTTGTACACAATGCACTAAAAGATGTTGCACAAAATGCACGCCCAAAATGAAAGCATATCATCCAACGGTTCAGTTATTGTTGTACCATTCTGCACGCCGCATAACGGAGTGATTGTGAGGTGCGGCTTGGCGGTGGGAGAGAGCGGCCAGGGAGCAGGGTGTCAGTAGCTCAGTGGTTAGAGCGGGTGGACAGAGCGGGTCGTCCACTAACCGTAGGGTTTGGGGGTTCGATCCCCTCCGTCACCTCCTCCAACTGGTCCACATGTCGAACCCCACAAATGTACTGATTGAGTCGCTTTGGACAAAAGAGTCTGCTAAATGCCCTTTATCTTTGATCATCATGACCCCGTCATGACTCTGTGTTTCATGACCCCATCATGACCCCGTCATGACCCTGTGTTTCTGTGTCCACGTCGCCGTGCCCCACAGCCCTTCTCCATGAAGGCGGTGGACCACGTCCAGACCCACCTGGCCAAGCAGCAGGTGCCCCCCACTCTCTTCCAGGTAGGAGGGCTGCTTCCACTACACACACACGCACGCAGACGCACGCAGACACAGACACACACACACACACACACACGCACGCAGACATAGACACACACACACACACACAGACACACACACACACACGCAGACACGCGCACACGCGCACACGCAGACACAGACGCACACGCAGACACACGCACACACGCCCACACGCAGACACAGACACACACGCATACGTGCACACACAGACACACACACGCACACGTGCACACACAGACACAGACACACACACGCACGCACACACGCAGACACAGACACACACACGCACACGCAGACACACACACATGCAGACACACACACGCGCAGACGCACACGCAGACACACGCACACACACAGACATGCACGCTCGCACACACAGACACACGCACGCACGCACACAGACACAGACACACGCACGCACACACGCAGACACGCACACACAGACACGCACACGCACACACAGACACACACACGCAGACACAGACACACACACGCACACACAGACACACACACGCAGACACAGACACACACACGCACACACAGACACACACACGCAGACACAGACATACACACGCACGCACAGACACACACACGCACACACAGGCACACACACGCAGACACAGACACACACACGCACACACAGACACAGACACACACACGCAGACACAGACACGCACACGCACACACAGACACACACAGGCAGACACAGACACACACACACACGCAGAGGCACACACACACACACACGAGACACGACACCTGTCTGTGTTTCATACGTGCATACATTGTGAAGATCACTCAGCACTAATTCAGACACTTTACATCCTGTGGTTATTATCTTCGTGTCAGTGAAGAGACAGTGCTGTGATGTCCCCCTAAAGAAACAGTGCTGTGATGTCCCCCTAAAGAAACAGTGCTGTGATGTCCCCCTAAAGAGACAGTGCTGTGATGTCCCCCTAAAGAAACAGTGCTGTGATGTCCCCCTAAAGAGACAGTGCTGTGATGTCCCCCTAAAGAAACAGTGCTGTGATGTCCCCCTAAAGAAACAGTGCTCCGATGTGTTTCTCATACGATTGCAATCTCAGTGTCCTCATTCGGTGGTACTTTTTTTTAAAGGCCTTATTAACACATCCAGTGGCTGCGGTTCACACTAGCATGTGGCTGCCCCCCCCCCCAACATCGGGGTGGCGTTGGAGGGTGTGTGGGGGGGGGGGTGGCGGGGGTTTCTCATCTCTCGCCATCTCCATGGCGTCATGCTCACTCGGTCCCAGTGAACTAACCTGTTCTGCTTCCTGTTTTCTCACGCTGTGTTTTTCAGTGTTTCAAACCGAAACCAAAGTGGGGGGGGGTTGCTTTCACAGGCAGCCAGGCGTTGTGTAATGCACGTCACTAGCCTGGCCCCGACCGCCACACACACGTGGGGGGCGGCTGATCCATTTGTGTTGGCCAAGTCATCTTTTAAAAGGAATCTCAGTATTTCTGAACAGAGAACAACGAATTAACCTAAAAAGTGAACGAAGGCGTCATTAACTGTTTGGTCGATGCACCAAAAGATATTGGATGACTGCGCGAACGTAGTGCTATGTTATGAACTCGGGGGCGATGCAGTGAGCCAACCGTGACTGTGTGTGTGTGTGTGTGTGTGTGTGTGTGTGTGTGTGTGTGTGTGAGATAACGGCAGTATGTTGAGCATGAGACCAAGGAGAGATAAAGTGAGAGGGAGACAGTATTTTTGTGATATTTGCTTTTTATTATATTTTTGAATACGAGATTAGGGTTGAGATTTTGGAGATTTAGGGTGGAGACCTCTTTCTGTGCACCACGGCCCCCCGCTAAACCCCTGCCTCCAAGAACTTATGACAGATCATTTTCTAACTAAAAGAATGTTTCTATCTCATCCTGGAATAAGAAAGTGTTGGCTGCTTGTCTCCCGCCCCGAGACCCAACAAACACACAAGACACTGAGGGCCTCATTTACTAACAGAATTGCGTCCATTTCTAGCGTAATTTGCGGGTAAAATAGGCGCAAAAACATGGAACCGTATTTACTAACGTGGCGCAACGGGGTAAATGCGCAAATAGCCTGCCTCTGAAGAGGCGATAGGCAAGTTGCGCATCCCGCCTCATACATATGCATAAATGGGAGTGTATCAGGGGAAGTGGGAGTGAATCGCAAAGAGCTGGGAGGTAACGTGTTAAGTGCGCCTTATTATGTATTGCGTGGTATTTACTAAGATTGCCTGAGAAGTGCGCGACTCCAATCGGAGCGCAAATCTCCGCCTCATAAAAGCAGGTGTAAACCAGGAAGCGGGTTTTGCTTGAGCCTGTAAACAAGGACATGGCAAACCAAACTCTGCAAAATCTGGATGTTGGCCGACACTTCATGTACCAATAGCTCCACTTCCTGGTCGCTGAACTTTTTTTTTCTTTTTCTTGGATCGTCCATGGTTACGCAAACACGCAGACCCATTCTCCCTTATTTTAACGGTGCGCTAATTACACTAGGGCGGAGTATGGCGCTGATTGCCTGATGAAGTACGGGTTTGATAAATACAACGTAAAGTGCGGTGACGAATGCTGCGCAAATAACGGCTCGGCGCTGGCACAGATTACGCTGCGGTCGCAAATGTTAGTAAATGAGGCCCTGAATTCTCCTTTTGTAGTTTCTCTAAATCCACACACCCAACAATTTTTGTCAATAGATGCACTTCCTGAATCTCTCAACGGGAAATCAGGGATTGCAGTTGTTGCAGTGTAATAGGAAGGTGGTGCTGACACAAGGGAGACGGTGTAACACATTGGTCTGGTGGTCTGACAGCCCACGGCTTCTGGGTTCAAACCCCAGCGTAATGCTCCTTAATGACCTCGATATGACTTCAGCGTTATGGCTTAAGTTGCTTTGGTTAGAGGCGGCTGTTAAAAGGACATTGTGGTGCAACTCGTCCACGCTCCCACTCAGTCACTCACAGACTCGCCTTTTCCTGATGTCTCTCTCGCTCTCGCTCTCTCTCTCTCGCTCTCTATCTCGCTCTCGCTCTCGCTCTATATCTCGCTCTCGCTCTCTCTCGCTCTCTCTCTTTCTCTCCCACAGCCGTACATAGTGGAGATCTGCGACAGCTTGAGAGGCAAGATCTTCCTGAAGTTCATCGAGAGGTGAGGCCCAGATCTTCTCGAGGGGGGGGATCAAACAAGAACAACATGGCGGTCTGCGTTTCCTTACATGTGACGTGTGTTCCTCCCCCCCTCTCCCCCCCTCTCCCCTCGCCCTCCCGGCCCTCCCAGTGATAAGTTCACCCGGTTCTGCCAGTGGAAGAACGTTGAGCTGAACATACACGTGAGTACCACGACGTTCTCCCCCCCGACACCAACACAGACGTGTTCAGACACCCTGATTAACCCTGTGTGTGTGTGTGTGTGTGTGTGTGTGTGACCCTTTTCCCCTCAGTTGACCATGAACGACTTCAGCGTCCACCGGATCATTGGGCGGGGGGGCTTCGGCGAGGTGTACGGCTGCAGGAAGGCCGACACGGGGAAGATGTGAGTACCAACACACCGTCAGCAGGAGGGGGGTCACTGCATAGGAACACCCCCCATGGTTAATCCCTCTTTTTTTTGTGTGTGTGTGTGTGTGTGTGTGTGTACATGTGTGTATGTGTGTGTGTCTACATGTGTGTGTGTGTGCGTGTGCCTGTGTGTGTACGTGTGTGTGTGTGTTTGTGTGTGTGCGTGTGCCTGTGTGTGTGTGTGTGTGTGTACATGTGTGTGTGTGTGTGTGTGCCTGTGTGTGTGTACATGTGCGTGCTGTGTGTGTGTGTGCGTGCCAGGTATGCCATGAAGTGTTTGGACAAGAAGAGGATTAAGATGAAGCAGGGAGAGACTCTGGCCCTCAATGAGAGGATCATGTTGTCTCTCGTCAGCACAGGGGTGAGAGATCTCTGCACACAAAGCTGCCGCCACCAGCATGGAGCTAAACACGCTGTCTTCTGTTCCTGCTTCGCCCCATTGATGTTCCCACTGCTAACGCCAGCCGTTACTCGTTGTGTAGCGTCACTCATTACTCCTTGTGTAGCCTCACTCGTTACTCGTTGTGTAGCCTCACTCGTTACTCGTTGTGTAGCCTCACTCGTTACTCGTTGTGTAGCCTCACTCGTTACTCGTTGTGTAGCCTCACTCGTTACTCGTTGTGTAGCCTCACTCGTTACTCGTTGTGTAGCCTCACTCGTTACTCGTTGTGTAGCGTCACTCGTTACTCATTGTGTAACGTTACTCGTCACTCGTTACCCGTTGTGTAGCGTTACACGTTGTGTAGATTTACTCGTTGTGTAGCGTCACTCGTGTAGCGAGTGTTGCAGCAGGCTCGGAGCGAGGCTCCGCTACATTCACTTCCCTTTTAAGAAAATAACCATTTGCATCTTCTTCCGGCGTAACAGAAGTGGATGAAGACATTTGAATGTATGGAAATGTTAACACTGGTTCTCCATGGCAGGACTGTCCCTTCATCGTGTGCATGACCTACGCCTTCCACACCCCTGACAAGCTGTGCTTCATCCTGGACCTGATGAACGGTACTGACGCGTGCACGCACACACACACACACACACACACGCACACACACACACACGCACACGCACGCACACGCACGCACACGCACACGCACACACACACACACACACGCACACACAATTGCAACACGGCAATTACGCCTGTATGGGAAGCAAAGAGGGAAACCAGCAGAGGCAGGAACACTGTGAGAGCGCTAGATATGTGATGTTCCCCTACTAGCGTAACACACACACACGCACACGCACACGCACGCACACACACACTCTCACACTCTCACATGCACGCAAACACACACACACTCTCACACTCTCACACTCACACATGCATGCAAACGCACACACACACACACACACACACACACACACACACACACACACACACATACGCACATGCGAACACACACACGCACACAGACACGCACGCAGGCACGCAAGCACGCACGCACGCACACACACACACACACACACAGGACCAGTGTGTGCATTCAACACACTCCAGACATTCCACAGCCGTCAGATTGGCACAAACCCACCGGGACGCACGGCTACGTTTCTGCGCAGTGAAAATCAAGACATTCTTGGTACCGTGTGGAAAGAACGGGGAGATAATTTTTGATGATGAAGTGAAACGGGCATGCATGCCTGTAGTGAGTTTACTTGGCCTTGTTGGAAAGAACCACAGTTGCACTCTTAACGTGCAGAGAGTTAACAGCACTGGGCTGAGAGCCCACAGCCCTCGGATCAGTTCCTCCCCGCTCACAGAGCCCTGATGGCTCATACTTGGAAAACCATCCATTTTACACGGCGTTGACCCACTGGGACTTCATCTGATGCATGTCGTCCAGGAGCCGGGCTCACCGCCTGCTTGTTCCACCAGGCTCACCGCTCGTTGTGGGGCTGAGGGCCGCTGGGAGCAGGCTCACCCTCAGCTCACCCTCACCCTCAGCTCACCCTCAGCTCACCCTCACCCTCAGCTCACCCTCAGCTCACCCTCACCCTCAGCTCACCCTCAGCTCACCCTCACCCTCAGCCTCACCCTCAGCTCACCCTCACCCTCAGCTCACCCTCAGCTCACCCTCAGCTCACCCTCAGCTCACCCTCACCCTCAGCTCACCCTCAGCTCACCCTCACCCTCAGCTCACCCTCACCCTCAGCTCACCCTCAGCTCACTCTCACCCTCAGCTCACTCTCAGCTCACCCTCAGCTCACCCTCAGCTCACCCTCACCCTCACCCTCAGCTCACCCTCAGCTCACCCTCACCC
>JAXIVH010000017.1:6882695-6887695 GCA_036785325.1 Urophycis tenuis | reverse complement strand
TGTCATTGGCATTTGTGTAGGTTTGGGATTAATGTCATTATTATGGTGTGAGTGCCTCACACACAAACCACAGCAAACATTTTAATCATCTGCTACTTGGAACATCGTCCCAGGCAACAGCTGCATTACAGCTGTTGTAATTTGCCATGCCTGAAGGTTTAGGATTATTACAACTAAAGAGTGTCTCACGTACGCACACACACACACACACACACACACACACACACACACACACACGCGCGTGTCACGTTGGGCGGCAGGTCATCCACGCACAGCGAGCGGGCGTGAGTGTTCCCGTAACAATAAAGCCAGATTAGGATTGTAATCCAGCTACTTAATCTGGTTTAGCCCGCCTAATCCATCTGTCTTTGTGCGTGCTTGTACGCGCATGTGAGACACAGAGAGAGACTGAGAGAGACTGAGAGAGAGAATGAGAAAAGGGACACAAGAGGGAGAGACTGAGAGAGGGAGACACAGAGGGAGAAAGAGGGAGACAACGGTGTAAGTCTTTCCTGGCCAGACTTAAAAATAGCCACCACCACAAGTCTTTGTGTTCATTAAATGTGATGAATGTCTTTGTTACGTAAACACAGTGGCCGTGCGGAGCCCCAGAGGGCCAGGGGACCGAGATCCCCCCCCCCCAGGAAGAGAGATGGAGCGGTCCGCTGGGCAGCGCTGGCTGCCTGATGGATGGGCTGCCAGCACTTAATTTCTTCACTATTATTAGTATTTCAATGTTTTATTTTTCACGGGGGTTGGTGGTGTGTGTGTCAGATGTGTGTGTCAGATGTGTCACATGTCTGTGGTGGACCTGACAGATATTCCAGAGAATAAGATCAAGATGTAAAGGAGTGTGTTGCAGGGGAAGGCCTCTGCTGGAGAACCAGTCAACAGATACACCCCCGCCCACGCCCCCCCCCCCCCACACTCCGCTGTTCGTCTGTATTCTTCCTCATCGTCATCATCTCTCCCTCCCTCCCTCCAGAATGTGGAACTGCCCGACTCCTTCACAGTGGAACTGAAGGGACTCCTGGAGGGTCTTCTGCAGAGAGACGTGGCCAAGAGGCTGGGCTGTCTGGGTGGAGGGTCAGTCAGTCAGCTAGCACCCTGACACACACGCACACGCACGCACACACGCACACGCACACACGCGCACGCACACACACGCACACACGCGCACGCACACACACGCACACACGCACACACGCACACGCACGCACACACGCACACGCACACACGCGCACGCACACGCGCACACGCACGCACACATACACGCACGCGCACACGCACACATGCAGTGTCATCAGCACATTCTATTAGTGCTACATATCGCACACTCAGACCTGTGAACAAACACACAACACTCTAAAGTCCAGTGCACGCTAATGTAATCCCTGTTAACATGGCGCATGTTGTTGTGTATATTTGCCAAGTACTGCACGCCCACACACACACACACACACACACACACACAAACACACTCGCGCACACACACACACACACACACACACACACACACACACTGTGGTGCCCTGTGAACACAAACAGTCAAACTCATTGAAACAACCCCGCACTTTGTAAACGGGAGTCAAACAGAATCCAGTTTCAGTGTGTTTGAGATTGTGTGTTCCTGCAGGATTAGCTGTTAGCTCGGTCCCGAGCACAATGTTACCACTGACAGCGTGTTGTTAAAGAGTGTTCATGTCACCATAATAACGGTGCATTCTGCCACCTGGCGGCCAGAGGTGGAAACGCCTCACTGAAATCTCACCTCTCCTTCCCCTTCTGTCTGGTCCTCTCTCTCTGCACAGAGCTCACGAGGTGAAGGAACATCTGTTTTTCAAAGGCATCGACTGGCAGCAGGTGTACCTCCAAAAGGTGAGGGGGCGTGTTTATTTTTAATCACACCCCTTTTTAGTTTTTTTTTTTTTTTTTTCCTCCCCGTATTTTCCACCCACCTAAAAATAAAATGGCCCCTCCCTGGGGAAAAAAGAGCGGGTTCAAGAACCAGATCCCCCCCCCCCCCCTCCAGAGGTAGTTGATTCTGTCGATATTTCCAGAAGGTTATCTTTGCACATTCTGCCGTGACATTTAGCCAGAGTGTCGCAGGGGCTGCTTGCCCATTCAGCCGCGCGGCCGGTCTGTGTCAGCACACATCAAGGCCTGTTTCTAGTGTAAATCCACCGAGGAACCGCCAGCATCCAGGTCCACACACACACAGACACACACACACACACACACACACACACACACACACACACACACACACACACACACACACACAGACACACAGACACACACACACACACACACACACACACACACACACACAGCCGGCCGCCAAGCCCCTGACCCAAGCTCCCTGTTGCCATGGATACTCACCCATTCAGCGCAGGGAAAAAAAACCCTGAAAAACAAAAAGAGCCGGCCGAGGGAATGTCTGTTGGTTTACGTCTCTTCTCCCCCCTGTCTGTCCTCCTCCCTCCCCCCTGTCTGTCCTCCTCCCTCCCCCCCTGTCTGTCCTCCTCCCTCCCCCCTGTCTGTCCTCCTCCCTCCCCCTGTCTGTCCTCCTCCCTCCCCCCCTGTCTGTCCTCCTCCCTCCCCCCGTCTGTCCTCCCTCCCCCCCTGTCTGTCCTCCTCCCTCCCCCCCTGTCTGTCCTCCTCCCTCCCCCCGTCTGTCCTCCTCCCTCCCCCCCTGTCTGTCCTCCTCCTCCCACCCTGTCTGTCCTCCTCCTCCCCCCCTGTCTGTCCTCCCTCCCCCCCTGTCTGTCCTCCTCCCTCCCCCCCTGTCTGTCCTCCTCCCTCCCCCCTGTCTGTCCTCCTCCCTCCCCCCCCTGTCTGTCCTCCTCCCTCCCCCCCTGTCTGTCCTCCTCCCTCCTCCCTCCCCCCTGTCTGTCCTCCTCCTTCCCCCCCTGTCTGTCCTCTTCTCCCCCCTGTCTGTCCTCCTCCTCCCCCCCCTGTCTGTCCTCCTCCCTCCCCCCCTGTCTGTCCTCCTCCCTCCCCCCCTGTCTGTCCTCCTCCTCCCCCCCCTGTCTGTCCTCCCCCCGTTCCCTCTTTTGATTCTGTCTTATAAATCGACAATTGTCTTTCCCCTTCACTCTGTGTTTCTCTCTCTCCCCCGCTGTCTCTCTCCCTCTCTCTCTGCCTCTCTCTGTCTGTCTCTCTCTCCCTCTCTCTCCCCCTCTCCCCTCCAGTACTCTCCTCCTCTGATTCCACCCAGAGGAGAGGTGAACGCCGCAGATGCTTTTGACATTGGCTCCTTTGATGAGGAGGACACCAAGGGTATCAAGGTACACACACACACACACACACACACACACTCTCTCTCTCTCTCTCTCTCTCTCTCTCTCTCTCTCTCTCTCTCTCTCTCTCTCTCTCTCTCTCTCTCTCTCTCTCTCTCTCTCTCTCTCTCGCACACATACAGGCGCACACACGCAAGCACACAGGCCTCATGCCTCTCGGGGTGATGGCGTGTGCGTGCGACACACGCGCTGCATGGCTGATGAGAGCTGACGCTGATCAAGTGTTAGGCGCTGTGGGGGGAGGAGTCACAGGAGCCACGCCCCCATGGCTGCTGGGGCTGGGGTTTGATCTGAGCCCCCCTGAGATCCACACTCACATACACATATATACACATATACACACACATACACACACATATACACACACACACATTCACACACATACACACACATATACACACACATACACACATATACACACATATACACACACATACACACATATACACACACATACACACACATATACATACACACACACATACACACACACGTACACACACATATACACACACATATACACACACACATTCACACACATACACACACATACACACACACATACACACACACACACACACACACACACACACACACACACAAATACACACACATACACACACATATACACACACATATACACACACACGTACACACACATACACACACACATACACACACACATACACACACACACACACACACACACACACACACACACACAAATACACACACACGTACACACACACGTACACACACATATACACACACATACAGACACACACTCTCCATGATGGGGGTAAATGCTCCTCAGAACACACAGTGACAGAGAGGAACATGGCGTTTGCGTGTTGGTGCATATCTGGTTAGTGAAGTGGAACCGTCTCTTTCTGCTGGTCTGCAGTGCACTTCCTGTTGTCGTTGGTTGGAAACCTTATTTCCTCCTTTTTTAAAAATGAAATCATGAAGTGAAAAGCTTTCAGAACAGATTGAACAATGTGTCTCTTTCCTTCAGTTTTTTGCGCAATATTTAGATTATTTTAGTTTCCTGGTGGTATAAACAATAATTGATCACCAGTTATTACAATATCCTTAAACACCCCCTATTGGAACATCTGTACCCCCACAGGTTATCTGGTTATCTGGTTATCTGTACCCCTCTTACCTATAACACCTGTAACACCTGTAACACCTTTAACATCTGCAACATCGGTAACACCTGTAACATATGTAACATCTGTAACATATGTAACATCTGTAACACCTATAACACCTGTAACACCTGTAACACCTTTAACATCTGCAACATCGGTAACACCTGTAACATATGTAACACCTGTAACATATGTAACATCTGTAACACCTATAACATCTGTAACACACTCCTGTCAAGTCCACGTCACGCGACTGAGTCCTCTTGCGCTGTGATTGGCTGACGCCCCTTTGGCCCCTCCCTCTCTGTGCAGCTATTGGACAGCGACCAGGAGCTGTACAAGAACTTCCCTCTGGTGATCTCGGAGCGCTGGCAGCAGGAGGTGGCTGAGACCGTGTACGAGGCCGTCAACTCAGACACAGACAAGAACGAGGCCCGCAAGAGGGCCAAGAACAAGCAGCTGGGCCACGAGGAGGGTACGCTGGTTCTGGTTCTGGGTCCACCTGGCGCCGGGGGGGGGGGCTCGGACCCAGGAAGTCAGGTTC
>JAXIVH010000017.1:6835996-6880996 GCA_036785325.1 Urophycis tenuis | reverse complement strand
GGGAGGGAGGAGGACAGACAGGGGGGGGAGGGAGGAGGACAGACAGGGGGGAGGGAGGAGGACAGACAGGGGGGGGAGGGAGGACAGACAGGGGGGGAGGAGGAGGACAGACAGGGTGGGAGGAGGAGGACAGACAGGGGGGGGAGGGAGGAGGACAGACGGGGGGAGGGAGGAGGACAGACAGGGGGGGAGGGAGGAGGACAGACAGGGGGGGGAGGGAGGACAGACAGGGGGAGGGAGGAGGACAGACAGGGGGGGGAGGGAGGAGGACAGACAGGGGGAGGGAGGAGGACAGACAGGGGGGAGGGAGGAGGACAGACAGGGGGGGAGGGAGGAGGACAGACAGGGGGGAGGGAGGAGGACAGACAGGGGGGAGAAGAGACGTAAACCAACAGACATTCCCTCGGCCGGCTCTTTTTGTTTTTCAGGGTTTTTTTCCCTGCGCTGAATGGGTGAGTATCCATGGCAACAGGGAGCTTGGGTCAGGGGCTTGGCGGCCGGCTGTGTGTGTGTGTGTGTGTGTGTGTGTGTGTGTGTGTGTGTCTGTGTGTCTGTGTGTGTGTGTGTGTGTGTGTGTGTGTGTGTGTGTGTGTGTGTGTCTGTGTGTGTGTGGACCTGGATGCTGGCGGTTCCTCGGTGGATTTACACTAGAAACAGGCCTTGATGTGTGCTGACACAGACCGGCCGCGCGGCTGAATGGGCAAGCAGCCCCTGCGACACTCTGGCTAAATGTCACGGCAGAATGTGCAAAGATAACCTTCTGGAAATATCGACAGAATCAACTACCTCTGGAGGGGGGGGGGGGGGGATCTGGTTCTTGAACCCGCTCTTTTTTCCCCAGGGAGGGGCCATTTTATTTTTTAGGTGGGTGGAAAATACGGGGAGGAAAAAAATAAATAAATAAATAAAAAGGGGTGTGATTAAAAATAAACACGCCCCCTCACCTTTTGGAGGTACACCTGCTGCCAGTCGATGCCTTTGAAAAACAGATGTTCCTTCACCTCGTGAGCTCTGTGCAGAGAGAGAGGACCAGACAGAAGGGGAAGGAGAGGTGAGATTTCAGTGAGGCGTTTCCACCTCTGGCCGCCAGGTGGCAGAATGCACCGTTATTACGGTGACATGAACACTCTTTAACAACACGCTGTCAGTGGTAACATTGTGCTCGGGACCGAGCTAACAGCTAATCCTGCAGGAACACACAATCTCAAACACACTGAAACTGGATTCTGTTTGACTCCCGTTTACAAAGTGCGGGGTTGTTTCAATGAGTTTGACTGTTTGTGTTCACAGGGCACCACAGTGTGTGTGTGTGTGTGTGTGTGTGTGTGTGTGTGTGTGTGTGCGCGAGTGTGTTCGTGTGTGTGTGTGTGTGTGTGTGTGTGGGCGTGCAGTACTTGGCAAATATACACAACAACATGCGCCATGTTAACAGGGATTACATTAGCGTGCACTGGACTTTAGAGTGTTGTGTGTTTGTTCACAGGTCTGAGTGTGCGATATGTAGCACTAATAGAATGTGCTGATGACACTGCATGTGTGCGTGTGCGCGTGCGTGTATGTGTGCGTGCGTGTGCGTGTGCGTGCGTGTGCGTGTGCGTGCGTGTGCGTGCGTGTGCGTGTGTGTCAGGGTGCTAGCTGACTGACTGACCCTCCACCCAGACAGCCCAGCCTCTTGGCCACGTCTCTCTGCAGAAGACCCTCCAGGAGACCCTTCAGTTCCACTGTGAAGGAGTCGGGCAGTTCCACATTCTGGAGGGAGGGAGAGATGATGACGATGAGGAAGAATACAGACGAACAGCGGAGTGTGAGGGGGGGGGACGTGGGCGGGGGTGTATCTGTTGACTGGTTCTCCAGCAGAGGCCTTCCCCTGCAACACACTCCTTTACATCTTGATCTTATTCTCTGGAATATCTGTCAGGTCCACCACAGACATGTGACACATCTGACACACACATCTGACACACACACCACCAACCCCCGTGAAAAATAAAACATTGAAATACTAATAGTGAAGAAATTAAGTGCTGGCAGCCCATCCATCAGGCAGCCAGCGCTGCCCAGTGGACCGCTCCATCTCTCTTCCTGGGGGGGGGGGATCTCGGTCCCCTGGCCCTCTGGGGCTCCGCACGGCCACTGTGTTTACGTAACAAAGACATTCATCACATTTAATGAACACAAAGACTTGTGGTGGTGGCTATTTTTAAGTCTGGCCAGGAAAGACTTACACCGTTGTCTCCCTCTTTCTCCCTCTGTGTCTCCCTCTCTCAGTCTCTCCCTCTTGTGTCCCTTTTCTCATTCTCTCTCTCAGTCTCTCTGTGTCTCACATGCGCGTACAAGCACGCACAAAGACAGATGGATTAGGCGGGCTAAACCAGATTAAGTAGCTGGATTACAATCCTAATCTGGCTTTATTGTTACGGGAACACTCACGCCCGCTCGCCGTGCGTGGATGACCTGCCGCCCAACGTGACACGCGCGTGTGTGTGAGTGTGTGTGTGTGTGTGTGCGTACGTGAGACACTCTTTAGTTGTAATAATCCTAAACCTTCAGGCATGGCAAATTACAACAGCTGTAATGCAGCTGTTGCCTGGGACGATGTTCCAAGTAGCAGATGATTAAAATGTTTGCTGTGGTTTGTGTGTGAGGCACTCACACCATAATAATGACATTAATCCCAAACCTACACAAATGCCAATGACAACAGCAGCTGTAATCCCACCCTATGAGATCCCCTGCAGACAGCAGACACAGATACAACTGTTGCAGAAGGTCACATGTCCCTGTGTTTCTGCGGAACACGAACCAAGATCAATAGAAAAATGCGACCGGCAAATCGATCAAGAAACTTGATGACCGCTGCGGTGAAGACGATGAGCGGTGATCAATGATGAAGAGTTAAAGCCGTTGTGTTTCCGGTCTGGAGTCCGACAGCCTGTGAGATGGATGGACACTTCCCCCTGCGTGAACTGAAGACTGATGTGAGAATAGGGGAAGTACGTCTTCACAAAGACCAGAAAAAAAGAAGCCGTTACATTTCCCCTCTTCTTCGGAAACAAAGAGGCAATTGAGCGGCCGGCCGCCAGGCCTGACTGTGGAGCACAGAGCCAGGCCTGACTGTGGAGCACAGAGCCAGGCAGGCCTGACTGTGGAGCACAGAGCCAGGCCTGACTGTGGAGCACAGAGCCAGGCAGGCCTGACTGTGGAGCACAGAGCCAGGCCTGACTGTGGAGCACAGAGCCAGGCCTGACTGTGGAGCACAGAGCCGGCGGCACACGTCAACGTCTCTGTGTGCGTCTCATGTGGGGAGGTCGGCAAGGCGCCCGGTGGCGTGGGGGTTCCACACAGAACCACACCCAGACAGAGGCCTGGTTCTACCTGGTGTCAGGAGGACACAGAACCACACCCAGACAGAGGCCTGGTTCTACCTGGTGTCAGGAGGACACAGAACCACACCCAGACAGAGGCCTGGTTCCACCTGGTGTCAGGAGGACACAGAACCACACCCAGACAGAGGCCTGGTTCTACCTGGTGTCAGGAGGACACAGAACCACAACAAAGCTCAGCCTGAAACAATGCTAGCACGCCAACACCAAATGTTTTCCCATGTCTGATCCTCTAAATCATCTGGCGTCTCGCACAGCTAACACTGGAAGCAGGAGTGCGTGGTGTGTGTGTGTGTGTGTGTGTGTGTGTGTGTGTGTAGTGTGTGTGTGTGTGTGGTGTGTGTGTAGTGTGTGTGTGTGTGTGTGTGTGTGTGGTGTGTGTGTAGTGTGTGTGTGTGTAGTGTGTGTGTGTATGTGTGTGTGTGTGTAGTGTGTGTGTGTGTAGTGTGTGTGTGTGTGTGGTGTGTGTGTGTAGTGTGTGTGTGTGTGTGTGTGTGTGTGTGTGTGTGTGTGTGTGTGTGTGTGGTGTGTGTGTAGTGTGTGTGTGTGTGTGTGTGTGTGTGTGTGTGTGTGTGTGTGTGTGTAGTGTGTGTGTGTGGTGTGTGTGTAGTGTGTGTGTGTGTGTGTGTGTGTGTGTGTGTGTGTAGTGTTCAGAGTTCATCTGAACCCTGCATAACCCTACCCTCATGCTCTTATTTGTTGTACGTCTTGGCACTTTAATCACTCTTTGTAACTTGGCACTTAGTCACAGATGTTGTATATCAGCAATGGTTCACCTAGCAATTGAAATGTTTGAAACTTGTTCTGGTGACTTTCTTACTGTACTTACTTATGATAAATGTACTCTTTGTAAGTCGCTTTGGATAAAAGCGTCTGCTAAATGCCCTAAATGTAAATGTGTAGTGCGTGTGTGTGTGTGTGTGTGTGTGTGTGTGTGTGTGTGTGTGCGCCACATGCGGTACGCACAAATTTCTTCATTTGTGCCATCGCCTGCTATGAACCCTTGTCTCAGATGGTCAACCGAACGTAAAGTAACTTCCTGCTGCTCTGACTCTAACGTCAGGCTGTCAGCAGCATGTCTACCTGACTCGTTTTGTCTGTGCTCGACTGGTTGTGTCTGGGCTGGGGGCACCGCCCTGCCCAAAGTCCAACGGTTGATCTTTATAAGCTGCACCTGTGTGTTCCCTACCGCCACCCACTGGACCCAGTCCAAGTGCAGAGCGAGACGTCTTGCAACACACACACACACACACACACAGACACACACACACACACACACACACACACCACGTGGCGCAGCGCGAGGTCAAGTACGTTAAAGATAGTGGAAGTGTGTGTGTGTGTGTGTGTGTGCGTGTGTGTGTGTATGTGTCTTACCATAGTGAGCGTCATCCGGTCGATCTCGTGTTTGTCTTTGGTCTTGTGCTGTCTGAACGGACTGTGCCTGGACAGAGAGGGCAGAGAGACAAGCCGGTGACACCGGGACCTTGGCTGTCGGCACGGCAACGCAGCAGACAGCCCAGATACTGCGGGAGACGGCGGCCATGACGGGCGGCCAGCCGCACGCTGACGTCATTGGTTGGCGATACTTCATGGCTGCGGGGTTCCCGGCCCCGCGAGCAGCCCCACTGACACACGTCTCCCATGGCTGGGCTTCGACCCACAACAACAACCACGGCCACAGAACCACACTGCAACATCTCAGAAACTCATAATGCATGCAGAGTGATATCCAATGGAGGTGGTGGTGGGCAGATATTTCATAAGCCTGGGGGGAGGATGGGCGGGATAACATAAAGGGCTCCACCGCGCCTGTGGAGGAGAAGCTGTCACTCCCTGCACAGCATCCGCAGGATCAATACCCATCAATACACCTGACTGCTCAGCATCAGGGCGAGTGAGGCCTGGGGGGGGGGGGGGACCCACAACGGGAACACCGGCCAGGTGATGAACCTGCGGTGAGGCAGGTGGCAGGACAATGGTGCCCGGGCTGACGGCGGGCCAGGAACCTCTGGCTTTAACAAAGTCTCTCACACACACACACACACACACACACACACACACACACACACACACACACACACACACACACACACACACACACACACACACACACACACACACAGGACCAAGACCTCTGGCATTTACACACTCCAGATCAAAAAGACACTCACATCTCACATACACACACACACAATTGGAGAAAGAGAGAGAGAGACACATATACACACACACACACACAAGCACAGAGAGACAGAGAGAGATGCAGACACACATACTAGAGACACACACATGCACAGAGAGGGAGAGAGAGACACACACACACACACACACACACACACACACACACACACACACACACACACACACACACACACACACACACACACACACACACACACACACACACACACAGAGAGAGAGAGGTGTGGAGGCGGTTTACCCTCGGAGCAGTTTGAACAGCATGCACCCCAGGGAGAACCAGTCAGCGCTGCTGTCGTAGGCCGTCCCCTTCTGCAGCACCTCTGGAGCCATGTAGCCGTGCGTGCCCCTGGGAACCACACACACACGCCTCGTTTAGCATGGCCTTTACCCACAGACAGCATCATATAGCACAGCATCATATAGCATAGCATGACGTGGCATAGCATGACGTGGCATAGCATGACGTAGCATATCAGACTGGCCTTTACTCACAGACAGCATCATATAGCACAGCATCATATAGCATAGCATGACGTGGCATAGCATGACGTAGCATAGCAGACTGGCCTTTACTCACAGACAGCATCATATAGCATAGCATGACGTGGCATAGCATGACGTAGCTTAGCAGACTGGTCTTTACTCACAGACAGCGTCATATAGCATAGCGTGATGTAGCATAGCATGACGTAGCATAGCATGACGTAGCATAGCATGACGTGGTATAGCATGACGTAGCATAGCAGACTGGCCTTTACCCACAGACAGCATCATATAGCATAGCATGACGTAGCATAGCATGAAGTAGCATAGCATGACGTAGCATAGCATGATGTGGCATAGCGGACCGGCCTTTACCGACAGACAGCGTCATATGACATAGCATGACGCAGCATAGCAGACTGGCCTTTACCCACAGACAGCATCATATAGCATAGCATGACGAAGCATAGCGGACCGGCCTTTAAAGGGATATTCCGCCCTGGCGTAATAATCAAGGAAAGTTGCAAAGGTACCATGGGCGCAGTGATATGACGCAGCGCCTCAATAGTCCCTGTAGGCTTCTTCCGGCAATACAACCAACGTGATTACCTGCTATTACCAGTGGTATACTGGGACTATACTTTGAGGCGCTGCGTCATATCACTGCGCCCATGGTACCTTTGCAACTTTCCTTGATTATTACGCCAGAATGAGAGTATAGTTCCGGGTAAAATCAGCCTAGAAAATTGCCACGTTTCATTTTCCGTCGGTCTTATTGCACTTTCAAACTTGAGAAGAGACAAGTTTTAAATGAGAAAAATTCCGGAAATCGTAGTCACTTCTAAGCGGGCGAGATGCAAATGGTCTAATCCGATTCAATGATCTATGCTAAGCTACAGCTAAAAGTTGTACCGCCAGACTCACAGAACGGCTGGATGAACGGGAAAAGGGTAAAGATCGATTGTTTTGCTCGAGGGAAGGTGGAAAATTAGCTTATTTCCAAAAATGGCGGAATATCCCTTTAACGTTAAACAGCGCAACGAGAAATTAAATTATAAAGCATAACTTAGCCATACTGGCTTCTTCTACACAGACTCCAATTTACTGCATAGAGTAGCCTAGCATACTGTCCTTCACCCAGACAGCATTACGCAGCACAATATAGCCTAGCATACTGGTCTGTCCCCACACACAGTGCATAGCATAGCGACCAACGGTTAAACATAGCATAGGGGGCCGTCCTGCTAACGGCGGCGACGTGACCATTAGCCAGGCGACATTAGGAAGTGGTGTGGCAAAACATAGCACAGATGAGTCACAGCACGCAAACGCACACACACACACACACAGACACACACACACACACACACACACACAGGAAACAGGAAGCCTCCGGCCCTACTCACACGCTGGCGTGGGGCTTCTTCTTGGAGAAGTCACAGGCGAGGCCCAGGTCTGAGATGCGAACGTGACCGTGCTCGTCCAGCAGAATGTTGGCCGGCTGCAAAAATAATACAGAGAACCACAACATTTGTACAAATCATCAGAAACTACAGGGAACTGTGGTGTGTGTTACTGTGTGTGTGTGTGTGTGTGTATGTGTGTGTGTGCGTCTGTCTGTCTGTCTGTGTGCGTGCGTGCGTGCGCGTGCCTGCGTGTGTCTGTGTGTGCGTGTGTGTGTGTGTGTGTGTGTGCGTGCGTGCGTGTGTGTGTCTGTGTGTGTGTGTGTGTGTGTGTCTGTGTGTGTGTGTGTGTGTGTGTGTGTGTGTGTCTGTGTGTGTGTGTGTGTGTGTGTGTGTGTGTATCTGTGTGTGTGTGTGTGTGTGTGTGTGTGTGTGTGTGTGTGTGTGTGTGCGCTCGTTGATTCATGGCCCCACTTCCCATTTCCGTTTATTTCCGAATCCCTTTTAGTAGCGCATTTGCGACGTACAAATTTGGACACGGCCGATAAAAGGACGACTCCTGGAGTCCTGGTTTGTGTCTGGCGGCGGCGCCGGGACGCGGGCCGTGCACGTGGCCGTGCACGTGGCCGGCCGTATTATCTGCATCGCACGGCTCTGTTTATTAATAAAAAAAAAAGGTCCTGAAACCGTTCCCTGGCTTTATATCTATTATTATGGCAACCGGTCCAAACAGTGGATGAATAGAAGTAAAGCAGAGAGGGGGAGAGGGGGGGAGAGGGGGGGAGAGGGGGGGGGGGGGAGAGACACAGTCAAAACAGGGCTGACGTGGACCTCTTGTTTGCGTTCAGAAGGCCGTCGGTGAAGGCCATGTTGAAACGGTGTGAAAATGTGCTTCTCCCCGACAGCCAGGCAGAAGTTGCCTGCGATGAGCGCAGATGAGTGGGGGGATAATATTGATGTTCTGGCTCCCCCACCTCCCCCCTTCACTTGACATATTTTGTCGTGGAACTCAAAAATAATAGAAACTGAGTAAGCCGAGTGGTTATAGGTGCAGTGTAAACACCAGCCCTGATTTGATGCCTCGCTTTACAAAGTACACAAGGGCTTAAATATTTGGGACGAAATAGTTTTGCCAACCAACATTGCCTAAAAATGTGTGAGAGAAAAAAAAAGTGTTAAATCATTCCATTTATGGATCCTGTTTGGGTTTTGGGTTTTGGTTTTGTTCGTGAGACATAAATGGACTACAAACTACTTGTCGAGCTCAAACGCCTTGATCTAAACATTGGTAAAGTGACACCAGAGGTTGTAACTCCAAGGCTGCTGACCCCCAGACAGGGAGAAGTGAGAGCCGTTTAGATGTTTACCTCTCAGGAGGAACACTTGAGGTTTGAGGACGAGTCGGGAAACAAAAACACAGATTCCAACAAACGGCCATATTTAGGCCTCCTCACAGAGACGCCCCTCAGCCAGACTGCAGCTCTGAACCAGCTCTGAACCAGCTCTGAACCACCTCTGAACCAGCTCTGAACCAGCCCTGAACCAGCTCTGAACCAGCTCTGAACCAGCCCTGAACCAGCTCTGAACCAGCTCTGAACCACCTCTGAACCAGCTCTGAACCAGCCCTGAACCAGCCCTGAACCAGCTCTGAACCAGCTCTGAACCACCTCTGAACCAGCTCTGAACCAGCTCTGAACCACCTCTGAACCACCTCTGAACCAGCCCTGAACCAGCTCTGAACCACCTCTGAACCAGCTCTGAACCAGCTCTGAACCAGCTCTGAACCACCTCTGAACCAGCTCTGAACCAGCTCTGAACCACCTCTGAACCAGCTCTGAACCAGCTCTGAACCAGCCCTGAACCAGCTCTGAACCAGCTCTGAACCAGCTCTAAACCAGCCCTGAACCAGCTCTGAACCAGCTCTGAACCAGCCCTGAACCAGCTCTGAACCAGCTCTGAACCACCTCTGAACCAGCTCTGAACCAGCTCTTGGAGGCCCGGCCGCGGCCCAAAACCAAAATCAGTTTAAAAAAAACAAACAAACCCGAAAAAACATGGTTTGGTTTTGGTCCATTTGAGAGAGATTGGGATTTTTTGGTTGTTGTTTTGATCCATGTCAGAAGGCAAAGCTCTGCAGGCAAAAATAACGCGATGGGCACCAAGTGGAGGACTGCTGAAACAAAATGGAAACACCCCTACAACATGTGTGAATGTGTGAATACCTTGAGGTCTCTGTACACCACGAAGCGGTTGTGCATGTGCTCCAGCCCCAGGATGATCTCCGCTGCGTAGAAGCGCATCTCCTTCTCGCTGAAGACGCCGTGCTGGGACAGGTGGTAGTGCAGGTCTCCTCCTGAGGAACACAGGGCCAGTGTGAGCTGAGGGTGAGCTGAGGGTGAGGGTGAGCTGAGGGTGAGCTGAGGGTGAGGGTGAGCTGAGGGTGAGCTGAGGGTGAGCTGAGGGTGAGCTGAGGGTGAGCTGAGGGTGAGGGTGAGCTGAGGGTGAGCTGAGGGTGAGGGTGAGGGTGAGCTGAGGGTGAGCTGAGGGTGAGCTGAGGGTGAGCTGAGGGTGAGGGTGAGGGTGAGCTGAGGGTGAGCTGAGGGTGAGGGTGAGGGTGAGCTGAGGGTGAGCTGAGGGTGAGCTGAGGGTGAGGGTGAGCTGAGGGTGAGGGTGAGCTGAGGGTGAGCTGAGGGTGAGCGTGAGCTGAGGGTGAGCTGAGGGTGAGCTGAGAGTGAGCTGAGGGTGAGAGTGAGCTGAGGGTGAGCTGAGGGTGAGGGTGAGCTGAGGCTGAGGGTGAGCTGAGGGTGAGGGTGAGCTGAGGGTGAGCTGAGGGTGAGCTGAGGGTGAGCTGAGGGTGAGGGTGAGCTGAGGGTGAGGCTGAGGGTGAGGGTGAGCTGAGGGTGAGCTGAGGGTGAGGGTGAGCTGAGGGTGAGCTGAGGGTGAGGGTGAGCTGAGGGTGAGCCTGCTCCCAGCGGCCCTCAGCCCCACAACGAGCGGTGAGCCTGGTGGAACAAGCAGGCCGTGAGCCCGGCTCCTGGACGACATGCATCAGATGAAGTCCCAGTGGGTCAACGCCGTGTAAAATGGATGGTTTTCCAAGTATGAGCCATCAGGGCTCTGTGAGCGGGGAGGAACTGATCCGAGGGCTGTGGGCTCTCAGCCCAGTGCTGTTAACTCTCTGCACGTTAAGAGTGCAACTGTGGTTCTTTCCAACAAGGCCAAGTAAACTCACTACAGGCATGCATGCCCGTTTCACTTCATCATCAAAAATTATCTCCCCGTTCTTTCCACACGGTACCAAGAATGTCTTGATTTTCACTGCGCAGAAACGTAGCCGTGCGTCCCGGTGGGTTTGTGCCAATCTGACGGCTGTGGAATGTCTGGAGTGTGTTGAATGCACACACTGGTCCTGTGTGTGTGTGTGTGTGTGTGTGTGCGTGCGTGCGTGCTTGCGTGCCTGCGTGCGTGTCTGTGTGCGTGTGTGTGTTCGCATGTGCGTATGTGTGTGTGTGTGTGTGTGTGTGTGTGTGTGTGTGTGTGTGTGTGTGTGTGTGCGTTTGCGTGCATGTGTGAGTGTGAGAGTGTGAGAGTGTGTGTGTGTTTGCGTGCATGTGAGAGTGTGAGAGTGTGTGTGTGCGTGCGTGTGCGTGTGCGTGTGTGTGTGTTACGCTAGTAGGGGAACATCACATATCTAGCGCTCTCACAGTGTTCCTGCCTCTGCTGGTTTCCCTCTTTGCTTCCCATACAGGCGTAATTGCCGTGTTGCAATTGTGTGTGCGTGTGTGTGCGTGTGCGTGTGCGTGTGCGTGTGCGTGCGTGTGCGTGCGTGTGCGTGTGCGTGTGCGTGTGCGTGCGTGTGCGTGCGTGTGCGTGTGCGTGTGCGTGTGTGTGTGTGTGTGCGTGCACGCGTCAGTACCGTTCATCAGGTCCAGGATGAAGCACAGCTTGTCAGGGGTGTGGAAGGCGTAGGTCATGCACACGATGAAGGGACAGTCCTGCCATGGAGAACCAGTGTTAACATTTCCATACATTCAAATGTCTTCATCCACTTCTGTTACGCCGGAAGAAGATGCAAATGGTTATTTTCTTAAAAGGGAAGTGAATGTAGCGGAGCCTCGCTCCGAGCCTGCTGCAACACTCGCTACACGAGTGACGCTACACAACGAGTAAATCTACACAACGTGTAACGCTACACAACGGGTAACGAGTGACGAGTAACGTTACACAATGAGTAACGAGTGACGCTACACAACGAGTAACGAGTGAGGCTACACAACGAGTAACGAGTGAGGCTACACAACGAGTAACGAGTGAGGCTACACAACGAGTAACGAGTGAGGCTACACAACGAGTAACGAGTGAGGCTACACAACGAGTAACGAGTGAGGCTACACAACGAGTAACGAGTGAGGCTACACAAGGAGTAATGAGTGACGCTACACAACGAGTAACGGCTGGCGTTAGCAGTGGGAACATCAATGGGGCGAAGCAGGAACAGAAGACAGCGTGTTTAGCTCCATGCTGGTGGCGGCAGCTTTGTGTGCAGAGATCTCTCACCCCTGTGCTGACGAGAGACAACATGATCCTCTCATTGAGGGCCAGAGTCTCTCCCTGCTTCATCTTAATCCTCTTCTTGTCCAAACACTTCATGGCATACCTGGCACGCACACACACACACAGCACGCACATGTACACACACACACACACATACACACACACAGGCACACACACACACACACATGTACACACACACACACACACACACAGGCACACGCACACACACAAACACACACGTACACACACAGGCACACGCACACACACACACATGTAGACACACACACACACACACACACAGGCACACGCACACACACAAACACACACACACACGTACACACACAGGCACACGCACACACACACACACACACGTACACACACACATGTAGACACACACACATACACACATGTACACACACACACACACACACACAAAACAAAAGAGGGATTAACCATGGGGGGTGTTCCTATGCAGTGACCCCCCTCCTGCTGACGGTGTGTTGGTACTCACATCTTCCCCGTGTCGGCCTTCCTGCAGCCGTACACCTCGCCGAAGCCCCCCCGCCCAATGATCCGGTGGACGCTGAAGTCGTTCATGGTCAACTGAGGGGAAAAGGGTCACACACACACACACACACACACACACACACAGGGTTAATCAGGGTGTCTGAACACGTCTGTGTTGGTGTCGGGGGGGAGAACATCGTGGTACTCACGTGTATGTTCAGCTCAACGTTCTTCCACTGGCAGAACCGGGTGAACTTATCACTGGGAGGGCCGGGAGGGCGAGGGGAGAGGGGGGGAGAGGGGGGGAGGAACACACGTCACATGTAAGGAAACGCAGACCGCCATGTTGTTCTTGTTTGATCCCCCCCCTCGAGAAGATCTGGGCCTCACCTCTCGATGAACTTCAGGAAGATCTTGCCTCTCAAGCTGTCGCAGATCTCCACTATGTACGGCTGTGGGAGAGAAAGAGAGAGAGCGAGAGAGAGCGAGAGCGAGAGCGAGATAGAGAGCGAGAGAGAGCGAGAGAGACATCAGGAAAAGGCGAGTCTGTGAGTGACTGAGTGGGAGCGTGGACGAGTTGCACCACAATGTCCTTTTAACAGCCGCCTCTAACCAAAGCAACTTAAGCCATAACGCTGAAGTCATATCGAGGTCATTAAGGAGCATTACGCTGGGGTTTGAACCCAGAAGCCGTGGGCTGTCAGACCACCAGACCGATGTGTTACACCGTCTCCCTTGTGTCAGCACCACCTTCCTATTACACTGCAACAACTGCAATCCCTGATTTCCCGTTGAGAGATTCAGGAAGTGCATCTATTGACAAAAATTGTTGGGTGTGTGGATTTAGAGAAACTACAAAAGGAGAATTCAGGGCCTCATTTACTAACATTTGCGACCGCAGCGTAATCTGCGCCAGCGCCGAGCCGTTATTTGCGCAGCATTCGTCACCGCACTTTACGTTGTATTTATCAAACCCGTACTTCATCAGGCAATCAGCGCCATACTCCCCCCTAGTGTAATTAGCGCACCGTTAAAATAAGGGAGAATGGGTCTGCGTGTTTGCGTAACCATGGACGATCCAAGAAAAAGAAAAAAAAAGTTCAGCGACCAGGAAGTGGAGCTATTGGTACATGAAGTGTCGGCCAACATCCAGATTTGCAGTTTGGTTTGCCATGTCCTTGTTTACAGGCTCAAGCAAAACCCGCTTCCTGGTTTACACCTGCTTTTATGAGGCGGAGATTTACGCTCCGATTGGAGTCGCGCACTTCTCAGGCAATCTTAGTAAATACCACGCAATACATAATAAGGCGCACTTAACACGTTACCTCCCAGCTCTTTGCGATTCACTCCCACTTCCCCTGATACACTCCCATTTATGCATATGTATGAGGCGGGATGCGCAACTTGCCTATCGCCTCTTCAGAGGCAGGCTATTTGCGCATTTACCCCGTTGCGCCACGTTAGTAAATACGGTTCCATGTTTTTGCGCCTATTTTACCCGCAAATTACGCTAGAAATGGACGCAATTCTGTTAGTAAATGAGGCCCTCAGTGTCTTGTGTGTTTGTTGGGTCTCGGGGCGGGAGACAAGCAGCCAACACTTTCTTATTCCAGGATGAGATAGAAACATTCTTTTAGTTAGAAAATGATCTGTCATAAGTTCTTGGAGGCAGGGGTTTAGCGGGGGGCCGTGGTGCACAGAAAGAGGTCTCCACCCTAAATCTCCAAAATCTCAACCCTAATCTCGTATTCAAAAATATAATAAAAAGCAAATATCACAAAAATACTGTCTCCCTCTCACTTTATCTCTCCTTGGTCTCATGCTCAACATACTGCCGTTATCTCACACACACACACACACACACACACACACACACACACACACACACACACACACACACACACACACACACACACACACACACACACACACACACACACACACAGTCACGGTTGGCTCACTGCATCGCCCCCGAGTTCATAACATAGCACTACGTTCGCGCAGTCATCCAATATCTTTTGGTGCATCGACCAAACAGTTAATGACGCCTTCGTTCACTTTTTAGGTTAATTCGTTGTTCTCTGTTCATAAATACTGAGATTCCTTTTAAAAGATGACTTGGCCAACACAAATGGATCAGCCGCCCCCCACGTGTGTGTGGCGGTCGGGGCCAGGCTAGTGACGTGCATTACACAACGCCTGGCTGCCTGTGAAAGCAACCCCCCCCCCACTTTGGTTTCGGTTTGAAACACTGAAAAACACAGCGTGAGAAAACAGGAAGCAGAACAGGTTAGTTCACTGGGCCCGAGTGAGCATGACGCCATGGAGATGGCGAGAGATGAGAAACCCCCGCCAACCCCCCCCCCCCCCACACACCCTCCAACGCCACCCCGATGTTGGGGGGGGGGGGCAGCCACATGCTAGTGTGAACCGCAGCCACTGGATGTGTTAATAAGGCCTTTAAAAAAAAGTACCACCGAATGAGGACACTGAGATTGCAATCGTATGAGAAACACATCGGAGCACTGTTTCTTTAGGGGGACATCACAGCACTGTCTCTTTAGGGGGACATCACAGCACTGTCTCTTTAGGGGGACATCACAGCACTGTTTCTTTAGGGGGACATCACAGCACTGTTTCTTTAGGGGGACATCACAGCACTGTCTCTTTAGGGGGACATCACAGCACTGTTTCTTTAGGGGGACATCACAGCACTGTCTCTTTAGGGGGACATCACAGCACTGTTTCTTTAGGGGGACATCACAGCACTGTTTCTTTAGGGGGACATCACAGCACTGTTTCTTTAGGGGGACATCACAGCACTGTCTTTTTAGGGGGACATCACAGCACTGTTTCTTTAGGGGGACATCACAGCACTGTCTCTTTAGGGGGACATCACAGCACTGTTTCTTTAGGGGGACATCACAGCACTGTCTCTTTAGGGGGACATCACAGCACTGTTTCTTTAGGGGGACATCACAGCACTGTCTTTTTAGGGGGACATCACAGCACTGTTTCTTTAGGGGGACATCACAGCACTGTCTCTTTAGGGGGACATCACAGCACTGTTTCTTTAGGGGGACATCACAGCACTGTTTCTTTAGGGGGACATCACAGCACTGTTTCTTTAGGGGGACATCACAGCACTGTTTCTTTAGGGGGACATCACAGCACTGTTTCTTTAGGGGGACATCACAGCACTGTCTCTTTAGGGGGACATCACAGCACTGTTTCTTTAGGGGGACATCACAGCACTGTCTCTTCACTGACACGAAGATAATAACCACAGGATGTAAAGTGTCTGAATTAGTGCTGAGTGATCTCTTCACAATGTATGCACGTATGAAACAGACAGGTGTCGTGTCTCGTGTGTGTGTGTGTGTGCCTCTGCGTGTGTGTGTGTGTCTGTGTCTGCCTGTGTGTGTCTGTGTCTGTGTGTGCATGTGTGTGTCTGCGTGTGTGTGTGTGTGTCTGTGTCTGCGTGTGTGTGTCTGTGTGTGCGTGTGTGTGTCTGTGTCTGCGTGTGTGTGTCTGCGTGTGTGTGTCTGTGTGTGCGTGTGCGTGTCTGTGTCTGCGTGTGTGTGTCTGTGTCTGTGTGTGCGTGTGTGTGTCTGTGTCTGCGTGTGTGTGCCTGTGTGCGTGTGTGTGTGTCTGTGTCTGCGTGTGTGTGCGTGTGTATGTCTGTGTCTGCGTGTGTGTGTCTGTGTGTGCGTGTGTGTGTCTGTGTCTGCGTGTGTGTGTCTGTGTGTGCGTGTCTGTGTGTGTGTGTCTGTGTCTGCGTGCGTGTGTCTGTGTCTGTGTGTGCGTGCGTGCGTGCGTGTGTGTGTCTGTGTGTGTGCGAGCGTGCATGTCTGTGTGTGTGCGTGTGTCTGCGTGTGCGTCTGCGCGTGTGTGTGTCTGCATGTGTGTGTGTCTGCGTGTGCGTGTGTGTGTCTGTCTGCGTGTGTGCGTGCGTGTGTGTCTGTGTCTGTGTGTGCACGTGTGCGTGTGTGTGTCTGTGTGTGCACGTATGCGTGTGTGTCTGTGTCTGCTTGTGTGCGTGTGTCTGCGTGTGCGTCTGTGTCTGCGTGTGCGCGTGTGTGCGCGTCTGCGTGTGTGCGTGTCTGCGTGTGCGCGTGTCTGCGTGTGCGCGTGTGTGTGTGTGTGTCTGTGTCTGCGTGCGTCTGCGTGCGTGTGTGTGTAGTGGAAGCAGCCCTCCTACCTGGAAGAGAGTGGGGGGCACCTGCTGCTTGGCCAGGTGGGTCTGGACGTGGTCCACCGCCTTCATGGAGAAGGGCTGTGGGGCACGGCAACGTGGACACAGAAACACAGGGTCATGACGGGGTCATGACGGGGTCATGAAACACAGAGTCATGACGGGGTCATGATGATCAAAGATAAAGGGCATTTAGCAGACTCTTTTGTCCAAAGCGACTCAATCAGTACATTTGTGGGGTTCGACATGTGGACCAGTTGGAGGAGGTGACGGAGGGGATCGAACCCCCAAACCCTACGGTTAGTGGACGACCCGCTCTGTCCACCCGCTCTACCCACTGAGCTACTGACACCCTGCTCCCTGGCCGCTCTCTCCCACCGCCAAGCCGCACCTCACAATCACTCCGTTATGCGGCGTGCAGAATGGTACAACAATAACTGAACCGTTGGATGATATGCTTTCATTTTGGGCGTGCATTTTGTGCAACATCTTTTAGAGCATTGTGTACAAAAAAAAACATTTTTGGTGCGTTTATTGTGAAACTTTTTTTGTGTATTTTATGGAAAACTTTTGTGCAAATCTTTTTGCGGAGGAATTCTCCTTCAAGGACTGTTTAGAAACAACTCCTGGGATGAAGTGGGCCAAACACGCTAACCAGGCCAGGGGACGGGGGTGGAGACAGCCGTGGGACTGGAGCTGCAGCACCTCCGCCCAGGTGGAGCCACCTGCCCCTGGGTGGGGGGGGGGGGGGGGGGGCGCACCGCGAGAACCGGGTCATTGTTTGCCTTTCTGACTGCTCCGGTTCTCCCAAAACCCTCAGCGCCGTCTGAGGCGAGTCGTGGTGGGGTTGGGCCATGGGGCATGGTGGGCGGGGCCACACTGGGCGGGGTGCGGTGGGCGGGGCGCGGTGGGTGGGGCCACGGTGGGCGTGGCATGGTGGACGGCGTCGCTGGCGTGTGGAGAGAACCCGCCAGCCGCCGTTCCGCTGCCTTTGCGAGAGTTGATTTACAAATGAGTGGGCGTGGCCGTTCTGCACGTTGACGCCGTAGGAGGAGCGTCTGAGGGGGGCCTCTGGCCTCCTGCAGGCTGCGGGGGGTTCTGATCGCAGCGCTGCTACGACCCGCCAAGCTTGGAACTCACCGCGGTGCGGTCGGTACATACAGCTAAATCAAGCAGGAGGTGGGGGGGCGGGCGCCGTCAGAAGGAGGCAGCCGCCTGGAGGAGCGCAGCGGAGAGGAGAGGCGCCTGTGTGTGTCGGACCGTCTGACCTCGGGGGGGGGGAGATTAACGAGTGGCCCTCACATGTGAACAGGACAGGAGTTCCTTCATGATGTAGCTGTCGTAAATCTGTCTGCTGCGACACAACCTCTCCTCCTCCGAGTCCAGTTTCTCGTAGTCCTTAATCTGAAACACACACACACCCTGCTTAGTTCCACCCCAAACCGACACAATCTTTTCGAGGAGGCGCAAATCCGAACAGCAGGATTACAAACCTAATCTCTCTCAATCATATCACATGATGCCCTTTAATCCAGCACACACACAGACAGACACACGCACACAGACACACGGACACATGGACACACACACACACACCATTTACCTCTTCGTAGAACTTGAGCTGGGGCACGGCCTCGTCGATCTCGTTCATACAGAAGTCCTTGAACAGCAGAAAGCCTGGAGACAGAGCAGATCAGAGAGCAGGGCTTAACGACTGTGAGGGAGCGGGACCAAAGGACCACTCGGCCCCCCACGGACCACTCGGCCCCCCACGGAGCCTGGGGACAGCGTGGAGCCCCGGGGGGCGGGGGGCGCCGTCGGGGGGAGGGGGGGTGGCGCCACGGTCTCTCAGGTCTAACCTTGAGGCATCCTTGAGTAAGGCTGAATCTCAATTCTCTATCTTAGCCCTTCCCCTTACCCCTTCCCCTTGGTTTTGCGCGTTCACGTGAGACCAAGGGCTATCTCAATTCTCTTTTCGACCGAGGGGAAGGGCTAAGGGGAAGGGGTATACACCCCTTGAAACCAAGTGAGATCGGGAGCTTACTTGAAACCAAGGGGTACCCATTACAATGCGCAACCGGCAACAATCGCGGCCAGATCTCAACGAGAGTCACATAAATGTAAGTATTTTCGGCTGAAATAATTGATTTAAAATTTACGAAAGTGTTGTTTTGTGCTCTAAACAGTCCTGTACCTATATATTTGCAACCATATTCTTAATCGAAACTTTTTCGAAAATCGGTATGCGAACGTTACATTGCTGAGTGCACAAAGTTACATTTCTCTGACTAGCAATGAACTCCATGCATGTCTAGTTTACTAAACACAATTAGCAGCGAATTCTGTTTGATAACAGTGTAGACAATTAGAGACAAATCGATACGTGCTTTACATATATCGTCCTTTTTCACACAGGAACGCCGGAGGAAACCCGGCAGCTGATACGTTTTCGACACGAAAACGAGCAGAAATGTCCGAAATCAAAATACGCTAAATCAAAATACGCTTCAAAGCAAATGTGGGAGTGAGTCATGCGTTCAATGTTGTAGCCATTCATAATTGTAAATAAAGACATGTTGGTTAACAAAGACATTGTTTCTGAACATCAAATTCAAAACCGTATTAACTGAAAAAGATACAAAACACCATGCAGTGTGTAGGCCTATAACAAATTGTCAATATTTTGTCGTCAATGTATGATGACGTAACCGTAACGAGTGTTGTCTCAATTCATAGGGGCATGTAGCCCTTACCCCTCTGTTTCAAGGGCCAAGACGTAGGGGAAGGGGAAGGGCCAAGGGGAAGGGGTAAGATAGAGAATTGAGATTGGGCCTAAGGATGGGGTCTTCCAGCCCAGCCGCCAGGACCCCCGAGTCTGTGTGCTGCCACAGCCGAGGTCTCCCCTCTCCCCCCTCCCTCCCCCCTCCCTCCCTCCCCCCCCGACCACAAACCCAGCGGAGCCGTTTGAGGCGGAGTGCGGCCGCACAACGCCGGGTCGCCCCGCCTCGGTCGCCCCGCCTCGGTCGCCCCGCGGCGCCGCTCACGACTCACACGCTGGAGCACCTCGAACCATCACACACCATCTGGAGCAACACTCAGAGCACCTCGCCGCAGGGCGAGAGACATACAGGATGGAGAGAGAGAGAGAGAGAGAGAGAGAGAGAGAGAGAGAGAGAGAGAGAGAGAGAGAGACGGAGACAGAGAGAAAGAGACAGCGAGAAAGAGACAGCGAGAGAGACAGACAGACACAGAGAGAGAGACAGAGACAGCGAGAGAGACAGACAGACACAGAGAGAGAGACAGAGAGAGGGAGAGAGACGGAGAGAGAGGGAGAGAGAGATCGGGTGGTGTTGCCATGGCGATGGGCTCCATGGCTCTACAGTAGCTGGTGTTAAGAGGTGGAGGAGGGAGATGGTACAGTGGGGCCTTCTATCAGCTCGCTGATGCTCTGTTCTGCTCACCGGGGGGGCTGCATCTCGTCTGGTGTGCAGAGCCCTTTTAATTGGAATTCTTTTTTTTTTTTTTTTTTGTTATTGCACCGTGATGCGGCCTCCGCCGGGCCAATGTGAACACATTACCAAGAAAGTAGAGCCCAGGGAACCCAGGCTAGAGAACACTCGCGGCATTGAGTGGCTAGCCGCTCGCTAGCTCGGCTTCGCGCTAACCGGCCCCCGCGCGCAACGCCACCGACAGACGGTGCACTAACTAGAGCCGTGCTAACCTGTTGCATGCCAACGCGATATGTGCCAAGTAGCTATGTGCTAATTAGCTAATGGTGCTATGTGTGTGTGTGTGTGTGCATTCGTGTGTGAGCATGTGTGTGTGTGTGAAAGGGAGACAAGAGCACCTTCATGTTCATCTGGCTTTACACGCTTAGCCGGCAGGTATTAGCCACCCAGTATTAGCCGGCAGGTATTAGCCGGCAGGTATTAGCCGGCAGGTATTAGCGTGGGCCAAAATAGCCGGTTTAAGAAGATCACCCAGCGTGGCAGCAGAGGGTCAGGACCGCCCAGCTCCTGCAGCGCGTCCTGCCAAAGAGACCGGAGACCTCCTCCTATCACGCCTCCTCGCTCCTTCCTCCGGCTCCTTATCACTTCTGCAGACACCGTGCATCAGTTCCTCTTTTGACTGGGCTCCCTCTCCCCCCCTCCCTCCCTCTGTCTCCCCCCCTTCCCTCCCCCTCCCCTCCTGACAGTGCTGACAGCTACATTCATTCAAAACAAACGCACATGCTGTGGAACGTGTGAACACACACACACACACACACACACACACACACAACACACACAACACCCAAGAGTGCACAACGCAAGTGTTTGTAAGGCGGGTGACCCTGTGCTCACACACACACAGGAACCAACAGACACACACTGTACAAAGAAATAGGCAGGACAAACACAACTCTGGAAAACACTAAGGCTAACGACAAAATACGGAAAGGAGCCATTAGGCCAAGGCTCAGGGCCCAGGAGAGACACACAGGAAGAGGGTGGAGAGAGAGAGAGAGAGAGAGAGAGAGAGAGAGAGAGAGAGAGAGAGAGAGAGAGAGAGAGAGAGAGAGAGAGAGAGAGAGAGAGAGAGAGAGAGAGAGAGAGAGAGAGAGAGAGAGAGAGACAGAGAGAGACAGAGAGAGACAATGAGAGACAGAGAGAGAGAGAGACAGAGAGACAGAGACAGAGAGAGGGAAGGGGGGTATACTTCTTACATCACCAAAAGTCAAGGATTAACAGTACACTTCAACGCCGCCCAGCTAATTCAACAAATGGCCTCTCACCATTAACACACACACACACACACACACACACACGTCGAGTGATTGGGGAAAACACCTGAACTGGCCAGAAATAACACACTGGCCCGTGCCCCCCACAGCAGACAACAAGGCCAGGACCTCGTGCACTAGGAGCCGCTGCACTAGGACCTCGTGCACTAGGAGCCTCGCACTAGGAGCCTCGCACTAGGAGCCGCTGCACTAGGAGCCGCTGCACTAGGACCTCGTGCACTAGGAGCCGCTGCACTAGGACCTCGTGCACTAGGAGCAGCAGCACTAGGACCTCGTGCACTAGGAGCCGCTGCACTAGGACCTCGTGCACTAGGAGCAGCTGCACTAGGACCTCGTGCACTAGGAGCAGCAGCACTAGGACCTCGTGCACTAGGAGCCGCTGCACTAGGACCTCGTGCACTAGGAGCTGCTGCACTATTGCTTCGCTGGCGTACGGTTCTACGGTTCTCTCTCGGCCGTAGAAGACGACGCCTACTCATGTGGTAAACCCAGAGCGAGACGAGATGGCGAGAGTGTCCATGTTTGCCTTCAGAACGAAGCCTTTGTGTGAAAGCAGACTTATGTACAACGCTGCAAAGCAGGCGTGTGTGTGTGCATGTGCGTGCGTGTGCGTCTACATTCATTGCATCTCATTTGTTTGGACAAACATGCAAATGGAAGCGTTTCGCCTCTGAAGCTCTGAAGAGTTTCCACAGAACAGTGACACAAGTGAAACCACCAGTCAACCGCGGCGTCACAAATGAGTCTCGTTGTCACTTCCTTTGGGGTCTTTATTCATCCCCCAGCTCGCTCGCAGTCATTTTCTAATGCAACGCAAAATGAAAGATGGTGAAGTTGATGCAAGACGATCAACAACATTGAGTCATATAACAAAAAGAAAGAAAAATGTGATGTGATAATGTGATAAGGTAACGTACTAGAAGAATACACGGGGTATATTGCTGGCAAGCAACAGGAAACCTCTTTATTTGCTAAAGACGTGGTGCTAACGTCCTGCATGGGCTGGGCCCAGCGGAGGAGCTCCATTACAGGCTCGGTACCAGCGCCGGCTCCGGGTTCCGGCTCCTGGTTCCGGCTCACTGCAGGGTCCAGGGCCCGTGTTCCCACACAGTCAGTCATCACAGACAACCTGAGGTGACGGATGTCCGGGACACTGCGGCGGTGTGTTTACCCCCCCCCCCCCCCCCCCCCCCCCTCAGGGTGCTAGAGCCACGCAGCCGGCACCCGCGGCACGGAGCAGCGTGAAGTAGCAGAGGTAGAAACACTTCATAAACGGGGGCTCGCGGTTAAACAGCTGAGAGCCTCAGACAGCATGGAGACACACGCTGTCTGGTTTTAGGGCACGGCCTCCCACCTCCCAGGCACTAGTACACACACACACACACACACACACACACACACACACACACACACACACACACACACACACACACACACACACACACACAGCGAGAGAGAGAGAGATGACGACTCGAGACAGACTTGATGATTAAGATGTTCTCAGTGCGGTCCCTTGTGGAGGGTAATGTAGAGATGAACCTCCAGCGAGGGACAGAGGGCCCTCATCAGGTCTGCAAGCTGCATCAACACGGCTGCTCCGTGTAAACCACTGCCCAGCGCCAGCCGGGACGCTGCTCGTTAAGGACTCTCTGCTGGTGGCGTGTCGCCGTGCCCGGCCTGCGTGTTGGAAATGACACGCGTGTAGAAACGCCTCCATGCTCACATCCCACGTGTCATGAGACTGCTCTGTCAGGTGTGTTGTGATGCTGTGGTCACATCCCACGTGTCATGGGACTGCTCTGTCAGGTGTGTTGTGATGCTGTGATCACATCCCACGTGTCATGAGACTGCTCTGTCAGGTGTGTTGTGATGCTGTGATCACATCCCACGTGTCATGAGACTGCTCTGTCAGGTGCGTTGTGATCACATCCTCCCATCAGGCTCACGTGGGGCTAAAGTCCCACACTGTGTGCCCAGGTGAGGGCCCAGGTGAGCCCCCAGGTGAGGGCCCAGGTGAGGGCCCAGGTGAGGGCCCAGGTGAGGGCCCACCCATCCCTGCAGCACTAACGCAGGATGAATCCAATGAGCTATCTTTAAACCAGGAGGCCCACAGGGAGCTCGCTCTGGAACACAGACGCCGTTATCGACAGGCGCAGGGAGGACCAGGGGGACCAGGAGGACCAGGAGGGACCAGGAGGACCAGGAGGGACCAGTAGGACACAGTGAGGTCCAGGAGGGGCAGGGAACACCAGGAGAGGCAGGGAGGACCAGGAGGGTCAGGGAGGACCAGGAGGACCAGGAGGGGCAGGGAGGACCAGGAGGACCAGGAGGATCAGGAGGGGCAGGGAGGACCAGGAGGATCAGGAGGATCAGGAGGGGCAGGGAGGACCAGGAGGATCAGGAGGATCAGGAGGGGCAGGGAGGACCAGGAGGATCAGGAGGACCAGGAGGGGCAGGGAGGACCAGGAGGACCAGGAGGACCAGGAGGACCAGTAGGACACAGTGAGGTCCAGGAGGGGCAGGGAGGACCAGGAGGACCAGGAGGGGCAGGGAGGACCAGGAGGATCAGGAGGACCAGGAGGGGCAGGGAGGACCAGGAGGACCAGGAGGACCAGGAGGACCAGTAGGACACAGTGAGGTCGAGGAGGGGCAGGGAGGACCAGGAGGACCAGGAGGGGCAGGGAGGACCAGGAGGATCAGGAGGGCGCCGGCAGGCCAAATGGTTTCCACGCTCTCTGACTCGCCGCCGGTTGCCGCGGTGTTTAGAAGGACGGAGATGGGTTCTCTCTGTCGGCTGGCCGCATGCTTGACGAGAGCACGCGGCCGGTGAAGGCGGCGGGGGAAGTGACCGTGTTGACCGCACACCTTTCATGGCGTCGGCGCCGTTCTTTCATTAAAACCTCGAGGGTTTCATCGTCCCGACTTCGTCCTGCACGTCGTTGGTGAACGACTCCATGAACGGATTTGTCCCCAAACAATAAGACACACAGACATCATCCCTCCTCTGTGTTGGCCTTCAGCCCTCCTCGGTGCTGGGGGGCTGGTGCCGTGGTACCGGGTGGGTCTGGTACCGGGTGGGACAGGAGATGATGTACAGTAACAACCTGATTCCTACATTCAACCAACGGCTCGTTGGGAATGACGACCGCAATCTCCAAAGAACCGCGTGTAAAAATAGTAGTGAGAGCAAACGGAGCTAAGCTAATAGGAGGCGAGGACGGGGGGTAAAAAAGGATTGTTGACACCCCGATGTAGCAGAGAAACCTCACCACCACCACCACCACCTCTACATTTTCCGTTCATCACCAATTTAATTCGTTCTTTAATCAATTCCCTCCCTCTCTCCCCTCTCTCTTTTCTCCCCCCCCCCGTCCCCCCGTCGACAACAAACACGGCGGCAGCACTGGCCACGTTTCCACGCAACCACAGTTGCTTAGCAACACACAACTCTCCATCATCCATTCCAGAAGTCTGACAGATGGAGAGGGAGAATGCCAGGAGTAAAGAAGTGAGTGGGGGGGGGGGGGGGGGGGGGGGGGGGGGGGGGGGGATGAGAAGGCCTCAAATGGCTCAGAAGTGAGGAGCATAAACACAGCTATGGAGAGGCTCATCGGAGCTCAGGGGTGACACGGGGAAATTCAATGCACTCACCGCCTTGATGCTCTCCATTCGTACCAATCTGCCCGGCCAGCTACCTACCGGGGAAACACACCGCGCCCTTTGATTCGCCGCTGCTGCAAACAGCATGCCACGCCTCCTCAGGAGAGGAGCAGGGAAGATGCAGCCCCCCCCCCCCCCCCCCCGGGGGGTCCTAGGCTCCGTAGGTTGAGGGCTCATCTCCATCCCGGCCGTCGCCATGAACAACACAACAACTAGAACAACTCTGGTGGGGGCTACTCCAAAGACTCCGCCCCCAGCCGCAGCGTGATTGACAGCCGTTGAGACACGGTGACCCCTCCCCCTCCCAAGGAAGCTGATGAAGTCACCAACGCTTTGCAGCGGGAACTCAGAAGACGAGTTCAGGTTTTATGCTCCAGGAACCGGCTGCAGTACAGTCCCATCCCACTTCAGAGTTCAGACCACGGTTTGTGCACACACAAATACCCACAATATATTCAAAAATACACATGGATTAAAATGCATACTATATTCTACTTAAAATCAATATAAAATAGGTGTAGACAGGGAATGGGTGCAGGTCCAACAAGATGGCTGATGTTCGTAGCCTCAGATCACCAGGCGCTCGACTACAAACCCTGACACGCGTTCTGACGTGCCGGCCCTTCAGCCGCCTGAACTTCCCACTGATGACCTTGGAGTGAGTGTGCAGTGTTCTGCTCTTCATACACAAAGCCCTCTGCCTGCCTGCTGCCCCCGGTCCGACGGCCCCCGGTCCGACGGCCCCCGGTCCGACCGCCCCTGGTCGACTGTGTTTCAGGGGCGGGGCATGTGGCCAGGCCTTATACGGTACACTATGTATGCAAATGCGAGGAGCCGGGGTCAGCGGTTTATCTAGACAGGTTTTTGCATTCCAGCAATCCAGCCAAAAGTCTTGCCGGTTGGTCTGCTTTGCACCAGGGCCTTCTGTGAACGCCCGTTCCACCTTACCAACCTCACATAGCAAACTGCAAAAACACAAACACACATAACTTGTATTTTGTTCCAATACAAGGCTCCTGCAAAAACAAAATGGAAGGTATTCACTCGATCGCTTACGATGTAGACCTTTTCGTTTCAGTCCGGTAGCCTTCTACGGTTAGCGTCAACAATGCTATCCCGTTAGCACGCCAACAACAGCCCAAAGGAAGTTTTGTGATTGGATTTGAACTCTGACCACCCCCCCCCCCCCCCCCCCCCCCCCCCCCCCCCCAAAAGCAGTTCATGGGGTACTGAAGAGCTGGTCCGACACAATGCTAATTCACGCTGGTCACGGCAGAAGGTCAGGGCGGTAAAACACGATGATTGAGTGAAAGAATGAGGCTGCGCTGGGTTTGTTTTGCCCTTTGTTTTGCTCTTTCAGGTAAAACCATCAAAAAGGCATTCGTCTTGCTGACGTCTTCCGTCTGGCTGGTTCTCAGCCACTGGCCTACCAGCCGGTTGCTGCTCTGCAGCCCTGGAGGTAAAGTGGGCGTGGCCTGGCCATGTCTGGCCTGGCTGGACAGGGTACTGGCACGGCAATAAAGTCAACAAAATACTGAACTAAAACAATGTCACAACCTGACAACCTGGGGCCACATGGGGAACCAGAAAGAGACCGCAGGTTAAAAGATAAAGACTCGAGTCAGGGAGAAGAATGCGAGTCAGGGATTAGCCACAGCCTGCCGCGTGCCTCCGTCCTGATCCAGCCGGCGGACGCTGCCCTCAACGTGAAGAACGGTGTGGTGGCCTGCGAGGCAGAGTCAGGGGGGGGCAGAGTCAGGGGGAGGCAGAGTCAGAGGGGGGGCAGAGTCAGGGGGGGGGCAGAGTCAGGACGAGGCAGAGTCACAGCGAGGCAGAGTCAGGGCGAGGCAGAGTCAGGGCGAGGCAGAGTCACGGCGAGGCAGAGCCAGGGCGAGACGACCGAGTGAGCCAGAATTACTGCAGTCCCCAGCCCTCCTGGGGGGGCGCCGAGGCCCGGAACTGTAAGTAAACCTACAAGGAGCCTGGAGGGCGAGCCGGTGTCCCCCAGGTACCCTCACCACCACCACCACCGCCGCCGCCGCTACGCTACGCTATGCTACGCTACGCTCAGAGAGGCAACACGGAGAGGAGGAGGACTGAGCCAGGGAGCCGTTACAAACCGAGACCTCGGGGAAGGGAGAGAGGGGGAGAGAGGGGGAGAGAGGGAGGGACAGGAAACAGGCGACTGCACACCGAACCACTGTCAGTCCCCTGCGGCTTACGTTATACAATTAGCCAACACACGGACACAGGAGCACAACTCAGAGACAAGACAGCATCTTCCTGTGTGTGTATACTGTATATACACTGTATATAGATAAAAACCTGCTCACACTGCGCGACCATTACTGGGAATAATAGACCAACCAGGGAATGTCCTGGAGAAACCAGAGGCTCAGATCACAACGCACTGGGATGCCGTGAGAAGGTGGAAACACGAAGGGGAACGCAGCCCCGCCACACCCACCGCCCGCCAAAACACCAGCATTGGAGCGCAGGAGCGCATGACTCCGATGGCAACGCCGTGTCAACACGGAGCTGCACCTCGAGACGCTTCGTCGCCTGCCAGCCGGGCTGCAGTGAGTCCCGGGGATGCAGAGAGCATCGAATCACTTTGTTTAATCAGTTTAAAACAAGGAGGTTAGCTCATGGAGCAGTCGTTAGCTTGTTCCATCCTACAGATAACGACAGACTTGCATTGGGAATGTAGCCCTAAACACAGACACCAAGTAGCATGGCAATATACTGTATATCATTTATCATCATCACTTCAATAACACAGACGGCAGCTGGGAAGAGCATGCATAGCATGTCATACAAATGTGACACACCCTGGCCTTTAGGGCTAGTCTGTGTGGAGTGCACTTTCCCCTTCTCTACATCCTTGGTGTGAACAGTGAAATCAAACCAGCCCATCGCTGGGCACGCCCGAAACTCTGCCCACATCCTCCCCTTCAGTAGAGGCGGCTCCGCCCGCCCACCAGCAGTCTAGCGTGCACATAGAAGGCCCACCTCCTCATACGCAGCCTGCACTACTACCAATACTACCAATACTACCAATACTACCAATAATACCAATACTACTTCTCCACATGACCGTAGTGTGGCTTGGCACCTGCTGCGCTGGCCTGCAGAGTGGCTGGCTGGATGCCGGGCGGGCCGGTGTCCTGTTGACTGAGACAGGACACGCTGCTTCTAAAAGCAGTAGTGCTGTGCTCACGCCCTGCCCACACAAACCCTGCAAAGTGCAACCGCAGAGGGAGCAGGCGCGTCCGCCACGCCCCCATGTTATGTTTCGTTATGACGCCGCGTGCACGCTTCGCCGCCGAGACGCCGTTCTACTGGCTGGCTTCCGGCCAGCAATGGCATCGGCCAATCAGGAGCTGGGAACCGCCAAGCCGTCCGGAGCCAAGTGACCGGGCTCCAATCACAATGTGTGACGTCACAAATGTGTCACACTGGTGACTTTCTTGCTGTATTAACAGCAATGAAATGTTTCACCTTCTTCTGACAAATGTACTCTTTGTAAGTCTCTCTGGACCAAAGCGTCTGCTAAACGCCCTCATTGACATTAATGTAAACGTTAATGTCAATGTCAATGTATATGTATGACGGCTCGCACAGCTGGCCAAGGGAAGACTTGGTGGGCGGGGCGGAGGAGGACGGCAAAACACCTGGATGGTGAGCCTAGCTCCTCCGTCAGCTCCTCTTAAGGTTGGTATTCTAGAGGGGATCTGGACCGCGGTTTTATGATGTACCCGATAAATATTGATTTACAAATAACGTATGGATGCGCATGGCGCCCGGCAGAACCTCCAGGTTTGGTCCCAGCGCTACGGCGCCCAGCAGGACCGGTTCTAGACCCAATGGCCCAACGACGCCAGCAACATGGAGGATATCTGAGCAGTACAAAATACTGCAACACAGAGCTGTGGTCTGAGCGCTTCGTCAACAGATGCTTATTGGGCTTTGTGTTGAAGAATAACTGGTTGTACTCCTGGAGACAAGTGGTACATTTTCCCTTCAGTCGTGTGTGTGTGTGTGTGTGTGTGTCTGTGTGTGCGTGTGTGTGTGTGTGTGTGTGTGTGTGTGTGTGTGTGTGTGTGTGTGTGTGCGTGTGTGTGTGCGGTCTGTATTTCGTTTTTCTATAAATACAAAGGAGAAGATGAGTTGTTTTGCCACCCCTGGGTGACAGAGACTCACAGAGAGAGGTGCCATCTGGCTGGAAAAGCAGCGGACATTTCAACCAAACACCGCGTTTCACCGTTCGCCAGCACAGTTTGTTCCACATTTTTTCAAGACAATCCTGGGGAAACGGCCACAGAGCTGCCCATGTAGAATCATCAGGCTCTGTGGTGGTGAGGGGCTGTGCATGTGGCCTCGTCGTGGCATCATTCTGTTGGGGCGATGCAACACGCACGGGGCCACAGCCTGCAGCTAGCTGGCTGACCAGCTGCTGCCTTCTATACCAGTCATCAGAAATCTGTAGAATGAACACGTGAGTCAACACAAAGTGCTGTTGCGTCAGGGACCAGGGGATGTGCAGACTGTTGACTGTTGACCCAGCCACCCCCCCCCTCCCCACCTGTTGAAAATGCCCGGAGCGTGCTAAGGGATTAGCCTGTTAGCGGCTAGCCAGGAAGCAGAGCCTCTTAACGCGTGTTAGCGTCACAGTTAACACGGCCAACTTGGAATGTGGACCCGATGCGTATTTACGGCCCAAACTGTTCGGCGATAATACCCAACTGAATCATTGAAATTCTACACACACACACACACACGCACGCACGGACACACACACACCCACACACCAACTTCAATTCACAACAACAGCAGGCCCTGAACATGAATTAAACAAACAAAGAGGATTTTGTGTGGTGCTTACTCAACAGGATATCATGACATTACAGTCACACAGATTGCCTTTAATTCACCTTTGCGACGCCACAATGGCGCCCATTGTGTCCGCCCGCCAACAACAAACAAAATCATGGCTGAGACTCACCGATCTTCTGGTTGAAGACTTTGTCGAAGGTCAGCTCGTCCCTCTCCTCCAGGTACTTCTGCATCACGCTGCGAATGCTGGGGACACAGGAGAGAGATGGCGTTCAAACAGAAGGAAACCAAACACTAAAGCAAGGAAGGCCCCCGGCCCGGCCTGCAGAGGCCCGCTCCGCCTCGCGATCCCAGCCTGGGTTTGGATCTCTCCCCCGCCGCTGCCACCTGTCCCCTGTTAATTTCAAACTGTGGGGACGGAAGGAGGGAAGGAGGCGACACATGGGAGGCCAGGAGGGGAGTCAGGGAGGACTACACGCTACCCCAGGAGAGGGTGTTAATTAGAACAGAGCTGGGGAGAATGAATCAATTAGCACCCCCCCACCTCCCCAATAGGCCCATTTGCACCACAGCCGTCACACACACACACACACACACACACACGTTTCCATCAGTAATGGCATAAAGGAGGCAGCTTCAATTGGAGGCCCCTCCGATTTAAAAATAAACTTTAAAAAGGAGAGTCAGTAGTGAACACACCACGGAACCTCCATGTCCTAACGAGGTTACCAGGAGAACACACTCTGAGACCGTTGATCTACTGAAACGGTTACTGGTGGACGTCAGCGGGAAGTCAGATGAACTCAAAGTAAAGACGGGTGACTACAGCAAGGCAGTTTGCTGAAACCCCACACGCGCGCACACGCACACGCACACACACACACACACGCGCACACACACGCGCGCACACGCACACACACACACACACACGCACACACACACACACACACACACAGGTTCCTCATTTTAAAAAACATACCAGTTCTTGGTTGGGGGGTTGTGACAGAGGGAGCCCCTACCAGCTAGCAGGTGGGACACAGGAGGCTAACACCATGCTGGGCTCCACTCTCACTAGCCTACTGTGTAGACACTGGTAGCTTGTTGCTGGGTGGCATGAGGGGTTTGGGAGTGTCCACGGTAAGAATGTAAACAGGAGAGGTGGGGCAAGCCCACTTTTTTCACTTGGAGGCTGCATCAATTGTATGATGATGTGATGTTATTGATGACGTCATCGGACTGACCGGTCGATCGGCGATGACCGCAGATGTGTCCAGTGATTTTAACGCTGCGAGCTGCTGGAGACGTTACATATTGTGACATGATGTGTTAGTCACATTAGACCAAAAATATCATTCCAAAAAAAAAAAAAAAGACCACGCAAAAATAAGACCACACAGACAGTCTCTGACACCATCAACAGATGCTTTGTAACATCCCGACACACTGGGTATAAATAGCCTTTTTACAAATTCCATCCAAAGTGTGTTAGTTTTAATAGCAGCACACACTAATTCAGTGGATAGCATTCTGGACAACAGTCGACTCAAACATGGGGCTGGGTGTGTATCAAGCTACATTTAGCTATTATGTGGCCTATGTGTGGTGCTACATGGCAGGCGGAGTGGTTAGCCGCCAAACAGGAAGGGTTGGTGCTCGTCTGCCTCCCCGCAGTGTCCCCACTGTCCTCCGGACACTGCGGGCCCTCCGGCCCCCGTGAGGCCTGCTGTAGCCCCGCAGCCCCGCAGCACGCTGTAGCCCCGCAGCACGCTGTAGCCCCGCAGCACGCTGTAGCCCCGCAGCCCCGCAGCACGCTGTAGCCCCGCAGCACGCTGTAGCCCCGCAGCCCCGCAGCACGCTGTAGCCCCGCAGCACGCTGTAGCGCCGCAGCCCCGCAGCACGCTGTAGCCCCGCAGCACGGCCCCACGGTAGACGAATACGGGCCGGAGCTTCGCTCGGGAGACGCGCTCATGGCGAGCTTAAACGCCGGTTGCAGCGAAACTTGGTTTCCGCAGTTAACAATTTAGTAAATTACTAGTGTCTTAACACCTAACGTAAGAATTCTAAGCTGCCACAACCTCACTTTCTCCCACACGAGTGGGAAACACTGTCACTGTCTCTGGGTTTCCACTCCGGCTGACTGGCTGCTGCACAGCAGAGGACCCGTCACTCCACATCGCTGTTAAACACAACTAACCCTAACACCACCAAAACATGACTAACCCTAACCCTAACACCACCAAAACATGACTAACCCTAACACCACCAAAACATGACTAACCCTAACCCTAACACCACCAAAACATGACTAACCCTAACCCTAACACCACCAAAACATGACTAACCCTAACACCACCAAAACATGACTAACCCTAACCCTAACACCACCAAAACATGACTAACCCTAACCCTAACACCACCAAAACATGACTAACCCTAACCCTAACACCACCAAAACATGACTAACCCTAACACCACCAAAACATGACTAACCCTAACCCTAACACCACCAAAACATGACTAACCCTAACCCTAACACCACCAAAACATGACTAAACCTAACACCACCAAAACATGACTAACCCTAACACCACCAAAACATGACTAACCCTAACCCTAACACCACCAAAACATGACTAACCCTAACCCTAACACCACCAAAACATGACTAACCCTAACCCTAACACCACCAAAACATGACTAAACCTAACACCACCAAAACATGACTAACCCTAACACCACCAAAACATGACTAACCCTAACCCTAACACCACCAAAACATGACTAACCCTAACCCTAACACCACCAAAACATGACTAAACCTAACACCACCAAAACATGACTAACCCTAACACCACCAAAACATGACTAACCCTAACCCTAACACCACCAAAACATGACTAACCCTAACCCTAACACCACCAAAACATGACTAAACCTAACACCACCAAAACATGACTAACCCTAACACCACCAAAACATGACTAACCCTAACCCTAACACCACCAAAACATGACTAACCCTAACACCACCAAAACATGACTAACCCTAACACCACCAAAACACGACTAACCCTAACCCTAACACCACCAAAACATGACTAACCCTAACCCTAACACCACCAAAACACAACTAACCCTAACACCACCAAAACACAACTAACCCTAACCCTAACACCACCAAAACACAACTAACCCTAACCCTAACACCACCAAAACACAACTAACCCTAAAACCACCAAAACACAACTAACTCTAACCCTAATACCACCAAAACACAACTACCCTAACCCTAACACCACCAAAACACAACCAACCCTAACACCACCAAAACACAACTAACTCTAACCCTCACACCACCAAAACACGACACAAGTGGAATCATTTGACTTGATGTGAATATTTCTGTCACGTAGCAACCATCACTAAACTTCGCAACAAAACTCCGACAGCTGTTTGAGCCAAACACAATGTCCTCTAATATTTCTTTTCCAAAAAATAAGAACGCAAATTATGTGTGGAGCGGGTCACATGAACTTATGTTGGATATTGTTTCAATCAGCTGTTTCAACTGAACATGCTCTCATCCAATTTGTTTTTCCAATCAAAATAAAAAGCAGACCCAATTCAGACATTGATAATAGTTGCATTGTTGTTGTTGTTTTACCACAGCATAATTGAGACTCCTCACCTAGTCTAGTGTCATATTCACTGGCAAAGTGCAGTAAGACTTTGGTTCTGCATCTGGCAGCTGTGGTGGACAGTCTTAAAGTATTAAATTATATTATGCAGCCCACCTTCCATCAATAAATAACCACAATGATTGGATGTCGTCCATGCGAGTTAACTCGTCGATATACATTATATTGGATACACTATTTGAAACAATTGAATGATTGTCACTTGTGAAGTGTATGGCAAACACAGTCTCCTCTGTTGATTTTAAGTTAATAAATCACAGCTGGGCTGGCTGCTGTGCGGTAGTGTTGGAACATGGAGGGCTATTGCTTGGCAAAGAGTCCATGAGAAAGACTGATATAACATTCCACTATTTAGACTAGTGTGCACGTCTGACCTTGGGTCGAGCAAAGGTTTCTTGTTGTGATGTTACAACCAATCAGAGCATCTCGTGCCATCAGTAATGTCAGAGCAAGCAAAACAGGGGCAGAGTGTTGCCAAAAGCCTTTTCTTCTACACGATTGATTTCTAGGAAATCAGTGTCACGAGACAATGTTTTGTCGTCTGGCTAATGTTTCAAGACTCAACAGGTTTTAGTCCTCATGTTTAAGCAAATGACAACACTTGGTGATTCATTGATGGACCTCACTAGGATGAGGATGCTGTTCAATTATCACTACACGTCAGAAATGACTAACTCATAGTCCGAGTTAGTTAACGATACATGATTAGGAGTTCCCACACTTCCTTACAAAGCTGTCCCTCCCAGCGTCAGTACCACCTCGTGTCGTCACCAACCAGTCGCCACAAACTTGAAAAAAAAAAGATGGCCGGCCGTACATGAAAGAGGGCCTGCTAGCCGCGTCCGTCTTCCCAGGGCCTTCTCAGTTCTGCCGGCTGACGTTCAAACGCCTCCCCCCCCTCGTCCCAGGCCCCTGCTGCCCAGCGCCTCGCTGCTTAGTGTGCTGTCAAAGTCTCACCCCTCTGCCAGCAGGGAAGGCCTTGGGCCCGTGGGAATGTAGCAGCGGCGCGTTAGCTGCGACTGACCCCCGCATCACACACGGCCGAGATGCGCGCCGGGCTCTGCGATGCATGGCGGGTACGTGTGGCGGTGCATGGTGGGTACGTACTGCGGTGCATGGCGGGTACGTACTGCGGTGCATGGCGGGTACGTACTGCGGTGCATGGTGGGTACGTACTGCGGTGCATGGCGGGTACGTACTGCGGTGCATGGCGGGTACGTACTGCGGTGCATGGTGGGTACGCGTGGCGGTGCATGGCGGGTACGTACTGCGGTGCATGGTGGGTACGCGTGGCGGTGCATGGCGGGTACGTACTGCGGTGCATGGCGGGTACGTACTGCGGTGCATGGTGGGTACGCGTGGCGGTGCATGGCGGGTACGTACTGCGGTGCATGGTGGGTACGTACTGCGGTGCATGGTGGGTACGTACTGCGGTGCATGGCGGGTACGCGTGGCGGTGCATGGTGGGTACGCGTGGCGGTGCATGGTGGGTACGCTTGGTGGTGCATGGCGGGTACGTACTGCGGTGCATGCGTACTGCGAATACGCATGGCGGCGCGCAGCCAGCTGGCAGCCGGGAGGCGAGATACGCGGCCTCCGTGCGAGACTCGATAACCAAGTTCTCTTCGGTGCTTTATTTAAAAAGGCATAAATCCAGGATGATGTTGCCATTAATGATTCATGGATATTGTCAACAACCATCATCAAGGGAGAACGGCCCGTTTATGTGAAAGGCGATGCGATAGCTGAGGATCCTGCAGGCCGAAGCCACGGGAAAGCGCTGCTCAGTTTGCCCTGATGGGATTCAGAGGTTTGGACAATGGAAGTCACCGAAAAGGCAGGAGGGGGAAGAATGCTCTGTTGCTTTAATTATTATCAATGAAGCAAAGCAGGCGATATGAGAGACTAATACAACCACCTCAGCCTTCACCTGTGCTTGGGAAAACGGAAGATGAATTACTGTCAGCTGACAAGAAGCGCCAATTCTGCTGAAACAATACGTCATATCAAACAAACACATTTGTTTTGTGTATATTCAACAACAGGAAGAATGTTTTGTGCCCAAGGAGGCCAGCTACAGCATCCCACTCTGCGTGCCGTAAGCCTTGTATCAATACAATCGGCGGACATGCAAGTGATTCCGTTTCCTGCCATCAGACCCACTTCCACGCCAACCCTGATGATCACCCCATGGTCAGGAGTCCCTTCATCCCGCTTTGCATCCAGATGTGGTGAGGCTGCAAGGCATCGCGATACAGGTGTGCAACACATCAACAGAGGGGGACTGATTGGAGCACTTAACTTGATGCCAAACACGAGGAGAAGAGTTATTATACAATTAAGAGGGAAAACCGGCTGAGGATGCAGTCCTGATCCGCTGTATGGTTCGTGCGTGTTAACACGCACATCTGCATAATATTTTGAAGATGTAAATAAGCCTTTCAAATACATTAACTGGTCTATGACCAGTGGGATGGGCCAGTTTCACTTTACCCCAGCTACATGCCAACCGGGTTTACAGGCAAAGATTACAACTAATGTGCAAACATAGAGTATGTTTCACCTTTTCCTATTGCGATGAGCAGCTGTTTTTGGCTGCCATTATAGTAAGCAGCCACCATGCCAAAGTATTTGGATGGTGCTCAGCATGGAACCTTCCTCGCTCCAGGAGTGTGTTGTCAACTTGCCGTACAGTAATGGAGGTGGGGGGAAACATTTAAACATAAATTGGGGCTGTCCGTGACAAAAAGTAAATGTAATTAATGTTTAATGCATGGCCTACGGGTCTACCACTGAAGCCTGGGCCCACAGTGTAGCAGAGGCAAAACAAAACAAGCAATTCTTGTCTCAGGCATTCAGTTACAATCGGTTAAATGTAGAGATTCAATGTTTAAGGCTTAGTCAGTATCTTGGAAATCATTCACGCACCTTATGAAGTTAAACATCGTTAGGTTTATGTATTTGGCTATGGATGGTTAAGTTCTGGGATTAGTAGATTAGAGGTGTTACCGGACAGGGTTTAGTGTGGAGATGGTCAAGGGGTTAAGGGAAGGCGTCTGGCCAGAGCTGCAGGCAGCGTGGCCTGGGGACCTGGTTCTGGCCCTGATGCTCTGGTACCAAGCCCGGACATGATTACCAAAAGGCAGAAGAGGCCTCTGCATCGCTCTGCGTTGATACTCCTACGGTGAATAGTAATAACCCAAACACATCTGACGCTAAATTGCACAAATATTGCAAAATCTCCAGCTTGATCCATCTACAATCTAGCCGGTAAGAAGTGAACACCAAGACCTCATAACAAGGTAAATTCCCACCAGTGACAAATAAATCCAACTGATTAAAAGCTATGTCCACTACATACCTCAAGAAAAATGAATACAGCTGGCACCGAGCTACAGGAGGTGCTACTGACTGTCAATATGTAGTATAATTGTATACTACCACATCATAAAACATAATGGATCAATCGATATTCTGTACAAATGAAACTGCAAGGCCAAATCCTTAAAAACATTGAAGCCAATTCAAATACAGACCTCAGTCGACGCCAAAGAAAAAATACATTGACGAAGCCAAGAACAATAAAATTAATTTAAAAGGAGACTATGGGATGATTTGAAGTTCAGTGGTTGCCCAACCGCTCCAGATTGAGCCTGGAACTGAGAGTCTGGTACAATGTACAATGTTAAGGCGGTTTGGACCACAAATGGCCTTTATATTGCTCAAGATAAACCGTAAAAAAACGAAATAAATGGTTGTAATGTGCATTAGATTGCATCCATTTGGGCCACTGGTCGAATTGAGGCCAGGGGGTGGGGGTGATATGGGAAACAATTGAATTGTCTCCCCTTAAGGAAAATACAGTTGGATATCAAGACAGAGAAGTGAGTTTCATATTCCATCCCTGATGTCAGCTTCAGCAGCAAGAAGCCCAACTGCACAACTAATGACCAGGAATTGTCCCCAAAAGCATAACTGGGGGGGGGGGGGGGGGGGGGTCGTGAAGCACAGAAATGAAACGTAGTTTCTAAAGATCTCTCCCTTCCTCCATCGATTACTGCTCCCAGTGTCGTATTTCAATGGATAACTAAAAGCATCTCACAGGCTGTTGTTGTATTGGGCATCCATCTCGCCTGCTCACCATACTATTCGGGTGACTGTTTAAACCAGATGTGCACTGACAGACGAGCACTCAGCGGTGATGTGTTCCGATGGACCTGGTTACCTGGGTTCGGGGAGGATGATTTTCTTACTCGCCCGGGCCGCCGGGGTTGACTTGCTCTTCTCCATCGCCATCAAGTAGCTGACATCGGCGAGCACCGCTTCGAGGTCCGCCATCTTCAGCCCGGACGACCGAATCGATGCCGAATATCACGGGGAATGTGTTGCAGGGGGGGGGGGGGGGGTGTAACAGGGACGTCAGCCTTATATTACCAGCATCCAGGGCCCGTGTACATGACAGAGCAGGGTGGACGGCCAGGGAAACACCATCGGCCGGAACGTCGTTGGCCCCTAAAAGCTTGTTATTCTCACTCCGTTTCACAACCCATCATTGTGTGTCCGCGGAGGGGGGGACGTGGAGAAGGACAAGGGTTCGTCTTGGGGTTTGCTGGGTCGTCGTATTTCCTCGGAAATTCAGCTCTTGCAGTGACACGGCATTACGGGGTAAAATGGCAATGCAAATAGTGCATTTAAATGCAGATTGCGATCACGCTGAATGGCCACTGCTGCCCCCGGTCTCTGCTGGGCTTCTGCCTGGACCAGGGGGGTCTTAGGGAGAGGGGTGGCGGACGATCCGATCCTACAGGTCCTCCGACACCGCGGGTCCTATTGGGGACTGATGTCCATCGATGAGTGATGCGCCCCGCCGTGATCCGTCTGCTGGGGGGTTGATGTGTTTTGAAACGAATCCACCGTGGATGGCCGTCTCCTCGGAGAAAGAAACAGAACCCAGCTCCGTTCAACTCGAACAAACACGTGTAAAAAAACCCGTTAGGGGTCGTGTTGATGGAGTTCAGGACGCGATCCCCCCGCACGGCTGCTGTTTATGTTGCCATCGTCGTCGTCCTTCCTGTCTTCATGTTCCTTATCGGCTCCGCGGATCACCCCAACAAGGCTCTCTCCTCACTAAACGGTTCTGTCGAGCAGGGCGACCCCCCGGGGGCACCGGGTCCGGGTCCACGGAGAAGGGACGAGCACACACAACAACAACGAGCTACATCCACCACGTAGCCCCCGATAAAGTACTTTTCTACACCGTCGGAGACGAGCTGTGGGCGGCCGACCAGCTAGCCCGCACGGCAGCTAGCGAGGCTAACTCGCTAGCCAGCGAGTTAAACAAAATGCCCTCCCGCAGATCCACCATCCGGACAACGTGTGGTTTTTAAAATGACGGTTTCAATTCAGTGCAGTTGGTGTACGACGAAAAGGTGTCCGCGTTGCAGGTAGCGAGTAGCGCCCGGGTGGCCGAGGTAGCAGCTCCGACTCCTGGCTCGGTGTGCGGTAATGACGCGCGGCCACCAGCGGGGGGATCCGTCACCCCCGGGAGGAGGAGGAGGAGGAGGAGGAGGAGGGGGGGGGGAGGGGGAGGAGAGGAGGAGGAGGAGGAGGAGGAGGAGAGAAGGAGGAGGAGGAGGTCTTCAAGTCCCGGTCGTAAAAAATCCCAAAAGAGTTTTAAGAAGATTTGCAACACGGCACGATGTAATCCATAATTGCTTCTTTAAGCGGAGCGTGGTGTGTGTGTGTGTGTGTGTGTGTGTGTGTGTGTGTGTGTGTGTGTGTGTGTGTGTGTGTGTGTGTGTGTGTGTGTGTGTGTGTGTGTGTGTGTGATGGTGGGGGGGGGGGGGGCTCCTCGCTTGGAGAGACCCGACACAGAGCGACTGACGGGCGGGGACTGGGTGGCGCGGCTGTGACGCGTGATGGTGGATAGGGTGGTGGTGTGTGATGGTGGAGAGGGGTGGTGGTGTGTGATGGTGGAGAAGGGTGGTGGTGTGTGATGGTGGAGAAGGGTGGTGGTGTGTGCGTTCCAGCATAGAAACTGGATCTCTTATTAACACAATAACTTTTCATCCTCCGCTCTGCCGTCGTTTGACGGCCGTGGGACGGATGGAGCCGGGGACCAGCGGTCGTGAGCGACTCGTGGGATCGGAAAGGATGACGATTGTCTCCGCTTCAATATAAACCAGTCTCTTACAATATAACATTATAATATAACAATATAACATAAGAAGCCAGCACTACGACGCGCTCGGAACGCTTCGGCCAACTGGAGTGAGCCAGCCAAGCACTATTGGAGTTTTAAAACGCCCTCCCTTTTGTTTGTCTGGCAAACTGCAACAAATAGAGTTGGTTTTTTGGGCTCGTACACGGCACGTATAATTGGAAGTTAGCGTCAATAGGTTTTCATGCGTCGTACAGTTTGCTTTGTGGTTTAACTTCCTCCCACTGCTGCCGAGTCGCTCACAAAACGCGGAGCTGGATGACGACCGGAGCGGAACCGAAACACGCGTCGTTAGGTTAATTATTCACTTGTTGGGACGGTTTAATGTCGATTTCAAATAATTGCTTTGGTCTTTGTTTTTATTTTATTTTTAGGCCTAATTATAATTACACGTTATGCAAGGAACGGGGGGGGGGGATCCTTTTCGATGGTAAAACTGATGATGAGGCCAGTCACAGCATGTCTTGGGTCGTTTATAATGAGGCCATCATTTTTGCCCGCACCTGTTGTTGGCGATTGGTTAAGTGACACATGGGCCTGCTCGTACAGTAATCACACTGAGCCTACATCATGATCGCGTTAACGTGACACGGTCGCAATGGATCACAATGAGAACTGCTGCGATGTTCCAACCCCCGTTGGACGTCGGCGTGAATCATTGTCTCTTCGCACAATAACCCGATTGTTGCTCTAATGGCGCATAACCATTGATAGGGTGGGTAAAATAATGTATTTCAGTTCTGTTCTATCAGCCAATCATTGTAGAAAATAAGCGCCATCTCCCGTTGGGCTCCGACCATAGCAGATGAGAACGTGAGGTTGGAGTTGCTTATTTGCTGCATAGTAAGATTTTAAATGGAGTCTCGTACGTTAATATGTCATCATACTGAGTGTTAACGTACAATTCGCAGGCAAGTGAAGATTTCAAAACTTGAACCTTGATTCATGCTTTAATAACGCGTTTTGCGTTACAAAACATTCTATTTCATCACAGTTCATCTTTTTCATGAAGACAGGGAATGTTTTAGACTTACTACTTTGGACCATGACACTGGTTCAAAAGAGTTTGTAAGCAGGTTTGACTTTGACTAGTTTTTGTTTGCATAGGCCTATCTTACATTGTACAGCTTCTAGAGATCATGTGACTATGCACACTAAGGGGACTTTTGGCTCAATAGTGCTACTACTTAATATTGGCTTTACAGATAACATTTTGTTATCAGGGCACTGTGTGTGTGAGTGAGGGGGGGGGGGGGGGGCTTTTTTCCAGAATGTTATCTAATATTTTCAATAATTTTGTATCTCGTACTTATTTTATTGTATTAGGTACGCAAAAACATTCCAGAACACATTCCAAGTGTGTTCAAACCCAACCTGTCAATAAACCGGAGTCGGCTTCTAAATTGACGTGCCAACACTAAAATGGATTCATTAACCACCGACCAAGGGACGAATAGAAAATGTGCGGCAAGCGAACGAAACAAAAACACCCCGATCTGGTTCACATGGTCTACAACATGTCGGACCCCCGCGGCGCCTGCTGTGTCCACTCCACCTCCCACCCACCAGACCGCCGTCGGTCAAACCCAGCCAACGTTAAAAGCACGCATTAAAAAAGGAAATCAGTGAGGTTTTAGAAAGACAATTTATTCAGCGTTTTGGAAGCAGTGGGGGAGGGGGAGGGGGGGGGGGGGGGGGGGGTCGTTAGGGAGGAAGGAGGAGAAGGGGGTTGGATGAGGAGGCGAGTGGTGGTCTACTGCTGAATGCGGCGGATGGACTGGATCTGGGGGGTCTGGGAGTGGGATCCGAACTCCCTGAAGTGCTTGTATTCCCCGCAGTGACGATCGCACTCCATGATGTACTGGTATCCACGGTAACCGGGATACTGGTAGCACACGAAGCTGTTGTGAAAATCAGCGGGCGAGGGAGAGAGAGAGAGAGAGCGAGTGAAAGGGAAGTGAACGTGGTTATTGTGAAAGAGAGTAGTACAGAAGTCACGTGACAGCCAGTAGAATGCAAGTGTGATGATATTGGAGTGAAAGTCATGGAGAGAGAGAGATGGGGGTACTTACGCTCCAGCCTGCACTCTGAGAGAGCCCACCTCGTTGTTGCACCAGCCCATGGCCTGCAGGGAGGGGTAGTCGTCACTCAGCTCACCCTTGCGGGCCAGGAAGTTCTCGTGCTCGTAGATGGTCATTCTGCACTCCCTGTGGTTCTGTAGACACACACACACACACAGTTCACCATGACTCTGTTACACTCATTAACAGCATGTAGGCTCAGGTGCAGCTTGCTTGAGGATGCCAACAGGTAGGCTGTGGACATTGGGTTTCAAACTCTAAATCTTTTTGGTTGGGCAATCAAACATCCTAACCACTACAACTACTACTATCACGTTGAATAAAGACTAATCAAAGGACTACAAAAACCACTGAAGAAAAACTACAAATCAAGCAGGACCCAGTGGCGATGGTTATGGAGGCCATGTTGGCTTCCAGTCGTGACTTGGTGACTCACAGCGCAGGCGATGGGCCTGAAGGAGGTCATCCTCTCGATGTGGTAGGCATTGCTGCCGCCGAAGGCGTCACACTGGGGGTACTCGCCCCTCTCCAGCACAAACTGCTGGCCCTGGTAGGAGGCGTGCTCGTAGCCCACCCAGCTGCAGACACGGGGGGAAACACAGTGGTCAAAGTGGAGTCATCTTAAGTTAGATCATTTAGATACATGCCACTGAAGAGCAACCCTTCACTCTAGGAGCCTACAGGTAGGCTGAGGGCATGTCGGGATCGAACCCAGTGCCTTTTGGCTAACCGCTACATTCTCCTAATGTAGAAACGTAGCGTAGAACCACGACACACCGCGTGGAATAACGCCACAGACTTGGCGATTGCGCCATGCGGACGCCAACGGGCCCGGCGCCGTGTGAGGATGGACAGTCACTCACGCTCCGCTCTCCACCCTGAGGGAGCGCACGGTCTCGAAGCCGAACTCCATCACGTTGCAGCACTCGGAGGTGAACTCGTGGCGGCGGCCCTGGAAGCACTCCTCGTCGAAGACGATGATCTGACCGGGGAGGAAGAGCGTTTGGTCAGAGTGTGGCGAGGACGTTCCTCCAGCACAGGGTTCATCACTGCTGCTTGGATTTGACTTTGAGACTATGAATGCTGTCGTTTGAATGACTGTAAGTCGTTGTAACACATTTTCCTCGATACCACAAACTCACCTTCCAGTGGCCGGAGAACTTGGTGCAGTGGTGAGTCATTTTGGCTGGAAAAGAAGGGAAGAACATGTTCAAATATCACCACAGCCAGGAAGGCTTCACATTGTACAAAGGGGTCACATTTGTTCACCGGCTACTTGATAAACAAACAGAACCCAAACATGTGTATACGTTATCGAGTTTCACTCAATCTACTACCAAAGAACTGCAATAGGAAGAAGAGTTACGCAATGTTCCTCCCAGTCTAGTTTTGCTTATACAGGGAATGGTACGCCTGGGTTACTTCATACTGTGCGGAAAGGAAAAACTGCCATCTCAACTGCCATATATCTGATTACACAGAAATATCAGCTATATATTAACCGTAGGTCAAAGGGTAATCCTGAATGCATAATCGCTGGACTAAAAGCTTCACAATAGTTGAGTTTAAAAGGAAATAGTGAACTATCCTTTCCTGTTGCGCCCCATCTGCGCCCTCTACTGGCCACTGTTTGGCCCCTTGCTGGGATACCTTCCCCACCAACGTGAACTCCTCCAGCACCCAGTGGAGCCGGGGCCTCTGGGGCCCTGGACCCTGGGGGCGGTCAGCGGGGGTTCGGGGCCCAGGGCCGGAGTGTGTGCGGTGTGTTGGGTCTGCTACCCTGGACGAGTGTGGGGCAGCGGAGGGGACTGGGACTCACCTTGCTTGGATGCCCTTGGGATGTCCTGGTGTGAGTGAGTAGTTGTGGTACGAGCCCCCACCCTTTTAAAGCCTCCCCTGGCAGGAGGCCATGCTGAAAGCACCCAGGTCAGCAAAGGGGGCGGGGCCTGTTTTGTCTCTCTGGACAAAAGCAAGGGGGAGTGGCTGCTATAGTGGGGGACAGAAGTGCAGACACTACAGTATCAACCTGAGACAGTGGACCATACACTGTATCATTAGCACAGATCATTCATAGGTTATGGGTGGAAAAGGAAGTGTGGTAAAGACATGGGCAGGATGAGCCAGGCCAGGCCCACTTTCACTTTCACTTTCATAAAGTTCATGGCTCACCTGAACAACAGTTTGCATAGCAGCTTGAATGTGATTCACTTTTCGTGCGACAAGGAATTCAATATCGACAGAAAACAGCAACAACAAAAACAATGCAATAGAAAGCAAAAAGGAAGTAGAGATAAATAAATGAATAAGGAAATCAATAAACAGTAATACATTTCATTACAGTACATTTCTTCTCCTACATGTGTATTTGTTGGTTCATTCACTTGTATCCATGTTGTAGAAACAAGACAAAAATCAATTATGTGTTACGTGATAAGAGATCATCCATCACAGAAAGACAATTCAAGTTAAGATTAAATTCAATAAATTAAATACAAATTAGGGATGTCCGATAATATCGGCCAACCGATAATATCGGCCGATATTAGCCTATTTTTGTAATATCGGTTCATATCGTTATCGGTTTTACCACCGATAATGTGCTTGTGCATAAATATGGCACTTTTCCATAAGTTGAAATAGTGTCCTTATTTTTTATTGACAGTGTTAATTTGTGAAATGCAATCTAGTGAGGCATCCCAATAAAAGTAGATGATGTGTTAATTCCACAACAGGAGATATGGGACCTAAAATTAGTCTGGGCGAAAATAAAAACGCCTGTATATATCGGTATACCATATCGGTTGATATCGGTATCGGAAATGAAGAATTTGGACAATATCGGCTATCGGATATCGGCAAAAAAGTCAATATCGGACATCCCTAATACAAATTCTATGGGTGTGTGTGTGTGTTGTGTGTGTGTGTGTGTGTTTCTATGCTAATGAAACATAATAACACTTTGATTAAAAACTATGAAACAAAACCAACAGGTA